>CM075807.1:10253410-10853410 GCA_037975025.1 Excoecaria agallocha | reverse complement strand
CCTTTCTTAATATTAATCAAAATTATCAAGACATAATCATCTCAAAATAGAAAACAATTATGCATTAATTCAAAAGATTAATCTAAGAACATGCAAATCCTTAATGATGCTTAAATCAACTTTTAGTTATTTAAACCAATAAACCAATAATTAATCCAAACAAAATCAAAGATAAGAATATGCTTAAAATTGAGAAATAATCAACTTGAGTTAACATTAAAACTCAATTAAGTCATCATAACAAAAGATTAAGGATTCAAGTATCATTAGCAAAAGTTAAGAAAAACTACTCACACTTCATAATAAAAAGCTAAAAACTAAGTTTAAAAGAAAATTATAGAAAACATAAACTAAATTTAAATTCTAACGTAAAAACAATAACTAAACAACTCTAAAATCTCCTCCTCAACTTGTGTCTTGAGTCTTCTTTTTATAGGCAAGGCAGAGGTAGCAAAACAAGAAGTTTAATCCACCTCAACTTCTTAAGCTGAGCATCAACAAATTTCCTGATTTAATTTGATAGAAGACTTCCTATTTAAGTGAACTTTCTTGAACCAATAGAATAAAACTTGAAACAACTGAATCGCTTTTTCTAAAATCTCAGTAAAAACTCATTCTGGAGAGTAGAGAATCAGATTCCACCGAATAGCCCTATTTTAGTCTTCAAACAAGTCCATTCAGTAGAATCACATTGTGATTTCACCGAATGGTCTTTCTTCTCCACTTTAAAAGAGCCATTCGGTAGAATCACAATGTGATTCCACTAAATGGTCCTTTATTAGACTCCAAATGATGCACTTCTTTAACTTTGGCTCCTTGCTTTGCAAAATTACCCTTTCAGTCCTTCAACTTCTCATTTTTCTTTCACTTTTACACCTAAAAACATAAACAAACACAATTAAGCCCTTAAATCACAAATTCAACAAATTAAACTCTAGATTAATTAAAAATACTATAAAACTAACCCAATAAACAACTTAAAACACTTAAAAATATTATAAAATACACACTTATCACTTCTCAAGGATAATTATGTACATAACTTGGCATGCAAGGAAGGGTGTATGGTGAAAGGAAGACACCAAGGATAGCAGCAAATTCTTCATGCAATGGACATAATTCCATATTATTAAACTGAAAAACATGGGAATAAGGGTCCCAAAAATGAGTGGATGCCAAGAGGATGTTTATATCAAGTTCCACTCTACGGAGGAACTGTAAGTTAGAATAAAGAGATAGGACTAGGTTCTTCCAAGTAGTGTAATCATTGAGCATCAAGGCTAACCTTCGAGAAAAAGGTGTCATACTGGGCAAATGGAAGAGAGGGTTGGTGATATATGGGACACAAAGGAAAAATTCAAAGTAAAATAAAAAAGAATAGTGGCAATAAGAAATAAGTGGCAAAAAATCTAGAGGATCATTTAACTGCTAACATGTACGGCTATGCAGACCTATTATACACTCGTGCATGGATCCCAATTACCACCCAGTAAAGATGAATAGTAAAAGGACACTTTACATATTTTACAAGTCAAACTACATCATTTCATCATTCTGCATCCTTTGTTGTTATATGAATTATGTAGATGAAGGTTTATCGATTCCCAAGTTTTAAGATGGTGCAACTTTCAAAATAATAAGGATCGATGAAGATATTTAATCATTCAGATAGTATATTTTACACGTGTGTGTAGTTGAATATAACTATAAATAACTAAGAAAAAAATAAATAATAAATAATAAAATATGATTAGCCAATAAAAATAAAAATATATCATTTTTTGCAAATAATATTTGGTAAGGTTGATATTCAAAATTAGACAAAATCCATTTGTTTATACATGTGTGCTTATGTAGAAAAGGATTAAAGTGAATAAATAAGGTTGTAATAAAATTACAAGACAAGTGAATTGTAAAAACTATGAAAAAATAATTTTTTGGGTGTCATTTGAAAAAATTTGGATTGTTTTGCATGAGTTTGTGTCAAAACCCATACAAAAGCACTATTTACGTGGGTTTTTGCATACATTAAATGTGTTTACATTCAAAACTTTTAAATTTCAAAATTTGAGCTTTGCACGCCCATGCATAGCATTTACACACCCATGTATTTAATACACAGCTGTGTAAAGCACTTGTACGCCTGTGTAAACCCGTGTTTTATAAATTTAGGAAGTTTTCTCTTTCTTTTTTTCTTTCTTTCTTTCTTTCTTCTTCTTCTTCTTCTTCTTCTTCTTCTTTCATCAATTTCTCTTGCCACAATCCCTATTTTTTGCCATTTTCTCACTCTTGAGTCATTGTTTCCCAAATTTAATCCAATAGATTATTGGGATTTTGTACGATGAGCATTTAGACATATCATTTGTGCATTTTCATCAATTTTATGCACACAAGCCAAAAAGGGTATGTTTTGACTTATCACTTTCATTTTTGCACCAAATGAGATTTAAATGATGGTAAGCTATTGGTGACTGTTGTTGTGATCATCTATGTGTGGTGTTGTTGTCTCTTTTTTCATTTTTTTAAAAAATATTTTGACATGAATGTATTTGTTAGTGTGAATATGGAGAATATAATGTGTTTGATTGGTAGAATCTTTTGATTTGTAGTGTAAGGATGAAAGAATGCTAAAAAATGTTTGATCATATATGTAGTATAAAATGGGCATCCAACAAAAAAAAGTATGTGTAAGAGATAATGTAGTAAGTAAAACAAAAATAATGGTAAAAAAAGAGAAAAAAGGGAAAAATAAGAAAAAAAAAGTGTGACATATGCATTGTATGAATATGTAAATCATGTAGTTATGATAGGTCAAACAAAAAAATAAAAAAGTGAGAAAAAAGAAACCAAAAAAAAAAGAAAAAAAGAGAGAGAAAAAGATGGACATATAGCAATAATGTATATATACTAGTCATATGTGCACTTATGTAAGAATATGTACATGAATAAAAATAATGATAATATAAATATATAATAATTAATAAAATATAAATATATATAAATATATATGTGGGAAAAAATACACAAATAACATTGTATACTTGAATACATATGAAGCAAAAGCATAATAAGCTTACCATGTTAAATAATTTATTGCATATGCTAAAAAAAAGTTGAGAAATGTGTCCATTCTATGGAATTTTGCATGTTTGCTAGACACCTAATGGCAAGTTAGGTTGAATTATATGTTATTTAGCTACAAGCCCTCATAGGTAAATTTGTGCAGATTTAGGCTTGAGGTTTTTTAAGCCAAAATGCTGCTAAAATGTACACGTGAATAATGCCGACACCTAAATTACACTAGCCCATAAGCTCTATGATTAATTGTGTGTGCTTTCCTTTTACAGACCATGGACCTCGCACAACAAGCACCAGCATGGATGACACAAAACTAGATGGCCAGATACCAGAACTTTGCCAAAGTCCATATGTCGCCTAGCCGATTTATGTGCATGGCATTATTGGGATACTTAGGTTGATTGAGAAAGCTGATGAGCTCTTACCTCAAATAGGCAGGATTGTATTCAACATAGGGGCCTACTGAACTTATACCGAGATGACGCAACAATTTTTGGATACTTTTTGCGATTTAGGCCAGCAGAGTTCAAACACCGAGGAGGGCATTGTAACACCCCAAAATTTCATGACATGAATAGTACATTGTAGAGCATAAACAATAATATTGGAATTGCATTTGGAGTGATTATAATAGTATAGTATAGTAGATTTCAGAAGTGTTTAAGTTTTAAATGTGCGCAACCCAGGGTAGTACTAGGATGGGTGACCTAGTGGGAAGTTGCACTTAGCCACTGATGAGATAATATATATTAAATGGAGTCCGATGATATAATTTAAGGTGAAATTGAGGTTATATGGGCCTCAAACTGGACAACAAAAAATTTATCCAGACCATAAAAGGGTTGACCAAAATTTTGATAGGCCCAAAAATAATTTATAGACCTCTAAAAATTATTTAGTTTGCCTATATTTACTATAAATAATCTTAATTAATATTTGGAAGCGAAAATAATTTTTCTGACAATTTTGAATTTTCGAATTTTGAATCGATTGATTTTATCTCTAGAGTTACAAGTATACCAAAATGATATAAAATTTAGATACACATTATTTAAGAGTATTTTGATGAGAAAAACATTGAAATCTAAAAAAAAGGGAGAAAAATTAAGTTTTCAAACTAGCTGAAAAATATTTTTGTGCCCTAAAACCTATAAAAAAAACTATGTTTGATCTAAAATTTTAAACACATCTTAATTACAATATTTAGGATTTTTTGAAATAATTTTGGTGGAAAAATAAAATAAGAATTGATAAGCCAATGAGAAAGTGATAAGTGGCACAATTGTGTCCACATAAACCTTTAAATAATTGATTTTGGGACTAATTTTTGGAAAAAATAGTTACCCAAAACCTAGAGAATGCTAGACAAAAATTGGACTAGAAAGCATCTGTCCTTCTTTTGCAAAAATATAACCCAAAACTTAGTGAAATTTCACCATTTTCACTTGATTTAAGCTCTTCCACCATAATTTTTCATGCTCTATCAATTGGAATCACTCTTATCATCTCGTAGTAGCCCCAAAATCATAAAAAATTCAGATTTTGAGTGGAGAAAGTGGATGTAATTGTGAAGAGAAATTTGAAGCAAAAATTCAAGTAAGTTAATTTAGTTATAATTTAATAGATTTTTAGGTAGATTTTGATGTGAAGATTTTTATTTTGAATTATGGATGAAGAAAATTGGTAAAATAATTCATTAAGAATTTGGTTCATATGGTAATTCAAAAGGAAATAAATAGAAATAAGGAGAAATTGAAGGAAAAGATGGAGAAGGAGGAGAAATCATGGAAAGAGCTTGAAAATAGGTATATAAATACCTAAACTAATTTATTTCATGTGTTTAGGATTATGTAAGTTAGGAATTTTGTGATGAGTTGAATAAAAATTTAATTAATGGTACATAGATGAAATTAGATGTTAATTAATGCGATTGGTATAAGAAATTGCATGAAATTATGTTTTAATGGGAGGAAATGGTGTAGGGAAGCATTATGTCACTTAAAGAACAATCATATAATGTGAGTATTAAATCAAATGAATGGTAAATTAATGAAATTAAATGTTGGATAATGGGATATTTGATGTCAAATACAAGAAAACATAATTAGGAAACACATGTTAGTTGTGCAACCTATTATGTTCCTTATGAATAAATTAATTATATAATGTGAGTCTTAAATCAAATGAATGATAAGTTAATGAAATTAAATGTTGGATAATGGGATATTTGATTTCAAATACAAGAAAACATAATTAGGAAACACATGTTAGTTGTGCAACCTATTATGTTCCTTGTGAATAAATTAAGTAAATGTTAGTTAATTTTGAATTAATGATAGATTAATGTGATTGAAGGAAAAACTATAAAATATATGATGTTAAATGTATGAGAATATGTTTAGAAAGAGTATGGTAGTTATGAAACCCATTATGTAAGGAAATGAAATTAAAGTTTAATAAATAATTAAATTAAATCAAGGTTAGAATTATGCTTAATATGCATGAAAGACATGTTGAGAATGTGTTAGATGAATGAAATAAACTTATACACCCATATTCTAATAGTGGTCAAATGGTAACCTATGTTGTATCATATAATAATTTGATGATTATTTGCATATTAAATATGAAATGCATAATATAATACAACATGATTGATTAGAACTAAAAACAACATGTGGATATAATATTATGTAAGTGAACATAATGGGATACACGTACGTAACTAATAGTTACTAATGCAAAGTGGATGTATATCAATATATGAATACATAAAATGATCTTGGAAATATATATGGCATGAGACATAATAAGAAATCACATAGTATGTAAAGGTTCATGATGAGGTCGAATGGTGTGCCTTAGGAAAATGGCATATTTCATCAAGTTTGAATGATATTCGTCATGTTTGTTAGGAATTCATATGTGATCATAATGAATGAATGAGAAAATAGAATGCATGATATATGGTATAGTGGGAATGACACAAAGAATTATATAAAAATACAACATAAGGTGAAATAAATAATTGCCCTTAGTGTACAGTGGATAATCTAGGATCGTAGGATATAATGGTTAGCCATAGGGGCCTAGATACCATGGTAACATCATGAAATTAGATTTCTATTAAGGGATGGCTACACTTAAGAAGTCACCTCACATATATAGTCATATAACATATACATACAATCATACAATCCTCGTCCTGCATATTCGGTTCAAGGATTTTCATTAGTTGCCACTAGGGACAGAATTGTAAACATGCAAGAAAATAAAGACTAAATGGTAAATTATGCATAAAAGATACCACATGCGTGATTCAATAATAAACAAAGCGAAATATATGAATAATAGATTAAAGAAGGGTAAAAATATAATTACGTGATAAATTAGGGGTAAAATCATAATTTTGCATTGAAAATTTGATCAAAAAAGTTAAAATAGTCAAATAAGTAAATAAAGGTAAAATCATAATTATTGAAAATTTTAGGGACCAAACTATAATTTTTTTACTTCATAGGTGAGTATGAGGACTAAAATGTAATTTTTACAATTAAGATGAGACAAAAGTCAAAGGAAGTAAAAATGAGCAAAATTAAGGTTAAATAAAGTCAAACATGATGAAAAGAAAATTTAAGGACCTAATGGTAATTTTTCACCTAAGTAAGAATTATGTGAGAATAAATGAGAAAAACACATAAGAGAAGGACTAAATTGTAATTTGTCACCATGTAGGGACTAAATTATAATTTCCTACCACATGGATAGAATATGAGGATAAATAGGTACATTAGGACTAAAGTGGAATACAGAACAAAAAGGAAACAAAAAGAGTTAAGTCAATGACAAATGATCTAACGTGCATTAAAAAGAAAGTTTAGGGATCAAATGGAAATTTTACCCTAAAAAGGGAAATCAATGATGAAAAAGGCATAAACATGTGAAAATAAGGATTTGATGATAATTGGAAGAGTTAAAGACGAAATTGTAGAATAAAATATAATATTAAATAACTAAGAATAAAAAAAGAAAAAAAGGCATAAGAAAATGAAAAAAAATCATGAAGAAATCTCGACAGTAAATAGGATAATCATAAGTCCAACGAAATTGATGAAAAATATCATTATGTTATGAATAACATCTTAGAGATAGATGTCTAATTTGCAAAAAAAAGCAAATGGGCCGTAAACAAGAGTAAAATAGAATAAGGAACGCTAGGTTGTACACTGGGTGAGAAAATCATGTGGTAAACTAAAAATTGAAATATGAAGAAAAGACATAAGTTTAATTGTAAATTAAACATAGAATATGCAACTAAATGACTAAAATGTAGTAAATATCGAAACAATTAGAAAACGAAAAGGAATTTGCAAAAGATCACATATGTGTAAAACAAACGAACAACTCATGACAGAAAATAGAAATAAGAAAGATGAGAAAAGGAAGTAAAAGAAGCCAACTCAAGACAATTAGAATATTTGATGATATTTAAACGAGAAAATTATAGAAAAATTTTTACTTGTACTGTGAAATTTATTAGTTGGGTATCCACCACTTGGTATTATGTGCCCAACGTATAGCTTTTTATGCGTGTAGGTTTTAAAAGATTATATGTAAGTCGGTACTCAAAGGGACAGATGCTGGATTGGGTAGAGTTACATAACATGGTGATAAATTCTGGTATTTTGTATGTGGCATGTATAAGTAGGATTGTGCTTTATATGTGTATTATGCAAAAATTATAGTTATATTATATTATGACATTTACGTTATATGGATGTTACAGGCATCATCACTTAATGTATCTTGGGCCAGTATGTGTCCTTGACCTGCAAGCATTTTGCTAAGAATCTACGCCTATAGTAAAGGATGATGCAGTTTGCCCAGATAGATCTATTATGCCACATATGTGGGAGGTTGTGGCACACCTAGGAGTAATATATATCCATATGAGGGCAAAGTCCACAATGCTGAGATCGCAGTTGTTCCGATACCTCCAGTGGTTACTCTCATGTTCATATTTAGGTACGACAGGCAGTCTTGAAGCCATAAATGCAACTGAGATTTGCAGCTTATGGGCAATGACTATAGAAAGAAGGATAGATTTGAGCCATGTCATCTTAGAGCATTTAAGGAGAGTTCAGTGCCACCTAGGGCAGGAGACGATTGTTTAGGGCCTAGTCACCAAGCTATTACTAGTAGAGGGACTACTCGAGCACATGATAAGCCCAACTGCTAGTGAGGGAATATTTTTGGACAGGGGGCAACATTTGATATGCATTTGGCTAGAGAGGATGACACTGCTCTTTATGTTATCAGACTGCTGACATTGAAGGAGATGGATAGGGCTTTCCGTCCAGCTCAAATAAAAAAGTATAAGCCCTAATAGAAATAGCCTGACTAGGAGCCGGATATAGATCAATAGATGGAGGACACACTAGGCTTTAGACACAAGGAAGAGGAGGTAACATTTACTGATTATTTTATAGGTGAGGCTCACCAGGAGCTAAGGGAGGGACAAGGCACACAGACTTTCCCTATGTTTCAACACGACCTTTCAACACAGACTATGGCCATACTGGTGTGACATCATCCTCGGCACCTTCATTGCCACAGACAAATGTACCCATAGCCTTCGAAGAGGCTATATTGGAGAGCTTTTAGCGTGTAAAAATGACCCAGGCTCCTATGGCCACCGACTTCTAGATGATGCATCAAGATTAGGCCTAACACCATGAGTCATACTAGAAGACTTTGGACAAGATTGAGGCTCAGCAGTTCCAGTTGACAACCGATATAGCATTAGAAGAGATAGGAGTTTAGTAGGCTAATGTGAGTGTTTAAAAGGCCAAGAAGTATGTTTAGGCTCTTGAGGCGTCACTACATAAAGCAAAGGAAAAGGTCATAGAGGCTCGAGATTAGATAGAGAAGCTCGATCTCGACTTTTAGGGGCACATCACATGAGTAGAAGGGATGGTCCAGCATCACCTTAATGAGCAGGCAGTAAACTTAGTCAGGATATGAAAGGAGATGTGACATCTCGCAGGTTTCCTTAAGGAGTTTCTTCATCATGTCATTACTGACCCTATAGGATCACCCAACTATGCCCATCCACTCCTCCACCATCTTCGTGACATACACCCAGCGGGCTCCATAGACTATGACTTGCAATGAGGCCCATTAGTCCACCACTTCAGGAAGATGCTTTTGTTTATATTTCGTTTCATTATAAATACTTATTTTATTTTATTTTTATGTACTTATGTGATTTACATGTTTATTAACATCTGCTTATATGTTATTTTATTTCACACTTATCTTTAATACAATTGTTTTGACTCTTTAATATTTTAATCAACATTTAATAGCTACAATCCAAAATTAATTAAACCAAATCACAATAGCATGAAAAATAATGACGAAATTAACACATTCACCCAAAAACTTGGCAAATGAAAAATTATAAATAAACTCTTTCATTCAACTGCAGGACAAAGGGGTATACGACCAGCTGTTCTGCATGAACCAATGTAGCCTCACAACCACTGCTCACAATGCTGCTCTTTTCACTGCAGAGGGCAAATGGTCATGCGATTAACTCCAAAATCTGAGCAACCCAACATACACAAATTTTTGCTAGGTATAGCTGTAGAAGTGAAATCACCTACAAGTCAAGGTATAGCCACAGAAGTGGAATCACCTACAAATCGATGTATAGCCATAGAAGTGGAATCACCTATAAGTCAATGTATAGCCGCAGAAGTGAAATCACCTAGAAGTCAAGGTATAACTTCAAAAGTAAAATCACTTACAAGTCAAGGTATAGTCGCAAAAGTGGAATCACCTCAAAATCAAGGTATAGCTACAAAAGTGGAATTGCCTCCAAATCAAGGATGCACCATAAGCCGGCGTTGATCACTTACCCATCACTACTATAGCCTTTTTAAGAAGTAATGAGATGTCAACTCCTTAGGTAAGTGTCCCTCTCTCACTTTGAACTTTGGCTCACCTAGCACTTTTGTGTACTAGCCTTCCCAATGTTGGAGGCAACTATAGACACTTGGTCCTGAGGAGGCTTTTGTCAAGGTTAACTAATGAGGTAAAATACTCTTGGAAAGATAGTGAATCAAGGATTCAGAGGTCTTTCTCATACTACATATAAAACTTTTTTGAAAAATATTTTGAAGTGTTTTTGTGCTTAGTTCAGGCACTTGAGGGAAGCAAAGGGGTGGCTAATGAGGAATATTCCCAATTAGAGAACTAAAAGGTCATTTTTAATGCCTTTTTAACCTTGAATACCCGTGTAATTAGGGAATATCTGCATTGTTTGGCCAAATTACCAACTTAACTGCCATTTTTGGTTTACACACTCATACAAACCACTTACATGATCGTGTATGGCAGAGAATATGCTTTTCCAAGCCCAATTTGTCAAGTTGACTATTGCACCTGATTTGCACACCCATGCAATATGCCTTGCACACCCGTGCAAGTGAAAACTAAACCAACTTTTCAAAAGCCAACTTGACAAATTGGCCGACTTTTTGGGATTGCACACTAATGAAAACACTCCTATATAAATTTTTGGATCTAAAACTTTAAAAAGGTTGGCTAAAGGTTGGAAAACATTAGATTGAAAGGTTTCTATTGAAGATATTAGCCTAAAGAAACAAACAAAAGCTTTCAAACTCGAAAAGTGGTCTTTTGGAGTTTAGTTCTTCATTTTCAAGTTCATTTTTCAATTGTTTTGATACGAAAAAAGATTCAAGAATCTAACATTCGATAGTCTATTCGAGTAAGTACACTAAAGGTAATATAAAAAGTCTTATTTTCCTTAATCTAGTTTTCTGATAGTTTAAAGTTCATGTATTTACTGTCTTAAATGCATAAATTTTACTCATCAAGTTATTTATCGCATTTTCATTACATTTTTATTTCTACTTAGATCTAGGTTATGAAACCCTTTTAAGGGTATTTTATAAAGTGGTAGAAATTATAAGGTTGTCACATTAAAATTCCTTTTAATTTTCTTTGAAACTGGTCCTTTTGGAAATTTTAACGAAAAAAGTCGCTTAATTGTGTTTTGCAATCTCCCTTTTTGCTCCACTTTGAATATGCTTGTTAATAAGGACTTTATTTTAAAAAAAGAGGAAAACTATACCTTTATTAACAAATACAGTCGTGCGTCATATGATGGACACCCATGCATCACATGATGTACGACTAAAAATATATTTTCCTTCTCTTTTAAAATAAATAAGTCATCGTATGTCACTTAATATGTATCAACGCATTTCCTAAAAGTATGTTTAAAATTTCTTTCTTTTTCTTTTTCTTTTATTTCATTTTCCTTGTTGTTTTTGTTATTGTTGTTGTTGTTGTTGTTGTTGTTGTTGTTGTTGTTATTATTATTATTATTATTATTATTATTATTATTATTATTATTCCTATCGATCACCTCTTATTGTGAGTGTAATTGGGTAAGCGCTACAAGTAAGTTTTCATTCCCTTTCTCTTTTTACAAAAAGGCTTTCTTGATTATAGGAGGAAAATGCCACAAAAAATATTTATATTAAAGAATTGAGATCTTTTACTAATAAAATTGGACCAAAGTCATGTTTCTTACCCATGAAACTCACATATAAAAATTAGCTTTTAATAAAGTAAAAGATTTTGTATATAATTAGATAACACGAGGCATTTCTTAATAAAACTTGGACTAACAATTCCATGTCTTCGAATCTCACAATGAAATGCTTCTTTATAATTCACATACGAGGACCAATGTCTTCATCTAAAGGGCCAAAATGAATTGCCTAATTTATGGATGCCTATTTTAACACTTTAGTCTATGTCATGATTTATCGCTTTCCTACATGATTGGGTGCACCTTTCATTTACTTATTTGCTCTAATCTAATATATAAGAAAGGAGATTTTCCTACATAATTAGGTATGCCTTTTATTTATTTATTTTCTATAATCTTGTATGTAAGAAAGGAGACAACATAATTAGCCTAAAAGCCATTATGTCACATTTATCAAAGGTAACAATAAGAGTGAATTTTTGAACTCTCTCTATGTTTTGGGTTTATGAGGTCGGAACACTATTTTTCAATGTTCTATCGAGTGATGACTCATTACATCAACCTTGTGGTGCCTAACAGATGCCTCCCATTGGTTGATTACCAACAATGGGATAGGGATACCCCAAGATGTTGTCTCCTTTTAAAGGCTTGAGACTTGGCAAATTGGATTGAGTCTCTTAACTATTGTGAAGAGACCGATTAGCTTAAAAAAGGAAATCTTAACCTATTCGAACCCCAAAAGTGGGACCGAGCTAACAAGGCAAAGATGAAGTGATATGTGACCCGGAGATTACTTAGGGGAATATAGACAAGTCTTAACTTCATTACTTGATGAAACAAAAAGGCAAAAGGTTTCCTCTATTTCTTCGAAGACCCCTTAGTTCTAGGGGGTACTTAAGGAATCTGACATGCATCACAATACCATAAATGAATGCAAGACCCTCAAGGATGAAATTAAATGATTGATTTAAAAAAGATCACTGAAGAGATTCGTGTAGGCTCTAGTGAAAAGCCCTTGTCGATCTCCCGCTAAACATAATAGAATGGACTTCAAGAAAGATGAAAAGAAAAAGCCATAGGATGTAGATTGAGGAAGGAAAAGAATGGGTGTGATAAACATGATAGCTAGAGGATCATCATGTGGAGAGGACTTCTCCAAGAGAAAGAAAGACCAAAAAGATGTGTACATCTAAGCACAATTCGATAAGTTGTGAAAAGTATGAATTATACTATATTTTTCAGTGTGTTTTTAATGTGTTTATTATGTTAATTTAGGGGTAGTTTGGTTAATTTAATGTTTAATGTCTTAAGTAGCATTTTATAAGCTTAATTGGTTATTTTGGTGCTTTTAGGTGTGTAATTGAAGAAAAGGAGAAGTTACAAGGGTAAAAGTGTAATTTCAGCATTTAAAGGTTTTTTTAAGGCAAAGTGCATCGTACAGTCCAGAGCCTAGACACTTGGTGGAGTGGATTACTCACTCTACTGAGTCACCTAAAGAGGAAAAGGAAAAAAGGCCATTTGGTGCAGTGAGTTTTTCACTCTACGGAGTAGGAAAAGACAAAAGGCCACTCTGTAAAGTGAGTTTTTCACTCTACTGAACTAGAGAATTAACATAGTGATCAAATTCTTCTTTTTTGTTGAAATAAGTAGTTTGAAGCCACCAAAACTCCCTTTTTGCAAGCTATAAAAGCACACCTAAACATCAGAGATGGAAAGTAGGGGATTACGATTATGAATTTTATTTAGTTTTTAACATAATTTTCTTTGGTTAATTTTGTATAGTAGTTTAGCTTAGTTTTTCTATTTTTTCTTAATTTGCAAGCCTCATAAAGACTCAAGCTTTCTACTAGTGTGCGAATAAGTCATCAAGAGCAAGTTTGAAGTTTCATGAGTATTGTATCTCTTTAATTTATTTTTATTTCATTTTAATCATATTTGGTAAGTAGTTTTATTTTCTTTAACTAAATGATACTCGAATCCTTTAAATTTTATTGTGAGGACTTAGTTTGAGCTTTAATTCAATGTAAGTTTGATTATTTCTTAGTTCTTGAGCAACTTCTTATCTGTAATTATTAGATTGATTATTAACTTATTTGATTAATAGTTGATGATTGATTTAAGAATGATATATGATATGCATGTTCTTGGGTTAAATCATTAGTATTGATGCATGATTATTTTCTAAATTTGAGGTAATTATGTGTTGGTAAGAATGGATTAAAACTAAGAAAAGTTAAACTAAGAATAGATTGAAGTTAAGTTTGCTTGAAAAAGAGTTTAATGGATGTCTAAGAGTTTAAAACTGAATTTTTATGCTAAGTATTGAATTATTCCTAACAAGAAGGTTTAATGCTTAGAATGATATTCTTGACTAAGATATCTAGCTTTCTTTATCTAGTTTTTCCATAATCACTTGTGTTACTTCTAATTTGAGCCATTGCAATGGAAGCTGAGGTGGATATTCCCTTTAGCAGAAGTAATTTAGTTATTGCTCTGTGTTTAATTTATGTTAGTCTAGTTTTAGTTTTTGTTTTGCTTTATTATCCATTTAGTTTATTTATTGCCTTTAATTCAAAACCTTAGGAAATAATCTCAGATACATTCAACTCAATTATAGATATTCTGCTTAGCAATCCATGTTCCATTGGGTATAATATTCAGAGTCTTAATATTATTTTCCTATATTACTAGCTAATTTAGTACACTTGCTAGACACCGGTCAAGTTACCTTCCATTACCATCTCTCTAGAGGATGCAAGAGACATCAAATTTTCCCATGAGGATGCTTTCGTGGCAAAGGCTGCCATAAATAATTTCCTAGTAAAGAGAAGTTTAGTTGATAATGGTAGTACTATTAATATTTTCACAGTTGAAGCTTACAAAAAGATAGGACTTCCAATTAACAAGCTAAAGCCAATCTATATTCCTCTTATAGAATTAGGGAATGCAACCATTTTGGTTGCAGGATCAACGAAGCTATTCATAGATTTTAGGGATGAGGCTATTTATCCGTGCATGTAATCGCACATTCATAGTCATAGATACACCCTTTACTTATAATGAAATTTTTGGGTGACTCCCTACCATTTGAAATGGTTATGGAGACTAGCATTAGGCATATGCTAATGAAAGCACCAACAGAAGGATGAGCAGTAATGCTTAAGGGGAAGCAAAATTCTTTAATGGAAGCTTATGGAACGATGACAAAGCACAGCAAATAGACTTACGTCATCGAGCCTATTGAAGAAAAGGACAAAGGGAAAGCTAAGGCACACCCCGATGAGGATGAAGTTGTTGTACAAGTGTCCCCAGGTAAGAAGTTAATGATCGGCTCTAATCTAAATGATGCAAATTCTAATGAAATCATTCACATTCTTATGATAAATCATAATTCCTTTGCCTAGTTGCTAGAAAACATCCTTGGCATCACTCATAAGCCTAACGTGTATCTAAGCTTTAAGCCAATGAAACAAAAGTATGAAGACATGTACTAGACCAAAACAATTTTATATTAGAAAAAGTAGATCAGTAGCTTAAAGCAGGGATGATTAGAGAAGTACATTATCCTGAATGGTTAACCAATGTTTTCCTGGTCAAGAAAAAGAGTGGTGAGCTATGAGTGTGCATTGATTTCACATATTTAAACAAGGAATGTCTAAAACATAGCTACCCTCTGTCAACTATAGATCAACTTGTTAATGATACCACTTGTCACGAGGTACACTACCTCCTTGATATGTATGCGGGTTATCATCAAATATTGATGTGGCTCCTAGTTCAGGAGAAGATAAGCTTCATTACTAATAAAAGTACCTATTGCTACAAAGTTATGTCCTTTGGCCAAAAAAATGAAAAAGCAACATATCAAAGATTGATGAATAAGATTTTTAAAGACCAAATTTAGCATAATTTGTAAGTATATGTCAATGATATGATTGTGAAAATCAAGAGTAGATCGAAGCATGTTATAAACCTTGCTAAAGTATTTGCCATGTTGAATCGATATCGCATTAAACTAACCCAATAAATGCACATTCAAAGTACCTTCTCGAAAGTTCTTGGGATTTATAGTCTCTCAAAGAGGGATCGAAGCCAACCACAAGAAGATCAAAGTGATCCTAGACATGTAGCCTCCTAAAAATGTTAATGAGATTTAGAAGCTCAACAAAAGACTTACTACCCTAGGAAGGTTTATATCCTCCTCAGCGAAGAGAAATGTCCCTTTTTTCAAAAGATTAAGAAAGACAAAACATTTCTCTTAGGGAGATAATTGCCAATAAGCTTTTAAAGAGTTAAAACACTTCCTCTCTAAACCTTTACTTTTGAGTAGACCAATTTATATAGAAAAGCTTCATTTGTACCTCTCTACATCGAGAAAGGAAGTGGTAGCAATTCTAATTAAAGATGAAGAAGGCTAGAAAAAGCCAATCTATTACATAAGCCAAGTGTTTCAAGGATTTGAGCTAAAAAAGAGTCTCATTGAGTAATGTGTCTTGGCTCTAATGATCTACATTATCAAACTAAAAAGATATTTTAAGGCCTTTATGATTATAGTAAAGTTGGATCAACTACTTAAAAAGTTGCTCTAAAGAACTGACCTTGAAGGAAAACTTGTTGAATGGGCTATAAAGCTGCAATCATTTGATGTGAGGTATGAAGCTAGAATTATTATTAAAGCATAGGCACTAGCTAATTTGTTGGTGAAATTCATTAGGGACATCAAGGTAGATCCTAGGCTAGAGGCTGATCCTTGGCATATTATCGTTGATGGTGCCTCCAATGAATTAAAAGATAGAGTATGAATAGTCTTATTTGGTCTTCTTGATCGGTGTCTAGCAAGTGTACTAAATCGGCTAGTAATATAGGGAAATAACATTAAGACCCTGAATATTGTACCCTAGGGAACATGGATTGCTAAGTAGAATATCAATAATTGAATTGAATGTATTTGAGATTATTTCCCAAGTTTTTGAATTGAAGGCAAGAAATAAACTAAATGGACAATAAAGTAAAACAAAAACAAAAACTAGACTAACATAAATTAAGCACACATCAATAACTAAAACACTTCTGCTAAAGGGACTATCCAATTCAATTTCCATTGCAATGACTCAAATCAAAAGTAACACAAGTGATTATGGAAAAATCAGTTAAATAAATTCAGATATCTTAGTCAAGAATATCATTCTAAGCATTAAACCTTCTTATTAGGAATAATTCAATACTTAGCATAAGAATCCGATTTTAAACTCCTAGACATCCATTAAACTCTTTTTCAAGCAAATTTAACTTCAATATATTCTTAGTTTAACTTTTCTTATTTTTAATCCATTCCTACCAACACATAATTACCTCAAATTTAGAAAATAATCTTACATCAATACCAATGATTTAACCTAAGAACATGCATATCATATATCATACTTAAATTAATCATCAACTATTAATCAAATAAGTTAATAATCAATCTTAATACAACCAAAGATAAGAATGTGCACAAGAACTAAGAAATAATCAAGCTTGCATTGAATTAAAGCTCAAACTAAGTCATTAAAATAAAAGTATGAAGGTTTAAGTATTCTTTAGGAAAAGAAATGAAAACTACTTACCAAACATGATTAAAACAAAAGAAAAATAAATTAAAGAGATACAATACTCATGAAGCTTCAAACTTGATCTTGATGACTTATCCGCATACCAGTAGAAAGCTTGAGTCTTTACAAGGATTGCAAACTAAGAAAAATAGAGAAACTAGGCTAAACTACTGTACAAAATTAACCAAAGAAAACTAGGTTAAAACTAAATAAAATTTGTAATTGTAATCCCCTACTCTCCATCTCTAATGTTTAGGTGTGCTTTTATAGCTTGCAAAGAGGGAGTTTTTATGGCTTTAAACTTTCTATTTCAACAAAACAGAAGAATTTGATCGCAGTTCTAATTCTTTGGTTCGGTAGAGTGAAAAACTCACTCTACAAAGTGACCTTTTGTCTTTTCCTACTCTGTAGAGTGAAAAACTCACTCCATCGAGTGGCCTTCTTTCCTTTTTCTCTTTAGGTGACTCGGTAGAGTGAGTAATCCACTCCACCGAGTGGCTAGGCTCTGGACTGGACAATGCACTTTGCCTTCATAAAAACCTTCAAATGTTGAAATTACACTTTTACCCTTGTAACTTCTCTTTTTCTTTAATTACACACCTAAAAGCACCAAATTAACTAATTAAGCTCATAAAATGCTACTTAAGAAATTAAACACTAAATTAACCAAATTACCCCTAAATTAACATAATAAATACATTAAAAACACACTAATAATATAGTATAATTCATACTTATCACCTCTTAACATTAAAGTGAGATATGTTGTTAAATAAAATTTTAAAAATTCCAATAATATGGTTGAGTATAAGGCCTTGTTACAAGGTTTGAGGATGGTCAAGTTCCTTTAACCTGAAAACCTAAAAATAAAAAGCGATTCTCAACTTGTTATGAGCCAAATGTTAGAAACCTTTAAAGCAAAGGAAGAAAATATGAAGAGATACCTGGCTAAAGTTAGGGCTATCATCAAAGAAGTTAAATCGACTTGGACAAAGTTGATAATTCGAAAGGTCCCTAGGAAAGAAAAAAAGGAAGTCGATCTTCGCACCAAAACAACTGATATAAATCAAAATGTTGAAAGAAATGTCATGGTTAATGAAATCTTATTCCCAACCATAGAAGAAGCAGGGATTATAGAGGTTAACGAGATAGAAACATAGATAACACCGATTGTTCTATACTTCCGATTGGCTTAATAACCCAAAAATGATTTGGAAGTATGGAAGATAGTAAAAAAAATCCCTTAAATACTCTTTGATCAATGATAAGCTATATAAAAAAAGCCTTCAACAACCTTTGGCTAAAATATATCCCTAAAAAAAGGGACTATCTTAGAGAAAAACACAAAGGCTTTTGCTAAGCTTATGAAACAATAAGGATAATGTGTAGGAAAGTCCTACAGGGTAGGACCCTTTTATCCCGCTATATTCAAGGATGCTCAAGCAAAGGCAAAAAGTTATTCTCAATGCCAATTTCATAAAAGGATAATAAGACAGCCTACTTTAGAACAATAATTGATTAGAGTATCATAGCCTTTTGACCAATAGGGCCTAAATATTTTAGGACCTTTTTGCTCAAGGTAAGAAATAATTGAAGTTTTTAGTTGTTGTAGTCAACCACTTTTCTAAGTGGATTAAAGTTAAGCCCCTGACAAACATCACAGCCGATCGAATAAAACACTTTATATAAAAGAAGGTAATTTGTAGATTCAAGTGCCCAAAGTATTTATCATTGACAATGATATTCAATAGCTCTATATTTAGAAATGTTTGCTCTAACCTGAAGATCCAATTAAGTTTTACTTCTGTCGCAAATCCATAAGGCAACAAAATGACCGAAGTCTTAAATAGAATGATCTTTGAAGGATTGACAAAAATACTCAAAGATGCAAAAGAAAGCTAGGCCAAAGAATTATACAGTGTCCTTTAATCCTATAAGACCTCTCCCCGATCAGGGACCTATTAAACCCCCTTTTCTCTTGTTTATAGCTCAGAAGTAGTAATCCTAATGGAGATTGGTCTTTCCTCTTATAAAGTAGAGTTATTCTTTAAGAAATGAAATTCAAAAGAAAGAAGTATTAGTGGTTATACCCTAGGCAAAACATTAGGCCCTTTATGTAATGTCACATTTCATTTTGTAAAATTGGGTTTTCTTTATATTATTATATTATTGGCATGTTACGTTATAATAATGTTCGTAAATAATAATTTAATGTTATTTTGACTATCCCTAGTTATTTATCATTAAATGATTAATGATAAATAAAGACTAATATAAGTTTGATTGATAATCATGGGATGATTATATATATGGTGATATGAATTAAACTTATAAGTACTTGTTAGAGAACAGAGTACTAGATAGACCCGCAATGAGATACTACATTGGTTAATGTCATTAGTGATCTCATAATAGTTATGTTATCGATCTTTAAACCTGAGATTATCACAGTATCCTACATGGAAAACATTATATTTTAATATAATCAAACATTATCTTTAATTGGATACTCATAAAGGTTATTATTAGACATAATGAGAATCATGCAGATGATAGTGAATAATCAAGAAGGAATTTGTCCCTCTCTTATGCGAGAGATGTCTATTGGGCCCCTCGATAAGTAGGACTGAGAAATGCATGGCCATGCTCAAATGAATTGATGGAACGATCAATATCATTTGATATTATCAGTCTACTTAGTGATCTAGAAATTATATGTTTGGACTATATAAGTTTGACATGAACCATAACTTATGTTCAAACAAGATATCGTGTGACAAAGGAACTATAACATGTTCTATTAGGTTAAAATCAAATTATCGATATTTATATTATTCTGGTAGTCAGAATATCTTGCTAGAGGCCGCTTATGACATCTGGGCCCGTGATGGGATTGGAGCCCACTACTAATATAATATGAACCTATTGGGTCGCATACATAGAATGTGATGAATGGACTAAGGGTTAATTCAGGCATTTCGAATTTTATTTTTTGATAAAATAAAATTCAAAATAAGCAATAATAATAATAATAATAATAAAGATTAATATTATTATTATTATTATTATTCTTATTTTAAATAAGAAATAAGGTATTTCTTATTTTAATAAGAAAAGTGGGCCCAAAGTTTTCTCTCTTAATTAAGGTTAGGTCAATTATATATATATATATATATATATATATATATATATATATATATATATATATATATATATATATATATATATATATATATATATATATATATATATATATATATATATATATATATATATATATAACCCTAATTAAGTAAAAAGAATAAGTTGTAGCCGCCACTTAAGAGAGAAAATCATTTTCTTCTGTAATCTCAAAAGAAAAAAAAACCTAGCGCCAAAGAAGCGAGCTAGCATCCCGAGCAATTCTTTTTGTTGCATTCGCATGTGGATACCGGTAGATGGTGCCGTTTCATGTGAAGTGGCACCTACAATTCGATTTGTTTGTGATTTGAGAGGTTGGTAATCGTTACACTCCTCCTTCTATTGAATCAATTGGATCGCTTGGATCTAGGTGGGTTTCCCTTTCACTGCGAATTTTTAATTTTAATATTTCGAAACCCAATAGTGGTATCAAAGCCATTTGCGAGTTCAGTTGATTCAATTTTCGTATTTTGTATGTATGTGATGTGTGCAAAATCGATTTTATGTGATATGAATAGATTGTATGTTGATACATGATAAGTTAGTAACTGTTATAATCGTTTATGTTAATTTGTTCATATGGGATATGAACAAAATTGATCTATTTATATGAGATATTAATGTAATTAATTGATTGACGTTTAAGATATAATGCATATAGGTTACGAAATTGATAGATGTTAATATAATTAAAATGTGTATGTTAATTCCGTTCTAACATGATTAAATGACTTATTATGAGATTAAATGTGTAATCTATATTCAATTAAATTTGGTGGTATTCTGTATGATTGTTTAATGTGATTAAATAGTTTGTGATATGATCGATGGATTTGTATTTTAGGATATGCATTAAGACCGTCGTGTTATCTAATCGTAGCGCCAAATATATCGTTAATGTTATTATTTGCCGATTTTAATACATCAATCTTGTGCAATTAATTGAGTTTGATATGCATTGACTTGATTTTAATTAATGTATGTATGTATGATGTCTTTACATGGAGCATAACATGGCCAATTGAGACCTTTGTGATGGTGTTTAATTTATTTTCATTTTATGGGTTTGTAATTTTAAATATGATCTGTGTGTCGTTCTTTTGTTGTAATTTTTTTTTACTATTAGTTTTAGTAGAATAGTTTATTTCATTATTGTAATGAAGATAAAGGAATTTCACGAAAACCATGAAGGGGATCAATCCAATTCCATGATGATGGAGGTGTAAAGAGGAAGTTGTTGATCAAGACAAGTTTATGTAATTTCACCTAGGATTGACCTTTGATCTTCATATTGGCTTATGAAGATCATATAATTTTGGCCATGCTATGAAACATTTTATATATTGTGAATATTATATCGGTATGTGATGCGATGAATGATTATATATGTGTATGAGATGCCATGTATGGGATGATGCATCATATGTAAATAAATAGACATAATAACTTAAAATTTAAAATTCCCTCACCAAAATTTTAAGTCTTATGCCACCCATAATTATAACACCGGTCAAGAGATCACCAAAATGTAGGTTTTACCAAAGCAAAGTACATTAGGTTATCATAGTAAGATAGGGTGGGTAATGGTGATACCCATATGTTTAAAAATGGTTAGAATTAATTAGGCTATCAAAATGATTTTTGGCCTAAGGCATAAGATGGGATTATAACATGCTGAGATATATGATGTCAAAATCCCATAAAGAATCTAAGAGTTATATGAGATGTAATCGGTAAGAAGTTATCTACCTAAATAACTTGATTTTAAGCGTAATGCCAAAGCTAACTTAGAATTAAGTGAAATATGGATCTTAGCCCATTAAAACATTACGATTGTTGTAATTAACATTGAGGGTGAATATTTTAGTGGGAGTTTTAAGAAATACCCTAAAATGAAATTGGTACTAATTTAATATTTATTTTGCATATTTGTATATCAATGGCTTCAAATAACACTTCCACACTATCAATACGATCGGTCCTTGAGAAAGACAAACTAAAAAAAGATGGCACTATTTTCCTTGACTGATTTAGGAACTTGAGAATTGTTTTCAAGCAAGAAAGGAAGCTATATGTGCTTGATGACCCTATTCCTCCTACCCCGCCAGCTGATGCCCAAAAGGCAATTAAAGACAAACAAAAGAAATATGCTGATGATTCTATTGATGTGGGATGTCTTATATTAGCCACAATATGCCCAACACTTTAGAAGGATCTGAAGCATTTATAGGCTTATGAGTTGAGTACTCATCTGAAACATACATTCCAACAACAAGCAAGGCAAGACAGGTATGAGACTACTAAAGCTTTAAATGGTTGTAAAATGGCTGAAGGTGCATCAATAAGCGTTCATGTTTTGAAAATGAAAGGCTATGTTGATCACCATGAAATGATTGGATTTCCCATCACTTTAGATTTTGCCACGGATTTGATCCTTAATTCATTGCCTAATAGTTATAGCCAGCTTGTCTTGAACTATAATATGAATAATATGGAGAAATCCATTCCTGAGCTGCATGCGATGCATAAGACAGTTGATCAAAGCATTATGAAAAGGCCCAATCATATTCTTATGATTAATAAAGGAAAAAGGATGAAAAATAAGGGCAAGGACAAGGCTAAGGCAAAAGTTGCCGATAATCCTAAGGCACAAGCTAAATACAAACCCAAGGCAAAAGCTCTGAAGGAGGGAGTTTGCTTTCATTGCAATGAACCTAGTCATTAGAAGAGGAATTGCAAGCTCTACTTGGAAGAATTGAAGAAGAAAAAGAGTAGTGAGACTACATCTTTAGGTATTTATGTTATAAAACTTAATTTATCTACTTCTGCTTCCTGGGTATTTGATACTAGATGTGGTTCTCACATTTGTACAAATGTGCAGGGACTCAAAAGAAGTAGGCAACTGAAAAAGGGTGAAATGGACCTACGATTTGGAAATGGAGCAAGAGTTGCTGGTTTAGCCATAGGGACTTATGAGTTAACTTTGCCTAATGGGCTTTTGTTAGTTTTGAACAATTGCTTTTATGTTCCTACTTTGAGTAGGAATATTATTTCAGTTTCTTGTTTGGATGATGAAGGTTCTACTTTGAGTAGGAATATTATTTCAGTTTCTTATTTGGTATGCTTTATTATATTGCTGATTCATATACTGGACTTTACGTCCTAAATCTAAAAAAATCCAACAATCAGGATATATATAACATACCTACAAAGAAATCCAAACCCAATGATTTGAATAAAATATATTTATTGCATTGTCACCTTGGTCATATAAATGAGAAACGCATATCAAAACTCTATCAAGGTGGACTTTTGGAATCATTTGATTTTGAATCATTTGAAAATTATGAATCTTGTTTATTAGGCAAGATGAAAAAAGATCCATTCACTGGACACAGTGAAAGGGCCATTGATTTATTGGGCCTTATACATACTGATGTATGTGGCCCATTAAGTATAAATGCCAAGGGAGAATTTCAATAATTCATTACTTTCACTGATGATTTCAGTAGATATGTCTATGTCTATCTAATGAAATATAAACATGAATCGTTTAAAATGTTCAGAACCTTTCAAAATGAAGTTCAAAATCAACTTGGTAAAACTATTAAAGCACTTCGATTTGATCGGGGTGGTGAATACTTGAGCCAAGAGTTTGATGATCATCTAAGAAATTGTGGAATTATTTCACAATTAAGTCTACCGAAGATGCCATAATGGAATGGTGTTTCTAAAAGAAGGAATCAAACTTTATTAGATATGGTTCGATCAATGATGAGTCAAACAGATCTTCCTTTATCCTTTTGGGGCTATGCATTCGAAACAGTTACATTCACTCTGAACCGAGTTCCATCTAAAGTGGTTGAAAAAACACCATATGAGATATAGATTGGGAGAACTCCTAGTTTGTCTTTTCTAAAGATTTGGGGTTATAAGGCTTATGTCAAACGAAAAGTCTCGGATAAATTACCACCTAAATCTGATAAATGCTTTTTATGGGATATCCTAAAGAAACTAAAGGATATTACTTTTACAATTCCTCTAAAAATAAAAGTGTTTATTGCTCGAAATGGTGTCTTTCTAGAAAAGGAATTTATTTCTAAAAGAACCAGTGGGAGTAAAATAGAACTTGAAGAAGTTCGAACACCATAAGATGGAATTGGACCATCGATGGAAACTCAACAAGTTTCACAAACAGTTGTGGAACCTATGCAAATTACACAAGAACTATGCAGATCTAATAGGACACGACATCAACCTGAGAGATATGGATTTCTCATAATAGATAGTCATGAAGTAATGCTCATAGATCAAGATGAGCCTATTTCCTATCAAGATGCTATGTCAAGTCCAAATTCTGAAAAATGTCTAGAGGCCATGAAATCTAAAATGCAATCCATGTATGACAATCAAGTTTAGAACTTGACTAATCCACCTGAAGGAATTAAAACCATTGGGTGCAAATGAGTTTTCAAGAAAAAAACTGACATGGATGGAAAGGTACATACTTTTAAAGAAAGACTTGTTGCAAAAGGTTTTAAGCAAACTCACGTTATTGACTATGATGAAACCTTTTCACCAATCACAATGCTTAAATCAATAAGAATTCTTATTGCCATTGCTATGTATTATGACTACGAGATATGGCAAATGGATATCAAAATAGCATTTCTTAATGGAAACCTACTTGAGGATGTGTATATGACACAACCTGAAGGCTTTGTCCATCCTGAGAATTCTAGAAAGGTGTGCAAGCTGCAAAGATCCATTTATGGATTAAAGTAAGCTTTTCGAAGCTGGAATCTTCATTTTGATGAAACAATCAAAGAGTTTGGATTCATAAAAAATGAAGATGAACCTTGCGTATACAAAAAGGTTAGTGGGAGTGCAATAATGTTTCTCGTCTTATATGTTGATGACATATTACTCATTGGGAATGATATCCTTATGTTACAAAAGACCAAAGATTGGTTAGGGAAATCTTTTTCAATGAAAGATCTAGGCGAAGCTGCATATATCCTTGGGATTAAGATCTATAGGGATAAATCTAAAAGAATAATTGTTCTAAGTCAAAGTACTTATATAGACAAGGTGTTGAATAGGGTCAGTATGCAAAATTCTAAAAGAGGATTTTTGCCAATGTCTCATGGCATTACTCTTGGAAAAACTCAATGTCCTACAACATCTGATAAGCGACACCGCATGAGTATGATTCCTTATACTTCGGCTATAGGATCTATCATGTATGCCATGTTATGTACTAGACCGGATGTTTCATATGCATTGAGCATGACAAGTAGATACTAGTCAAACCCTGGTGAAAGTCACCGGACAACCGTTAAGAATATCCTTAAGTACTTAAAAAGAACTAAGGATGCATTCTTAGTATATGAAGGATTGGAAGTTGAGCTAGTAGTAAATGGTTACACATATCCAAGCTTCCAATCTGACAAAGATGACTATAAATCGCAATTCAGATATGTGTTTTTGTTAAATGGAGGTACTGTTAGCTGGAAAAGTTTTAAACAAAGCACTATTGCTGATTCTACAACAAAAGTTGAGTATATAGCAGCATCAGATGTAGCTAAGGAAGCAGTATGGATCAAGAATTCATCGCTGAACTAGGAGTAGTTCTTAGTATCACAAATCTTAAAGACATTTATTATGACAATAATGGTGCTACATCACAAGCTAAAGAGCCCATATCCCATCAGAGATTTAAACATATACTCAAGCATTTTCATCTCATTCGTGAAATCATTAAAAGAGGAGATTTCAAGATATGCAGAGTACCAACAGATGACAACATTGTTGATCCACTTACAAAGGTTCTCCCACAAGCCAAACATGATAGTCATACTAGGTCTGTGGGTATTAGACACTCATATGATTAGGCCTAGTGCAAGTGGGAGATTGTTAGTGGTTATGCCCTAGGCCAAACATTAGACCCTTTATGTAATGTCACATTTTATTTTGTAAAATTGGGTTTTCTTCATATTATTATATTGTTGTCATGTTACGTTATAATAATGTTCGTAAATAACAATTTAATGCTATTTTGACTATCCCTAGTCATTTATCATTAAATGATTAATGATAAATAAAGACTAGTATAAGTTTGATTGATAATCATGGGATGATTATATATATGGTGATATGAATTAAACTTATAAGTACTTGTTAGAGAACAAAGTACTGGATAGACCCGCAATGAGATACTATATGGGTTAATGTCATTAGTGATCTCATAATAGTTATGTTATCGATCTTTAAACCTGATATTATCACAGTATCCTACACGGCAAACATTATGTTTTAACATAATCAAACATTATCTTTAATCGGATACTCATAAAGGTTATGATTGGACATAATGAGAATCATCCAGAGGATAGTGAATAATCAAGAAAGAATTTGTCTCTCTTTTATGAGAGAGATATCTATTGGGCCCTTTGATAAGTAGGACTGAGAAATGCATGGCCGTGCTCAAATGAATTGATGGAGCAATCAATATTATTTGATATTATCAGTTTACTTAGTGATCGAGAAAATATATGTTTGGACTATATAAGTTTGACATGAATAATGACTTATGTTCAAACAAGATATCGTGTGACAAAGGGATTATAACATGTTCTATTAGGTTAAAATCGAATTATCGATATTCATATTATTTGGGTAGTCATAATGTCTTGCTAGAGGCCGCTTTTGACTTGTGGGCCCATGATAGGATTAGAGTCCACTGCCAATATAATATGAACCTATTGGGTCGCACACATAGAATGTGATGAATGGACTAAGGGTTAATTCGGGCATTTCAAAATTTATTTTGTGATAAATTAAAATTCGAAATAAGCAATAATAATAATAATAATATTTAAGATTAATATTAATATTAATATTAATATTATTATTATTATTTTAAATAAGAAATAAGGTATTTCTTATTTTAATAAGAAAAGTGGGCCCTAAGTTTTCTCTCTTTTAATTAGAGTTAGGTCAACTATATATATATATACATAACCCTAATTAAGTAAAAAAAATAAGTTGTAGCTGCCACTTAAGAGAGAAAGAGAGAGAAAATTGTTTTCTTCTGTAATCTTAAAAGAAAAAAAACCCCAGCTGCCAAAGAAGGGAGCTAGCATCCGGGCGATTTTCTTTGTTGCATTTGTATGTGGATACCAGTAGAGGGTGCCGTTTCGCGTGAAGTCGCACTTACGATTCGATTTTTCTACGCTCCGCGAGGTTGGTAATCGTTATGCTCCTCCTTCTATTGAATCGATTGGATTGCTTGGATCTATGGTGGGTTGCCCTTTCACTGCGAATTTTTAATTTTATTATTTCAAAGCCCAATAAGAAGTATGGAGCTTGATTTGCTAGAGGAAAAAAAAGAGGATATTAATGCTAGAATAATGGCTTGCAAATAGAGAATGGCCCATTTTTACAATGCTAAAGTTAAAACCAAGATTTTCGAGGTTGGAGATCTAGTCCTTAGAAAAATAGAAATTGGGCATGGAAATTCAGGCACAGGTAAGCTCATACCAAACTAAAAAGGCTTTTTAAAAATCTCAAGGGTCATTAGTCCTAGCACTTACAAGTTACGGACTCTAAATGGTTAAGATATTCCAAGGACTTGGCACATTAAAGTCCTAAAAAAATATCACATGTAATTCTTTCATTTTATTACATGATTATAACTCTCCGATCAAAAGATGTACCTTTTTTTTATGAATCTACCAAATAAGGGGCACATTCATAAATAAATTTCATTTTGAAAGAATGCATTTTAAATGCGTAAAATGGCTGACTCTCACAAACAAATGTGAAAAATTTAATGAAATGTCATCAATTCAATTACAAACTTCTGTAAACTTATTCCAATTTTCTTACAAGGCATACATTGCTTGATAAGAAATAAAAAAAATTAATAGGGTTTCCTTTGTTAAAAGTATACATAAGGAACTAGCAAAATAATAGACTGAAGTATTGAACTTTGGCCAAACTTGACCAATATAATAGAATCAGAAGAACACAATATGTTTATAATTTAATATTCATTACTTGATAATGTTTGAAAAAAAATTCATATTAATAATATACAAAAAAACAACAAAATTAATGAAAGAAAAATCCTAGTCTATCTTAACAGTAGACAACTAGTAATTCTTGATACCTCATTTTCGAGTTAAAGTAGCCAATCTATCTGCCCCGACCTGCTCTTGATTCCCCTAGGTCCTTATAGCCTGGACTACTTTAGAGCTTCTTTATTGTCCTCATCTTTCTCATTATCTTTTGAAATTTGGAGCAAGATGTGGGATCCAGAATGAAGTTAAGATCAGGACTATAGAAATGCTCCAAACAAGCTATTCTCACTCACTTAAGCATATCACCCTAAGACCCACCGACTTCCTTTAGGAGTTTATTCTTCTACTCCTCTAACTTCTTGAGATGCTGAGAATGAAGAAACTATTATTTTTATTCTAGTGTCTTCTGAAAAGACTCTAAAATGGTCACCTTCCCAACTAGTTCCACCCTTTAGGACTCTAAGTCAATGAGCTTTGCCTTTAAATCACTTACTTTAAATTTTAGCTCTCTAACTTGAGACTTCAGACTCGCATTTTTGGCCCAAAGCTAGGACATGGTCTTCTGATCAGCCTTATATAATGTTTGAATTGAGGCCATGGCTTTTTCGCATGCCTTTATTGATGGAATATGACATGGTATGATAATCATGATAGCACAGCGGAAAAATAAAAAATTTTTATCATACATACCCTATGATGGGCTTGGGTCGAAGCCCAATGGACTAAATCCTCTTATTGAATAAGTTCTCTTAAAAGCCCAAAACACAAACTAGTTAGATTTGTGCCATAAATAAACTCTAGTATAATTTCCAATTTTGCCATTTTTAATTTTATGTCATACAGCCCATAAACATTAAAAAAACATATAATATGTGCTAACATGAATTAAAAATAAAATCATGAAGAACACATATAATAATACACGGCATTCATGCAAAAACAAACAAACAACAAAACTAGTTGTTTAATGCTTATGTAATGCCATGAAATGCACAAACATTTAAATCAATTTTATGAGTCATTTAATATTCTAAATAAGTCCATAAATATTGATTTAATATTCTGTACAAATCTGATCTAAATGTGTTTTTACCATTTTAATCAAAACAAAACAAACAATCTTGATTAAACATGTAACAAACACAAACTAGTCATAGTTTTAAGTGATTTTAAAATTAATCAATTAAATTGTCATGGACCAGAATTAAAACCAAATTTAAAAAATGTCCAGACCTGATAATTAATCTTTAAATATCACTTACAAACATGCCAAAAACGTTTTTACATTTAATTTTGAAAACTAGTTGTTAAACTAGCAATTTACATGCCAACTAGCACCTAGTTTCATAATTAACATGTACCATCAGGTATAAATAATTAAATCCGACCATTACCAGCCCTAATAACATCTTAGGACAGTATATTAACATGTCATATTAATTATAATACCTATCTAATCAATTAAAATCGTTTTTACACCAAAACAATGCAAAAAACTCAAAACAGAAAATTTCAGATTTGCATGTTTTCAAAATAACGATTTTTAATTAATTTTTTCATGCATCTAAAGCACTAAAATAAGCATGTCTAGGCTCTGATACCACTGATGGAATATGACATGGTATGATAATCATGATAGCACAGCGGAAAAATAAAAAATTTTTATCATACATACCATACATATCCAAAACTAGGAACGAAAACATGCAATTTTAGGTTGTAGAACTTACAAGTTAAGATGCCTTTTAGATATTGATTTCGGTGATGGCCAGCAACTAAGATGACTTTGTCCGCCTTAGATCTCGATCACCAATGCCAAGGAATAGCCTTTTACGCCACTCCCTCTATTCTCACACACACACTTGCACCGACGGCTTAAAATCGAGATTGCTAGCTCTCTTTTTCGGTATTGTATAATGGTTATAGTTTGAAGCTACAAAACTTGATTTTGTACTTCTTTAGATTGCTATTACTGCTCAATAACACAAGAGAATGAGGAACAATCCTTTCTCCTTGTGAAAAATTGAACAAAAGAATTAAGAGAGAGTGAGATGATCATCACGCAAAAACAAGGTGTGTAGGATTTGTTTTCACGCCAACCTCTTCCTCCTTTAGGGTTTTATTTCATTTAATATATATGCTTATCCTTTGGCAAGTCTTTGATTTGAATTCAACTATCCTAAGATAATTAATTCAAACTCTTTCACTTCCTAAAGATAAGTAATATATCTTGAATTAAACTCCTTTGAATTTAAATTCAAATTTGAAATAAATCATAAGACATTTAAATAAATGAAATCACTTAATTTAAATAAATGCCATGTGCCGAAATTCCATGAATTATCTCTTGAAATTTCGGCTACTTCATTAAATAAATAAGTGATTTAATTTAATTTAAATTCCTTTAGGCTTTAATACTCAATTAACTTAATTAATGTAACATAATTAATTAATTGAAATTAAACCTTGTGGGCTGAATTTTTCTCTCTCATGGACCAAAGCCCAATAGCAATTTTATAACCCATTACATACACTAATTTGACTTTAATTAAAAGCCCAAATTAATGTCCAATACTTAATTTAAATATTTTAAGCCCAATGCTTTGTGTGCGATCCTATAGGTCCATTTAATGTTGGCAATGAATTAATAAATTAATTCAAAGGCTATATATATTCTCTAGCAAGATATTATAGCATTCCAAATTAAATGAAAATGCATATGGCATTTAGTGACCTAATGCAATTTTGCATAGTTCCTTACCCATAAATATCAGAATTAGTATAAGGCATGGAACTGGTCATCCTTATATATATTAATTCCTTTCTTGATATTCCAGTGACACTGAATTCTCAGATAAATAATGATTACTCATTATTTCATCTCGGTATGGCCATACACTTCTCAGTTCACTGATCAAGTGGCCGATGATATTTTTCTCTCTTATTGAGAGGGGTAATCCCTTCACTTCTCTCATGCTCTCTAACATGAATCAATGTATACCCAATCATACCCGTACTTGTCACTCTGTTACGAGCACGTTAGGTGTATGTCAAAGTACACAGTAATTCATAAAGAGTTTCATAGAGATTTCAGGTCTAAGAACTCCGATACAAAACTTGCATATGAGAAACACTTATGACTTATACCATATAGTGTTCTCATAAGCGGATCGAATCCAGATACCATGTTCTTTAACATGTATCTATGATCTCTGATTGACACTCTTGTCCTAATGATCCGTAAGACAGAACTCATGAAATCAGAGGGAGCATACTAGTCTTAATTCATTTGTTATTCCCATAACAATGACTGACTAGGGATATTTAGAATGATGTCTCATTTGTTTCAAGGTCTTACAATCCATGTGCCTCACACATGATAACTTAAACCGAAACAACACTCTTGGATAGTTTTATCAATTGATATGCACAGGAATACAAAGGATAAAACAAATGCCTCATTTTATTAATTTCAAGTGTTTCGTTACAATGCATTGGGGCTAGGGCTTACACTAACATTTATAACCTTGTCGAATTTGGATTTATGGTCCTTCTTCAACTTATTCACTTTGTATGCATAACTAGCACAAATTTGCTCTATATCCTCCTTTAATTTGTTTTAAGCCCGAAATGTCTCAACCAACTCACCAGCCATCTGCCTACCCCTTTATGCGACCTGAAATGCAACATGGATTCCTCAATTTCCATTTATGAGAAATTATAATAATAGAAATCCAATCAATCAACTCACCAAAAAGGAAAACTTGTAATGATCATTGGCTTAGTCTTTTGGAGTCATTAGCGCCGTCGCATGAGTTAAATCCTTTTCAAAAAGAAGACATTTAGCCACGTACTCCATCAATTAGGGATTACAAAGACTAAGGTTAGCCCTATAATATCTTTAAAAATTGTCAATAAGCCCAGGTCAAATAGAAGTATAATTGAGACCAGATCAGAAAAAACATCTAGAGATAGATTTGTTACTATTAGGTTGGCCTATAACTTGTCATATTGGTGCTATAAAATAGATCAGCCTATGAATATTAGAGACCATAGCTCTAAGCATATAAAAGACTGATGGTGCAACCTAATTAAAGCTTGGGCTAAGCACTATAGGTATTATATCTGCCGTAGCGATCACGATGATAGGAATAGGGCTTGTAACAGAGTTATAGTGCATGATACTCTAACGGCTCGATGGTGAGTAGATTTGCCTCTACCACCCTCTGCCTCTTCTCAACAAAAGGGATTGGCATAGCTATATACCTCTTCTTAATCTCCTCAGTTGCCTTCTAATCAGCCTTTTGATTGCACTCTACTGTATTCCTTGCAGCAACCTCCTAGACTTTAGCTATATTATTATTATTACTAGTTGTTTCACTTACACAACAATCACAATATTTCCTATAAAAAATTAAAATTATTTAGATACAAAAATAAATTCAAATCGTAACTACTACTAAGACTCGCCCTCTTCTTTTGAAACGTTGGTAGTGGAAGGACTGGGTAAAGCAATCGATAAGGTATCAGATTCTAAAGGTCCCTTGTTCAATCTCACGACATACTCTAAACTTTTTATATCTAGCTCAAACATAGTCGGATTGGCTAAAGTCATATCTTTTACATTAATAACCTTTTTTAATCGAACAAGGTTAACCCCAAAACCTTGTTCAAATATGATTAAAAGTAATTTTTCTTTGAAAGCTTACAGTGAAGAGGGAAGGGTGAAAAGCTTTATATCCTTACAACTAGTGAAAAAATAAAAAATCTTTCGAATATCTTCGGTTTGAAATAAAAAAGAAATGGTTGAAGACCTCAACAGAAGGAGCAATCCTACATTAGCAGCATAGGGACTCAAAATAAGTTATAGTTCTCTATCCATTAGGATTTATTTGGTTCAACGCTACCCTGTAGGCCTTCAAAAGAACCCGATCAAACCCATTAAAGGGACAACAAAAATCAAACTCAAGACTCATACTATGTAAAACAAAAAAAATTCCCACAAAAAAAGGACCCTCTCTATATGACATGGATAAAAGGCAAAGCAAGATATGATAACCCTTAGGAAATTTGTACAAGATGGAATAAGCGTCTATGTCATTTGCTTTAAGTGTAGTGTGGTCTACAATCATAGGTTTATCATTAAAATCCCTCATCAACCCTATATTTATGCCATGAAATATTTGCCCTAATTGGCTTAGCATGAAGGTTGGCCATTTTAAAGAAAAAAGGGACAGGAAAGGCTCATAAAGGTAAATAGAAGGAAGAAAAATAAAGATTGGACAAAATCAAAGCTAACTTACCTAGAAAATGACAAAAAGGCAAGAAAAATAAAAAAAAAACCCTAGAGAATTGATTTTGAAAGAAGAAAATGCATATGGATGCAAGAAGTAGTCGAAAGCAAAGGAAGTTTTGAAAGTGTGAATAAGAAAAAGAAAAAAAGGGAAATGAGTGACCTATGTATAAGTGACATTCAAATTTTGAATTTCAAAGTACTCCCAAATGAAGTATGAACACATGGTATATTTATCCTGACTTCATGCGAAAATTGAAGAGATGTAAGCTTGAAAGGGCGCATGATTTACTATAAATAACCATTGACAGTTGGCTTTGAATAAGAAGAGTCGCACTAAAATCCTTAAAGATCGAAAAGCCTCACACCAGATCATGACTAAATATGATAAAAGCTCGAAAGAGGGATAAATAATAGTGCATGACTTATTATCTCTATCCTAGGCTTGACATTTAAGGCCTAAAGCCCAATAAGATTGTGGATCACTCCAAAAGTCCTCTAAATAGTCGATTTGGATCAAATATGTGACTACAAATAATTCAAACTAGCCCGATTGGATTACTCCTTTGCAGAGACGTCACATCAAACCCCAAATCAACAGTCAATCTAGGCGAAAGCCTTATCTTGCTACCAACAGACCTAGTCTTGAAATCACTAGCATAGCCATGATTAACACTCAATTATAGCTATTCAAGCACGAAATTGAAGACACTATAAATACTATCTCAACCTCACGTGTAAAGGATTTTTTGGCAACCTTTCAACCTTTTTCTCTCTTAATTTATCTCTCTAACTTAAGTTTCGAAGTGATAATATCCTATCAGTTAGAGGTAAGCCCATTTCTTGTGTTCATAGACTCTCATTGCCCAATTGGCTCCATTTCAGCCTCGCCCTTACACATTCAAAATTATCACTTATGTATCTCCACTGCTAAGGAATTGTGTAACTATATCAAGAAATCAATTTATCAAGGATCTCTCTTCCATCAACTTCAATTGCCAAATCCAATTCTGCATTTGGTAATTTTATTATTGTAAAAAGTCATATTATTTTAAAGATTCATGAAATTTATTTATACAATTTTATGTTTTGAATTTTGCATGATCTTAAGATTTAAAGATGACAGTTTGGGCTAATTTTTAAGTTTAAAATGTAATAATTAGACTCATAAAATTTAGGGCATTTCAAATACTTTCTTTTTATATCTTTCAATTTATATAATTAAAAATTAATATATCCCATTTGCACACTAAATGTAAAAGCTCATTTGTTGGCGAGATCTTCTATCTTTCATAGGGGTGTGCATCGGTCGGATTCGGGTGAACCCAATTAACCTGAAACCCGAAGTTTACATATTTTTCTCATCCGACCCTACCCTACATAAATATCGGGCTCCTATCCGAATAATTCGATATTTTTCAGGTCCTAGCCCGAACAATCCGAAATTAATTTTTTTTAATTTACATATTTAAATTAAAATTCTAAATTAATACAAATAAATAATATTAAATACCATAAAAAATATTTTAAAAATACAACAAACTAATAATTTCAAAATTATATTAAATATATATTATATATTAATTAATATTGTAGAGAAAATATAATTTTTTTATTTATATAGTAAAAATTCGGGTTGTTCGGGTTTCACCCGACCCGATCCGAAATTCAATTAACACCCACTATAATAACCGAATCGACCCTAATAACCCGACTAACTCCACTTAAATGTGTCAGTTCGGTTTGGATTGATTGGGTCGGAACGGTTTTTGCACACACCTAGGGCCTGTTCGGGATAGTTGTAGTTTTTGGATTTCTGTTTTTTTTAAGGAAAAAAAAAGCTAAACGCGTTCGGATTCAATATTGGATTTCCGATTTATCATTTAATGTATAAAACGTTTTAGGAGAAAAAAATATTAACACGCGAAACCATCTTTTGTGGTTTTAATGATTTCGATTCTGTTATTATTTTTTCAATGTGCGGACGTGGCCCATTGTGGTCATCTTCATTGATATTTTTCTTTTTCTTTTCTTTTTTTTTATTTGTTATTTATTGATGTTAATGGCATGCTAAATTTATATATGCTGACTAAATATAAATAATAATATAAAATTTGATTTTTTTAATAATTAGATGAACTTAATAAAATAAATATAATGATAATAAAAAATTATTAAAATCAATTAATCAAATTGAAATAATAATTTTACATCATAATAACAAATAATAAACAATTAACTAATGGTTATTAATTTAAATAAATAACTATAAACATAGATATTTTCTTAACTCTAGTTTCTTTTTTGATATTATACATATTGAAATTAATATTTTTGAACAAAATACCGATTGATTGATTTTGAAGAATAAAAAATTTATTAAATTAAAAATTAAATAAATTATAATATACACAGCTAAAAATGTCAATTTCTCATTGTATATTGAATGTATTTTCCATGTATTCATGATGGTTTTAAAAAAGAAAAAAAAACTATTTTTAAAAAAATATGTAACAAAAACTAAAAGTAGATTTTGGTTTTCAAAAATCAAAAACAAAAAACATAAAACGATACCAAACGCACCCCTAATCTTTCATGTTTAGTTTTCTATTTCTGATTGTATCCAACACTTGTTTTAATTAATGTTGCAATTTGATTAAAAAAAACTATATTTGATATTTCAATTAAAATTGTAGTAAAAATAAGATTATTGATAAGAATGCTAACTCTAATGATAATAAAATTTGCCATCCTCATAAGAAAATTACATTAAAAATTTTAATTTATTTGTTGCAATAATAATGAAATGGTAACAATAATAATAAGAACAAAAATACTCTATTTCCTAGGGAAAATGGCAAATAGTATTATATGCATTTTCCGCGTGGCCTGTAAAGAAAATAAAGTAATGCTTTTTTTCATTTTTATAAAGTGGCATCGGAGACCTTAACACCGGTTGCAGGTAAAATATTTTAGTGGCCGAAATCTAACTGCTGAAATCAACATTGAGTACCGTAGCATATGCAGAGTATTGAAGGACCCAATCAACTCTATTTTATGCCATCCCTTTTTTCCAATGTTTATTTTTTTAATTTGTTCTTTCCGATTAGACTTTTAAGAAGAAGAGAGAGAATTTAAACAAAATAGGATATGAGAATTTAAATCCAAATAAATTTAGCTCTGATGGTTTCATTTGCTTTCTTTCTTTTTCTCTTAATTTTTCTTCCGTGGAGTTGATAGAACATTTTATTCTTTTTTCCTCATTTTCCCTCAGCCCACAGATTTCACAATTAAATAAAAAAATATTAGAAATTTATTTTATTTTGATATAATTACTGATATTATTTAACTCGAACCGACTTAATCGACTATAAGTAAAATTTTTCTATTACTTATTTTTATTATTTATAAAATACGAATTCAAAATCTTGCTGAAATAAATAAAGTGACAAAACACTTGAAACAACTAATACCGATAGATTCATTTTATTTCACTATCTAGTAAGATGGAAGGGCAGCTCGTAAAGATATGTTACAGTGCGTGTTTGCTAATTGTGCGAATATGCAGTGTCCGATTGGATAAAAAAATAAATATATATTTTATGTTAATAAAAGTGGTGTAAGTGTGCACGCGTACAAGGTAATAATACTCTAACTTTTAGATATATTTAAATTCTATTTATTTACAGAAAACTAATTTAATTTTTCAGAAAACTACTTTAATTTTTCAGAAAAATTTTTCACAGAAAACAAAAAATAGATATTATATTTATTTTCGTCAGTTCTCTAAAATAGAAAACAGAAAATAAATTTTTCAGTTTTTCAAAATGAAAAAGAAATTTAAAAACTAATAAAAGATATTTTTCAAATTTTCTATATATATATATATATATATGCATATGTAAATTTTTGTATGTGCATATATACATAAGCATGTGCATGTGCATGTGCATGTATATATATATGTAGTACATGCATACATACGTACATATGAATATGTATATATATGTATATACATACATACACATACATATGCATATGTATATGTATGTATATATGTGTACATATATACACATACATATGCATATACAAATATACATACATATAGATATAAATATGTATTTATGCATATACATAGACATATACATATACATATATATATATGCACATACACACACATATATATTCATATACATGTATCTGTATGTGCATACATACATACATATGTATATATATGTACATACATACATACATACATACACACACATATATATACACACACACACATACATATACATATATATGTATTCATAAATACATGTGTATGTATGTACATATATTCACATACATATGCATATATATATATACATATATATGTATGCACATACATATACATATATATATATATATACATATGTATATACATACACACATACATATACAAATGTTTGTATGTATATGTATATATGTATGTACGCATACATATACATATAATATCTGTATGTATATATATATATATACATGTGTGTGTGTGTGTATATATATATACACAAAAAAAAATAAACGCTCCAATTTTTCATTTAATGAAAAATAAATACGTTTTTTAAATTTTTTATAAAAAATAAATACTCCAATTTTTTAAGAAAAAATTCTTCACAAATTTTAATGGCAAATTCAAGATACATAGTCGATTTCAGTTAATTAAAGTTGATTATAACTTTTAAAATCTACACAATAATGGCAAATTCAAGATATAGAGTCGATTTCAGTTAATTAAAGTTGATTATGACTTTTAAAATCAACATAATAAGTGCCAATTTTGTAGTAATTTGATTAGAATTTATGAAATCCATTCGTATCATCTATCGATAATTTCATTATCAATTTTAATTAATTCTAAATTTTTTATATAATTTTACTATATCACAAAATTTCTAATTTTTTTTAAAACACATTGTTTTTCCAAAAAAATGCCTAATAGTTCTCAGTATTATATATATATATATATATATATATATATATATATATATATATATATATATATATATATATATATATATATATATATATATATATATATATATATATATATTTCTGTTCGTTCTAGTTGAAATTGACTTTTCGCACTATGGCTATGAAACATATGAATTAGACATTTTTCTAGAAGATATGGGACGAATGAATGCGTTCAACAGAAGGGATAACTTTTATTGACAATGGTACCTTGAGTAATTTGGCACCTGTTGAGCACATGAATTTTCTTCTTAACGTTTTTATATATTTTTATTTTTAATGTTACTTGGTTCTACATATAGACCAACAGACGGATAGATTGAAAATGCCACACAAATTCGTGGAAAGTCTTATTTTGGATGGTAAAAGGAAAAAGATATTTGCGTCAATTATGCCCACCACTTCTGCTTCTCCGTTCCTTCTCCTTCGAAGTGTCAACCAACTAAGTCAATTCACAGGTGGAAAGGTCATGCTTCTCATTTGGTTTTTTTTTTTTTTTTAACCCACTAATAGAGTATTACTTATCAACAATGCTAGTTAAAACTGGATCCAACATCAAATAATAAAAACAAGAAGTTAAACAAGTTTTTATTTTTAATAAGATTGAACGTGAAATTTGGTTTTTAATATTTGACAAAAAGGATAATTTAGTTCATAAAATTCCATTTAGTGCAATATCAATCTTAAAATTTGAAAATCGAAATAATTTAGCTCCTAAAAAAGTTAATTCAATTTTTTAAGTGATACGTATCGAATTCTTAAGCGTTAGCCGTCATTTTATGAGTTAAATTATTTCAATTTTGAAATATTATGGGTGACATTGAACAAAATGAAACTTTAGAAAGTATATTGCTCTTTTTGCCAAATATTAGGGATTGATTTGCACCTTTAGCCTTTTAATAACAAAAAAAATATATGACTGAAAGTATAATTTGATACCTAATATATACTTGGCAAAAAGGGCAATATGATTCTTAAAATTTCTTTTGGTGTAACATCACTCTTAAATTTTCAAAATTAGAACAATTTAATTCCTAAAAAAAATTAATCCAATTGTTAAGTGACATGTATCAAATTCTTGAATGCTAGCCGTTATTTCAAGGATCAAATTACTTCAATTTTAAAACATTAGTGATAATATTATACTAAATAAAATTCTACAATTTAAATTACACTTTTTACTAAATTTTAGAAATCTTATCCAAAATGTATATACAAGTTACTTGAAAAAGTAAACACTATCTTTTCAAGAAATAGTAATGGGATGGAATAAAAAAAAAATTACAACTCAATACTATGTGGATAGGGTTAAGTATGTATGCGGTTATGTGAAGTATATAAATTCCTGGCAATATAGACTTTTTCTAAGATGCTATATAGTGAAAAAGAAAAATAATCTTATGTCACACTTTAGTTTTAGGTTTGAACTAGGAATTTGAATAATTATAAACTTGTTAGAAATGATGATAATTATAGTATTCTTGAGACAGATTATTACTTTTCATTTGCAGTTCTTTTTACTTTTTTTGACTTTAATTTATGTATGTTTTTTTTTAGCAATATGATATTGACGTTAGTCATATATAATTCTTTTTTTAAAAAAAAAAATTAACAAGACATGCCACGAATAAAATAATGCCACTTATCCATATTACTATAATGAAATAAAACATGCACTATAATTGGAAGGAAAGGTGACGATGTTTACTTCCACGAGCAAATTTGACTTCATTCAAGAAAAGATAGGATTAATTATTACAATAAAAAAAATATTGCAAATTCACCGAGAACCAGATAATTTATAGTATATCAAATGGGAAAATTAATGAATGAAAGGTTCAATGCAGTGTAGAAAAAACAAGTCTAACTATCCCCATAGAATGAGAAAATAATCCATTCACATCTAAAGATTTCATTAAGGCAAGAAATAAGTTCAACAACTTTCTCAATTTAGATTGTTGAAAGAATTCGTATCTTATAACTCCATAACTCCACTCTCCAAGCCCCTCTATAAAAATAAATAAATAAAATTAAAAAAAAATCCATTATTTCTCATTTTTAGCAAGGTACGAGTTTTGTTGAATTGTATTATTCACATATATCAAAAAAAAAAACACAAAATTAATTACCCAATATGATAATGGTTGGCAATATTTATACTCACATCAACACTGAAAAATAATAAAATTAGGTTCACAATATAAATATCTCTTGTAGAAATCGAAACAAATTGAAGAAATAATTTCGTAAAGAAAAGAGAGGATTTTCTTCTGTTCTCTGTTTTTTTAATTGTTTTTATTTGTTTATCTCAATGTCCAATTGGTAAAATTTCGCGATAACTAACCACTTTGTATAACTGGCAGAGAATGCGCACTACAAACAACTAGAAATTCATGACGGCACTTTCCGTTGCGAATGGGGAAATTTTTGTCGCTAATAAGTCTTAGCATCGCATCAATAAATAATCCTATGGATGATCACCGGGGCCGGGCGGCGGGGATTCCCCGAATTTCTCCCCTGCGGGGACGGGAATGGGGGAGAAAAAATCCCCGTCCTAGAATCGAGGACAGGGACAGAAAACAGGATATCTGTCCCGCGGGGATCCCCATCCCAAAAAAATATATATTTTTAATTTTAAAATATAATATTTTATAAATAATTAAAATTAAAATTAAAATTAAAATATAACTTAAATTTATAATTATTAAGTTTAAAATTATATTTAATTTTAAATTTTATGAATGGTTAAAATTTATATTAATTTAAATTATTATTAATTTTAAATTTTTTATTTATTAAATATTATATTTTAATTTTAATTATTTATAAAATATTATATTTTAAAATAAAAAAAAGAATTCGGGGAACGGAGATCTACGCAGGGTGGGAGACGGGGACGGGGATGAAAAATCCCCGAAATGCATGGGGTGCGGAGTGGGGACTCCTTCCCCGCCCCCGTCCCGCCCCGTGAGCATCCCTAAATAGTCCCAAATCTGCCTATCGCAAAAAATTTCGCAATTGATTCATGAAACAGTCATTATAATTAGCAACGGAATTTCATCACTAAAAATAAAATAGCTGTTGCTAAATACACTAAAATAGATGCCGAAAATATAAAAGAAATTATTAGCAATAGATTTTGCATTGCTAAATTGAACCATCGATAGCCAAAACATATTATTTTTTATATTAGCGACAATTAACTTATCACTATTCCATCGCCAAAATGTTATAGATTTTTTATTAATTCCAATTTAAATTATTATTATTATTATTATTACACTTAGAATTTAATTTATATATATAACAATTCTCCAATACTATTAATTTAAAAAATATAATATTATAAAAGTACAACAAATTGTATAGTACTTAAAAAGTACTTAGAAAAGAAAACCTAAACTAAATAGTGCTACTTAAAATCACCACTAACTTTTTGACAATATGCTACCAAAAAAAAAAAAAAAAAACTTCACAATAACTTTATAAACTCTTCATCATTTCTCACAAGCAGCAACCAATGCACATGCCTTCATGTACTTGTTATGCCCATTTGAAAATCTAACGGTTCCACTAGACCTGAATGAATCATAACAAATCAGAGACAAGCATTTTTGCCCTTTCTACCATTACAAAGAGATAACAAGTAAAAAAAAAGTGATGAAGCAATGTAAATAATATTTGTACCGATTGGGCCTATAAATGCAGTGTTCACCAGTGAGGCAATAAGATCAGCTGTCAATTTGGCAAGAAAAAATCAAGAGCAAGAAAGTAGCTACCATAAGACATTAGAAATTTGCTAAAACCTTGTCTCGAGATTGATAAAAAATGAAAACTCAAACAAAACAACTATAAGGTTATCAACATAATCAAAAGATATTCTCATATTTTATTATTTGAATTAATGAAAGTTTCTATTATTCTATTATAATGAATACGAAATATTTTTGACCTATATCAAAATCCCAACATTTGCTTGCTTACGAATTTTAAATTTTAAAAGAAAAAGCAAAATACCTTTTACTAATTTTGTAGGTATACAACTGCCAGCTAAATTTACATAAATATAAACCCACCAACAAAGGACAAGTCTCTAATCCTATCAAAATAATAGCATGGTAACATAATAAATTGAACATCAACACGCTAAAAATGCCTAGTAGATTGGGAAATGGTGTAATACTGACAAGCTCCTCTAATCATTTAAATAAATCCTCAATAATTAGAACATAAAGGCAAAAAAGTAACAAAACTGCCATTATCAAATGAGATAAGAATTAAGCAAAAGGAAATAAGTCAATAAATACCTATAATAATGGATTATACTGCCATTATCTAATGGATTATATAGAACAGAATTGTCAAACCTATCGGTTTTCCTCCCAATGCCTTGCAAATAAGAAAATAAAAAGGAAATAACTCATAAATATCTATAATAAATATACCATCATTGTCTACAAATAAAAAAAGAAAATTCCATTATATATATTAAACCAGTTAGCATAGCTGCAAACCAGCTTCATTAGTAATCTGAGCTAAAGCTCTAAAATGGTATAATAGACATTAAAAAAAAGATGTAACCACAAGAACCAAGTATAAGCATAGTACTTAGGCTATGTTTGGTAGCCTGCAATATAATGTAATGTAATGTAATTAACTTTGTAATTAATCCTGTATTTGTTAACAAAACTATCTAATAATGTAATGTAATCAAAATTACAGATGTATTCTTGAATACATTCCCTAATGTATTACCTAATCCTTTCATTTAATAATGTATTTCTGATTACAGCCCCCCCTCTCTCTTAAGATTAAACCCAAACATCATCTTCATCCTTCACCTCCGCCGCTGTCACCGCCGCCTTCACCGTTGCCGCCATCCCTGTCGCCGCTGTCCTTCGCCTGTGACACAATCCTCCGCTAGTCACCACTCATTTCTCTGCTCAGATTTTCTCTTTAGGGTTAATTTCTCATCTCCTTTACGATCAACCCAAAAAATTAGCAAAGCTCATTGATTTAAATAGAAAGCATATTATCCTCAGGGCATAATACTTGAGCAACTAGGAAAACAAATATTATAAACTGAACTCAGCATCAATAAAGGTCTTTTAACTATATTATCCAAAATTCAAAAATATTATCGTAAATCAAACATGGGTTTTTACTCATTAACGAAAAAACTATAATAAATAAAACAAATTGAGTACAAGAAACAAGAAGAAACCTTACCCACGAATAGTGCTCCAGAGGATCTTAAAAGGAGCACGAAAGTGGATGGGAGCATTATTGATGCGCTCTCTGTCTCTCTATAGTTCAGCGGAGAAATGAGGTATAAGAAGAGAAAGAGAGGCTCTTTAGGGTTTTTGTGGAAGTGGATCAATGAAGGGTTATATGGGTTTGTGTGTAGTTAGGTTTTGGGCTTCAATTGTTAATTAAGAGCCCATAATCTCTAGCCATATTTGGGGTTGGATTTTGTGAGTTTGGGCCATTGAAAAATTTATAAAATATAATTAAACAATTGTGATTATGAAACAATGATATATTATTAAACAATGAGAAAAAAATTTAGGTGAAAAGTTTACTTAGTGAAGATATTTGAGTATTATTAAATAATTTATTTGTATTTTTTTAGTTATTATTAATATGTAAACTTTACTTTGAATATTAGAGTTGAAAATTATATTTTAATGAGTTTGCATTTTTAATATAATTTTTTTTAACATTATGTTTTATTAAGTTTAGATTTTTATATATTTATAATATAATAAATATATAAGTATATAAAATAATTAAAAAAAGATAATTATATAAACAATTAGTTAATAATTATAAATACAATTACATTTCAAAATATGTATATAATACAACCAAACATAAGAATTATTTGTTATTATATTATATTACTAATATTACCAAACATAGTAATGTAATCAAAATTACATTACATTACATTACATTACATTACATTACTTTTTTTAATCCATTATGTTAGCCATTACATTACATTCCTTTACGTCATACCAAACGTAGCCTTATAGCTTTTAAGTAAATAAACCAAACCTCATAACAAAAGACATGCAAGTTAAATTTGCTCGTATTAACATGCAAATTCCTCATAAAAGCTCATGAATACATTAAGAGAAAGGATAGAAACTCATATGCTAATCGGCCAATATAGATAATTCAGGTGAATTAAAATTACTTAAAATTTCCCCAATTATTCTAATTGACATATAATTTAGCAAGGAAGTAAATCATCTCCCTCTTGTTTTGCCTCCACTTGTGAGCCTCAACATACCCAAAATCAAAAATAACTTTTTAGCAATTTTCAATATTTAATCCATTTGTTTCATCATTCCAACTTAGAGAAAGAAACTAAAAGAAGAGAATTAGTTGAAACTACATTTTGCTGTAGTTCCTAGCAAGTGTTCCAAGATGAGATAATTATCTATATGAAGAACACATATCTAAAAAAAACCGTTGGATCAGACCTTAAACTCAAAGAAATAAAATTAGAAAACACAAGAAATTAAAGGAAATAAAGGGCATGGGGCACAAAACTTCAATGAATTGAGAAGGGTACCTCAACTTCGATCTCTCATTTACCGACAAGTGACGACTGGCATGAGAAAGGTACCTCGAACTCGCATCAGTGCCGTAAGTTGGCCGGTGTAGGTTGTGTAGCAGTTTACCGTCGTGACTTGTTGGAGGAAGAAGAAAAAGCTTCGGTTTCTAATATTAAGGAAATGAAGAATGGACGATGCACATAGATGACGGCTTCAACTTCGAAAAGAAAAGAAGGATGAAGGAAAAAGAGAAAAGGGTAATTGGGGTTTCCAAAAGATAAAAATGTCCATACTTTTATTTGTACCATATCAGTTAAATAAGAGATAATTTCATAAATACATTTACCTAGAGGTTTTTATTTGTATTCGTATATGTATACACGTATTTTTTTAAACAATATATGTACACACGTATTGAATACATATTAATAATAAAAATTGCTTTTATAATTAATATCTATCCAATATTATTAAAATTTTAGAATTGGTCACACACTTTAATTCAATGTGATTTAGTTGGAATTACATTGAGAGGTTTTGGACTCCTAGAAAAATAATTAAAGAAAAATTATTCTTATTAGCCATGAGATAATAAATTTAATTTATTTAATCATATAATTTCGAATTTAAATGTTAATTTTAGCAAAATTAGAAAAAAATTTGAATTTCGATACAAATTTATGTGTATAGCAAAAATATTAAAAATAATTACTAAAAATATATATGTATGCATTTTTTTATTAATATTATAATACTTAGTAAAATTAATAATCATAATTAAAAAATTTTATAAAAAATTATATATCTTAATATAAATGCATAGCGATGATACTATCATCGCTACTTTGTCACCTAAATAATACTTCAACCAGCGACTAAACTGTAGTAACTATATTCCGGGAAAGTATTTTCATAAATAAAAAATATGAAAAAGTTTTAGCGACAAAAATATCCGTTGCTAAATGAGTTGCAAAAAATGGCGCCTACATTTGCCGCCAATATTTAGTGATTTTTTTTTGGGTTCCATAACTATTTCATTGCTAAACTTTCTACCAAATTAAAAATATCCATTTTCGCAATGGATTTGGAAAATAGTTGCTAATTCGTCGCTAATTAATTTCATCACTAAGTTTTTTTTTTGGCAGTGGAGATTACCACTTAAATAAAAAAATAATTATCTATTTGAATTTTATTTATGTCTAATCGTATTGGCTTGGGCCTCAATCAATTTTTCCAACACCTTCTGCTTACACATGATGATACCAACTCTCTCCTTAGTTCTATGAGATTCATCTGTAAATAGGGTGTCCGACCATGCATATTTCAAGAGCACATTAGCTATATATCTATTAGGAGTATATAGCTTCTCGAATAACGAAGTTTGGAGTATGTTTTGGACATTATACCTTGTATCACATATCACATTCATTTCTCCAATAATCTCATTTTAAATTATTGATAGAGTACATTTATAATTATGTTCTTTCATAGACAAACATAACTGGCCGACTAATAAGTGTATCTCATTAATGTGACATTTTCTCTTAATGGTGATCATCATTTTATCTCGATTCTCACATCTTCTATTTAATAATTTGCTTTTCCAGTAATATCCAATGGAACAAATTATTCATGATTATTTGATAATATCCTAAGATAGCGAGTATCAGATACAAGATTTAAGAAACATATTTTTGATGTGCACCGGAGCCATATCTCATTTCCGGATTCGTTCTCGGAGAAGAATCACTTAACTCATAAATTGATTACTTCACGATAAAAATGCTCAAGCCCAAATTATTGTTGGTAGTAAACCTATAAAAACATCTACTAATAAGCCCAAAAAAGGTAGGTGTTATGGAGTCGCCACCCAACAAAACGTCGGGAAATAAGTCTCGACCTTTTGATTCCTAAATAGAGATTAGTGATAACTCAATTTCATTATTTAGTTTTAGTTTAATTTGAGTCTAGTTTCATTGATCTTTTAGCATCTTTTGCTTTGTTTTTACTAGCATTTAATAATTTATCCGATTCTCAGTTAATTCTAGCTTTTGTGTGATTTTTGAGAGTTTTTGACAGATTTTGTGATTTTTAGGTACCTCACGGTTACCAAGCATTTCCTAGTAACCGTGACCCATACATCCTATCGAAACGCACCGTTTTGAAGCATGTCACGGTCAGCATGGCAATTGTACTTGATGGGCTGGTAACCGTGACCTATGGAGTTTTTAATACAGAAGCAAGAAGAGAAGCATCTCACGGTTACTAAGGATTTCCTAGTAACCGTGAGGTAGGCAACTTTTTAGTCCAGAATGAAGATGAGAACTATCTCACGGTTACCAGGAATTTCATGGTAACCGTGACCCAATCCTGAATTCAGCTCCGAGCAGTCTCACGGTTACTAAGAATCTAGTAGTAACCGTGACCCATTTGAATCAAAAGAGGGTTTTTTATTAGAGGTCACGGTTACCACGAATTTGGTAGTAACCGTGACCCATGCTGACCTTTATAAAGCAGAGTTTTCTGAAAATCGAAAAAAGAAAAAAAGAGGAGTTTTTTTGGGTAAAATTTCAGTTTTTAGGGTTTCTTTCTTCTCTTTTTAAGTTCTTAGTTTATTTTACACACAAAAATACATAGAAATACTTGAAAATAGTAGGATTTACACAAAAACACTTAGATTAAACATAGATATAGAGTTTACAAGTATAGATTTACATATTTTGAAGCTCATTTTTCCTGAAAGCTTTGGAGAAAGAGATTGAAGGGCTTGGAGTCAGCTGGGTTTTCTTAACCATGAACTTCAGGGGTTTTTTCTATCTTTTTCTCTTTTCATTTGATTATGGATTGTGAGTAGTCTTTTTGTTGCTTGGGGATCTTTGAATCCCCTGCTCATAATGTGAATATTGAACTCAAATTTATTTTTACATGAATGGATAGTCTATTTCACAAGTACTTATTTGTTTATCATTGATTTTTCGAGCTATTAAGTTATTTTGTATCCATGGATGAATGGTGTTTATCATATGTCTTGATGGGTATTGAGCCTAATAGATTGGAGCTTATGAATGATTTAGCTCAGTTTTTCTATCATGAATATTGTCTATTTTGGATGGCTCCGGAATGGGACTCTAGATGTGTGGTATTTGTGATTCTAAAACTAGAGTAGGGGGTGAAATAGATGGGTTTTGGGTTGCCTGGCTCCGAAATGGGACGGTAGACCGAACTTAGGATTTTAGACCCGGGTTTAGGCTAGTTGTTGGGCTGGCTCCGGAATGGGACGTTTAGCAACTAGAATAGCTGGCTCCGGAATGGGACGCTTGGGTTAAGATGGGTTATCCCGAGTTCATTCATGTATACTTTTATGTAAAAATTTATTCACATTTGGGTATGGGGTGGATAAGTGAACCCGAGTAACGCTTTACTTCTATAGATATTTACATTTGCTAATTTTTCAGAATTTAATACACTGAATTTAAATTTCTCTATTTTACATACTTAGGTTTTTAAGTTACATTACATAAATCAACAATTCATACACACAAACAATTGGGAATTCTTTAGCATACAATTAATCATCACAGTCTACACACACACATTTCCCTTGGGTTCGATATTGAGGGTCTTAACTTTACCCCACTTTATTACTTGTCGATCTAGTACACTTGCTAGGGTCGCAACAAGTTTTTGCCGCCGTTGCCGGGGAAATTGGCGTTGTTAGTAAGCTGTGATTATTGTTTGTATGTGTTTTCTTTTCCTTATTTTATTTTTCTTGATTCTTTTCAGGTGAAATTGGTGCATGAATAGAACAAGACAAGAGCAATTACTGCCTTTTGATCCTGAAATCGAGAGGACTATACACCAAAGAAGGAGGGATAATAGAGATAACGAGATGGAGCACGATCCCCCTCTTGACGAGTTTCCTCCCGAGAATGAACAAGTGCCGAGGGCACATGAACAAATGCCAGGGGCAAGAAGAGAAGAAATGCCTAGGCAAAGAACCATAAGAGACTACGTTGTGCCAAGGTGGAATGAAGATCATCGAACAATTGTATTACCGAGAGGAGTACAATTTGAGCTCAAATCAGCCACCATTACCATGGTACAGAGGAATCAGTTTTTTGGTTCAGAAGTAGAGGATCCAGCCCAGCATATCGACATATTTCTGGAAGTGAGTGACACTGTTCAAATTCCGGGTGTTAGCACGGATGCAGTGAGGTTGAAGCTGTTTCCATTCACATTGATTGGCAAGGCAAGAGAATGGTTACAAATGTTACCACGTCAGTCAATATGGACATGGGATCAAATGCAAGAAATGTTTTTAATGAGATTCTTTCCTCCAACAAAGACGGCAAGCATCCGAAATAGCATAATGAGTTTTCATCAGATGAATGAAGAGCCTTTTCACGAGGCATGGGAGAGGTTTAGAAGATTATTGAGAAGCTGTCCACATCATGAAATAGCTGTCTACCAATTGATGATCATATTTTATGCGGGAGTTACACCTCAAACCAGGTCATTATTAGATGCAGCATCGGCAGGATCTTTCTTGAACAAGCTGCTTGAGGACGCTTTTCAGTTGTTGGATGAGATGGCAGCAAATGATTCACAATGGACTGCCCCTAGATCAGTCCCGAGGAGACAAGGTTTACACAATGTGGATGAGGTAGCACTGTTAAAAGCACAGCTAGAATTGGTAAAAAAGGAGTTGAGTGGTTTGAAAGTTCAAAATGTGGCTACAGTGAATCAAGGGAGTGGACCGTGTGAAAGTGAGCAAGTTGTCCAAGAAGGTGGAGTGGTAGGTGATGTAAATGCATTGGGTGATTATAGAAGGAATAATCCCTACAGCAATTCGTATAATCCGGGATGGAGGAATCACCCTAATTTCTCCTGGAAGGATGGGAATCAACAAGCTTCATCTTCTCAACCACAACCAAGAGCACCTTACCACTCAAATGCCTATCATAGTCAAGCTCAGCCCCACCAACCACAAGCCACCAATCACTACCAAGTCCCCTATCCACCAAATCACCATCAAGGGCAAAACTCTAATCATCCTCAACCATACCATCCACCGGAATTTCAATCACGACCACCCATACAAGAAAAGAAGCCAAATTTAGAAGACATGTTTGCTAGTTTTATGAATAGCCAACAATAATTTATGGCGGGTCAAGATTCAAGGTGGAAATCTCAGGAGCAATGGAATCGAAATCAAGATGCTTCGATGAGAAATTTAAAGACTCAATTGGGTCAACTTGCAACTTTCATTTCAAACAGACAACCGGGGACATTTCCTTCAAATGTGGACCGCAATCCCAAAGAGGAGGCCAAAGCAATCACTTTGAGAAGTGGCAAGGAAGCAGCACGGGAGGAAGAAAGAGATAGATCACCAACTTCATCAACTGACTTGGAGGAACCGACACGGAAGGTAAGTAGTTCTAACTCTAGAGTAGAGGTAGATACGGATGCTCTAAGGAATGACAAGGGAAAAGGTATTGCGAACCCAAACATAGAGGATCTTGATATCAATAGGTTGCCATTTCCTGCTGTAGCTAGGAAGGAGAAGAAGAATGAGCAATTGGCTAGATTTCTAGAAATGTTTAAGAAATTGCATATTAATTTGCCTTTTGCTGAAGCCCTAGCACACATGCCCAACTATGCTAAGTTTATGAAAGAACTTTGTTCTAATAAAAAGAAATTAGAAGGGTATGAAACTGTGCAACTTACTGAAAACTGTAGTGCAATTATAATGAACAAGATCCCGGAGAAATTGGAAGATCCAGGTAGCTTCACTTTACCTTGCGAAATTGGTGAAACTTTTGTTGGAAATGCGTTATGTGATCTAGGAGCCAGCATTAATTTAATGCCTTATTCTATATGCAGGAAACTCAATTTAGGCGATCTCAAGGAAACAGGAATGCGACTTCAACTCGCAGATAGATCAATGAGAAGGCCTAAGGGAGTTATTGAGGACTTGCTGGTAAAAGTAGGAAAATTCATTTTTCCCGTGGATTTTGTAGTCATGGAAATGGAGGAAGACAGGAAAGTACCCCTTATTGTGGGAAGACCATTTTTGAACACTGCAAAGGCTTTGATTGATGTTCATGGGCAAAAGGTTACTCTTCGATTCAACAACGAAGAACTGGTAGTAGATATGAACAAGTATCAGAAATATCCATCAAGTAATCTAAAACAGTCAGTCTACTTCATGGACCAAATCGATGAATGTGTGGAGGAAGTGCAAGAAAAAGTACTGCTAAGTGGTCCAATAAATTCGAGTTTGATGCATTCCTTGGAAAATGAAGAATTGGATGAAGCAAAAGAAGAACTAATAGCAGCTGTGGTGAAAGACTGCGAGAAGGAAAATTCAAAGCAAGAGAAAATCACTTTGCAAGAGGGAGAATTAAAATCTGAACTAAAACCTCTTCCTTCTCATTTAAAGTATGTGTTTTTAGAAAGAGAAGAAAAACCAGTGATTATTTCTTCCTTGTTGACAGGTGTTGAAGAAGAGACGTTGCTCAAGGTGTTGAAAAAACATAAAGAAGCAATAGGATGGGAGACAGCAGACTTGAAGGGTATTAATCCGAGTTACTGCACACATCGGATTCTTATGGAGGAGGATTGCAAACCGGTCGCTCAACCCCAAAGACGACTCAATCCAGCTATGCAAGAGGTTGTGAAGAAAGAGGTACTTAAACTGCTTGATTCAGGTATAATCTATCCAATCTCTGATAGCAAATGGGTTAGCCCAGTGCAATGTGTTCCTAAGAAAGGGGGGATGACAGTAGTAAAAAATGAATTAGATGAACTAATCCCCACTAAGACGGTCACGGGTTGGAGGGTGTGCATAGACTATAGAAGATTGAATCATACTACCAGAAAAGATCATTTTCCATTGCCATTTATTGATCAGATGTTAGAAAGGTTAGCAGGTAATAGGTTCTATTGTTTTTTAGACGGGTATTCGGGATATCTGCAAGTCCCCATAGCCCCTGAAGATCAGGAGAAAACCACTTTTACCTGCCCTTATGGCACTTTTGCCTATAGGAGGATGCCTTTTGGTTTGTGCAATGCGCCAGCTACGTTTCAGTGGTGCATGATGGAAATTTTCCATGATTTTATAGAGAAATTTATGGAGGTATTCATGGATGACTTCACCATATATGGGCTTGACTTTGAGAGCTGCTTAGAGCATCTCGACTTAGTGTTAAGTAGGTGTAAGAAGACCAACTTAGTGCTAAATTGGGAAAAGTGCCACTTTATGGTGAGGGAAGGGATAGTTTTGGGGCATAAGATTTCTGAGAAGGGAATTGAGGTGGACAAGGAAAAAATAGAGGTTATAGAGAAGCTTCCACCACCGACCAATGTTAAGGGAGTAAGGAGTTTTCTAGGGCATGCAGGTTTCTATAGAAGGTTTATAAAGGATTTTTCGAAAATTGCGAAACCTTTGTCAAATTTGCTAATGAAAGATGCTCCTTTTGATTTTGATGATAAATGTTTATTGGCCTTTGAATTATTGAAGCAAAAGCTTATTTCAGCTCCGGTGATTATATCTCCGGATTGGAATTCGCCTTTTGAACTAATGTGTGATGCGAGCAATTTTGCAGTTGGAGCAGTGCTCGGTCAAAAGCAAGAGAAAGTCTTTTGTGTTATTTATTATGCAAGCCACACTCTAACAGGAGCTCAAGTCAATTATACCACAACTGAAAAAGAGCTTCTTGCCATTGTATTTGCATTTGAGAAATTTCGACCATATCTATTGGGAGCAAAGATTGTGGTGTGGTCTGATCATGCAGCACTAAGGCATCTCTTTGCCAAAAAGGAATCCAAGCCAAGACTGATAAGATGGGTACTCCTATTGCAAGAGTTCGATTTAGAGATTAAAGACAAGAAGGGGGCAGAAAACCATGTAGCAGATCATCTGTCTAGAATGGAGCATGATCATATTGAAAAAGGGGAGATTTCGGATTTATTCCCTGATGAACGAATTTGTGCACTATTTGTTTGTGAAGTTTCTTTACCTTGGTTCGCTGATGTTGCAAATTTTCTTTCAGGAGATTATATACCAAGAGACTTCACATGGCAACAAAGGAAAAAGCTTAAAGCTGATGCGAAGCACTACATCTGGGATGATCCTTACCTCTTTCGTCTGTGTGCTGATCAAGTTCTCAGACGGTGCATTCCCAAGGAGGAGCAAGTAGAAATCATACAAGCCTGTCACAGTGGGGAAGCTGGTGGACATCATGGCCCTAACAGAACGGTATCGAAAATTCTCTCTTCTGGGTTTTATTGGCCCACTTTATTTCATAATGTTAAAATGTTCATTCAAACCTGTGATCGATGCCAAAGGGTGGGAAATATAACCAGGAGAGATGAGATGCCATTAACTAACATGCTTGAGGTTGAATTGTTTGACTTATGGGGGATAGATTTCATGGGGCCTTTTCCAATTTCTTATGGGTTTGAATATATCTTAGTGGCAGTCGACTATGTGAGTAAATGAGTAGAAGCTATAGCCACTAGGACTTGCGATGCAAATGTTGTTTTAGAATTCTTAAGGAAGAATATATTCACCCGCTATGGAGCCCCGAGAGCTATTATTAGTGATGGTGGGAAACATTTTGTCAACCACCAATTCAAAGCCCTATTGAAAAGATTCGGAGTGAGGCACAAAATAACTACCCCATATCATGCCCAAGCTAATGGATAAGTTGAGGTCTCTAACCGAGAGTTGAAGGCAATCTTGGAGAAAACAGTCAATGCATCTAGGAAAGATTGGTACCTCAAGTTAGATGAGGCTTTGTGGGCTTATAGGACAGCTTTTAAAACACCAATAGGAATGTCACCTTCTAGGTTGGTGTTTGGAAAATCCTGTCACTTACCGGTGAAATTAGAGCACAAGGCTTATTGGGCCACTAAGTTTTTAAATCTTAACCTTGAGAATGCAGGAAAGTGCAGGTCTTTGCAGTTGAACGAATTAGAGGAGATGCGATTCTGGGCTTATGAACATGCCAAGAAATACAAAGACAACACAAAGAAGTGGCATGATCGAAGAATAGCCAAGAAGGAACTTATCCCAGGAATGAAAGTGCTGCTTTATGATAGTAGATTGAGACTGTTTCCAGGGAAACTTAAATCAAGGTGGAAAGGGCCCTATGTGCTAGTAAGAGCAGATAAATTTGGGGTGGTGACTCTCAAACACCCGAGAGATGACAAAGAATTCAAGGTGAATGGACATCGTGTGAAGCCCTATTTCGAACCAACGTTTGAAGGTGCTTCGGTGATTGTCACTCTTCAAGACCCTTGACAGTATTTGAAAGTCCAGCTGCGGACTTGATAAATGCAGAACTACCTCTAACTCATACTTTTGAACAATGTTTTGTGTTATTTTCTTATTAATAGTTGTGTTAAGGGTAGTGGTTCAAGGTTTGTGAGTTTCATTCATTATGTTTGTGTTTTTTTGGAAATTTAGTGGAGGAGAAAGTCTTGTTTAATTGTTGGAAGAGAGTGAGAAAAAAAATAAAAAAATTCAGTAATTTTAGGGGCTCACGGTTACTAAGCTTATCTTAGTAACCGTGAGGTTCCTTCATTTTGGGTACAGAACTGGAATGCGTGTTATCTCACGGTTACTATGTTTTTCATAGTAACCGTGACCTATGTCGATTTTGTTCCAGTAGCCATTTGCGTGTTATCTCACGGTTACTATGTTTTTCATGGTAACCGTGACCAATGATCAATTTTAGTCTAGTAGAATTTTGTGTTTTATCTCACGGTCACTATTATTGTACTAGTAACCGTGAGATACCTTCGTTTTAGTCCAGAAACAAATTCCAGTTTATCTCACGGTTACTATTAAATTACTAGTAACCGTGAGATAGGTCAGTTTTAGTCCAAAACCTGTTAGCGAGTTACCTCACGGTTACTATGAATTTCATAGTAACCGTGTTATTTAAAAAAAAAAAAATTGAAAAAACGAAACCCTAATTTTTAATACACCTCAGTCCATATCTTCTATTATTTCGTTTTCTCTTTCTCTCTTTTTCTCTCTTCTCTCTTCCTCTTCTCTTCACCTCCTCCGTTCTCCGCCGCTCGCCGCCTCCTTCTCCGGTAAGTTTTCTTCTTGATTTTATCTTTTTCTTCTTTCTTTTTGTTTAGATCTAGGTTGAATCTAGTTTTTCTTCTCCTTCTTTTCTTCCTTTTCGTTTTTCTTTTTCTTCTTTGTAGTTTTTCTTCTTTGTCGTTCTTCTTCTTCTTCGTTTTTCTTCTTCTTCCTTCTTCTTTGTTTTTCTTCTTTGTTTTCTTCTTCTTTTCTTTTTATTTTTCGTTGGTTTTTTTTTTCTCTGACATTTTTCTTGCTTGTGATTGTTTTAGCTTCTTTATTTTCTCCATCATCATCATCACCAAGTAAGTCTCCTTTCCTCTTGTTTATTTTAATTTTATTTTTTTTAATTTTAATTTTCTTCTATTTTGCATATTTTTGGAAGTTGCTATGTTTGTGTTTTCTTGTTGTTTAAATTTCTGTCCAGTGGCTTCTGTCTATGTTTTTGCCTTCTGTTTTGTTTTCTGTGTTGTCTCACGGTTACTAGGGATTTCCTAGTAACCGTGTTGTTTATAAAAAAAAAAAAATTTTCAAATGAATTTTTCTTTTTGTTGTTTTCATTGTCGTTTTTGTTGTTGTTGTTATGTTTCATCTTTCATTTTTATGTTTGTTCATTTGTAGTTTTGTTTTTCATATTCTCCTTCGTTTTACTCATAAAAAAATTTCTTCTTCTAATTTTTTTTGTTTTTGATTTTTGTTTTTTTGTTTTGTTTTGTTACTTATCTTTAGGATTTGTTCTTCCTTCATATTTTTTTTTGTATGTGTGTTCATATATATTTATATATATAAGTTTTGATTTTTGAATTTTTGAGTTTTGAGTCTACCTTTGGTCTATTATGGATTGATTTTGTACGTATGATGTCAAGCCCACAGGTATGGTCTCTTAACCCCTTTATTTTCTTCACCTTTTGTTCTTTCTTTTATTTTCTGCATTGGGTTGTTAGAATTGAGGAATTAATGGATTTGCTTGGTCATGTCTATGTAGTTTGTTTTCTTGTGTTGGTTTAACAAGTTTTATTTTTAATTTTTCTTGTCATAACCTTCACAATTGAGCCCTGTTTCTTCCCTGCATTTTTCCTGTTTGCTGAATATGATGATTGCAATGGTTGAATTCTTGCTTGAATGCATACACCGATACATAGATATTGTCATGCATACAGATTTAGTAAATGTTGTTAAATGCATTGCTTTACCATGAATTATTGACACTGTACCCCAATTACTGGTTTTGATTTGGAACTGTTGCACGCACTTGGTTAGTCATTCATTTATCAAGCATATTTTAGGCTCAAATAAGCATGCCAAATCAATATTTGTTTGTCTAAGTTAGCATTTGCATTTACATGCTTGTGTGTGCCATTTTTGCCCCGGAGGTATATAGGCTGAAACGATTCGACCTGCGGGCTACTGGTTTCCAAAGGATGACTCGGTCATTGTGGTTGAGTGCCACGTACCTCTAAGGCATTTGTGTGTGACATAAATTTCTTTATGCATTCTCATCTATTCCTGCTATAATTGTGTTTATTTTCCTTTCCAACATTGTAAACTTGCAATTTTGTTGTTTTTTTTTTGGGCAGTGGCACCTAAAAGAGCTCGTGCTTCCAGTTCTTCAGCACAGGCCATCATCCCACTTGCCAGGCAACCCTCCCCTTCTGAAGAGCCTGCTGGAGTTAGTCAGCCACCACAGCCAGCCCCTGTGCAACAGAAGCCACAGAAGAAGAAGGGACCAAGAATTCCAAGCTGGGTCCCTGAACAGATGCGAACCAACTATGATATCTTCTCCAACTGTGAGTACTTGCCTTCTGTTTATCTCAATCTGAGTTTGCTGGAGCAGCTGGGGATCAAGGGGGAGATTGAAAGCCACATTGAAGCCATCGGTTGGGGCAAATTCTTCAACTGCAGGGAACTGGTTTATCCAGATTTGACCAGGGACTTCCTCTCTACAGTGCAATTCCATTTTGGGCAGGGTAACAGTCACAACAAGGTGACCTTCTTCTTGGAAGGCAGATTCTACGACGTGCCCTTGGCTGAAGTCACTGAAGCTTTAGGATTTCCCTCAGATGGGATCTATGCATATGAAGAGCATTCAAAGGATAGAGCTTGGGAAGATATAAGAGACCCACTGATTGGAGGCCCTTATGTGGCCGGCACCACCAAGTCTCATTTACTGCGGGATCATGCCTTCAGAATTTTACATCGGTTCTTTTCTATGTCTTTTATGTCTCATGTGCAGAGTGCAGGGCGGATCAATCTTCCAGAGGCTCTCATTCTCTCTTGCATGGTGCGACATTGCCGCATCAATGGAGCATATCATTGGTGGAATAAGCCCGAGGAGATGCAACAAAAACCGACCAAAGTGAAGAAGATCTCCTTTGGTGGATGGGTGACCATGATTGCCAGACATTTCGGGCATCCACTGGACATTAACAAAAGCCTACCTGCAGCTGCCTACATTGATTCTAAGATGCTCAAGAACATGAAGATATTGGTTGATGATGTGACTATGGAGCATGGGTTCAGGCTAACAACCAGAGAGGAATACTTGCATAAGATGGAGCGCAGCTTGTGCCATCCTCCACCTGCCCCGGATCATAATGCAGTCACTTTGTCCTCCGCTCAGTACACTGCTTTGATGGATCGTATGGACATTTTGGCTGCTAACCAGGAGGAATTCAAGCAGCAACAGCAGCAAATCATTGAGGCATTGGCTGCCCTGAACTCCTGACTTGATTCCTAAGTGCCTCCGCACATTTGAACAGGAAGTCCCTTCCCCCTATCTCCTTTGATCTTATTTTTGTTTGCCCCATGCTGAGGACAGCAGGTTTTGAAGTGTGGGGTGGAAGAATATATTTTCCCTTTATTGACATTGTTATAATTTTGAATTGTGTAAATGTGGTGGAAATTTGAACAATTGTTGGATGTTAATTTTGTTGCGAAAAGATTGCTTTGTGCAGATTATCTATTCACAGGCTGGGATTCAAATGGCGAAAATTGTGAAAATCTTGAACCATAACTCTTTTTAATTTTGTTTAAGTTGTTTAGTCTTTCTTTATAAATTTTTGCATTGTGAATGTTGATTTATGTTTGGAGTTTGTGTTGCTTCAATTGAATTTATTTTATGTTTTGCATTTCCTTATGGTTTTAAGTAGATGGTTTTGTTCAAAAATCCTTAATTTAAGTTAGAATAAAATTTTTTCCATTGAGTTATTAATTACCTTACCTTTAGCTTGAGCTGCCAGTTAATCTTGAATTGAATTAGCTTAGACTCGTTGTGAACTGATAAGTTGAAAAGACTGGATAGCCGGAGAGCAGTAGTTTGTTCAGTAAAGAGTTTCTTCTTTAAATTGTACTCAGTTAATTATATATCATTCAGTTTTCTTATTTAATGAGCACATTAGGCTAAATAAAAAATTTTAACTATAAATAAAAATCCAGTGAGTGAAATCAGTTGAGTGAAGGAATGTTGGAATAGCTAGAACCTTCCTCATCACCCTTCGAAACAAATATTCAATTTAGGCAGGTTTAGGATATGATCCAGGCAGCCTTCTTTGGTAACCAACTTTTAAATGACTTTTGACCTACCCTTAGTAAATTTTACCATTGTTAGCCCCCTTGAGATTAATTGGTATGCTAAAAGCGTACTACATTTTTTTTATTGCACTAATGCTTAACCATATAGCCTAAATGCTTCTGTCTTTCCCATTTTGGAATTGGCCACTTTAGGTTGGGTAATGAAATTTGCATATCGGGTTTGATGAATTTATGATTGTCAGTTAGAAAGGGGGAAGTTGAAAAAAAAAAAAATTTTTTAGAAGTTGTTGAGCTTAAATGTGTTAAAAATTCTGGGACATGGATGATAAACAAGTAGTGCTTTTGGTATCCACACAAAAAAAAAATCAGTTGTAATGCTGCAGAAAATTTTAATTGATTCATGATTGCAGAAAATAAGTGTGGGGTACCTAGCATTTATAGGAAGTATCATTTATCTTACTTCTTACAATTTTGAGAATCCAACTAATGTCCTAAGATCAAATTCTCATTCTTATGATGATAGGGTATGGATTTTGAAGAAGTTCCTTGAGAAATTTAGGTGGGTTTTGTTTCTGAATAGTGTGGCTAATTCTGTATTGCTAACCTATAAAATCATTGGAACCTTTGCCTTATCCCCATTACAACCTTAATGTAAGCCCTGGTGATCCTATTTTGCTCTAAGTTGTCTAGTGGAGATGACCCTTATGGTTCAGGTGCTAAAGGAGAGGCTTATGACTATTCTACGTTGCAAACACAAAAATTGTCATAATACTATGTTTGCTTGATTGCTGGAATTCACTGGTAGTTTTGGTTTTGAGAAAAATAAATCTGTTTTAGCCTCACACACACACGAGAAATTGTTTGATATAGATCAATTTGAGTCTTTTTGATGAAGTTCATCTTCTGAGTGACTTCTGCTAAGTGTTGTTCTGGCACTTTTGATTTTTCATGTTCTGAATTGAAGTTTTGAGCTTTTCAAGATTGTGGATAATTCATTTGCTTGAGGGCAAGCAAAGTCTAAGTGTGGGGTATTTTGATAACTCAATTTCATTATTTAGTTTTAGTTTAATTTGAGTCTAGTTTCATTGATCTTTTAGCATCTTTTGCTTTGTTTTTACTAGCATTTAATAATTTATCCGATTCTCAGTTAATTCTAGCTTTTGTGTGATTTTTGAGAGTTTTTGACAGATTTTGTGATTTTTAGGTACCTCACGGTTACCAGGCATTTTCTAGTAACCGTGACCCATACATCCTGTCGAAACGCACCGTTTTGAAGCATGTCACGGTCAGCATGGCAATTGTACTTGATGGGCTGGTAACCGTGACCTATGGAGTTTTTAATACAGAAGCAAGAAGAGAAGCATCTCACGGTTACTAAGGATTTCCTAGTAACCGTGAGGTAGGCAACTTTTTAGTCCAGAATGAAGATGAGAACTATCTCACGGTTACCAGGAATTTCATGGTAACCGTGACCCAATCCTGAATTCAGCTCCGAGCAGTCTCACGGTTACTAAGAATCTAGTAGTAACCATGACCCATTTAAATCAAAAGAGGGTTTTTTATTAGAGGTCACGGTTACCACGAATTTGGTAGTAACCGTGACCCATGCTGACCTTTATAAAGCAGAGTTTTCTGAAAATCGAAAAAAAAAGGAGTTTTTTTGGGTAAAATTTCAGTTTTTAGGGTTTCTTTCTTCTCTCTTTAAGTTCTTAGTTTATTTTACGCACAAAAATACATAGAAATACTTGAAAATAGTAGGATTTACACAAAAACACTTAGATTAAACATAGATATAGAGTTTACAAGTATAGATTTACATATTTTGAAGCTCATTTTTCCTGAAAGCTTTGGAGAAAGAGATTGAAGGGCTTGGAGTCAGCTGGGTTTTCTTCACCATGAACTTCAGGGGTTTTTTCTATCTTTTTCTCTTTTCATTTGATTATGGATTGTGAGTAGTCTTTTTGTTGCTTGGGGATCTTTGAATCCCCTGCTCATAATGTGAATATTGAACTCAAATTTATTTTTACATGAATGGATAGTATATTTCACAAGTACTTATTTGTTTATCATTGATTTTTCGAGCTATTAAGTTATTTTGTATCCATGGATGAATGGTGTTTATCATATGTCTTGATGGGTATTGAGCCTAATAGATTGGAGCTTATGAATGATTTAGCTCAGTTTTTCTATCATGAATATTGTCTATTTTGGATGGCTCCGGAATGGGACTCTAGATGTGTGGTATTTGTGATCGTAAAACTAGAGTAGGGGGTGAAATAGATGGGTTTTGGGTTGCCTGGCTCCGGAATGGGACGGTAGACCGAACTTAGGATTTTAGACCCGGGTTTAGGCTAGTTGTTGGGCTGGCTCCGGAATGGGACGTTTAGCAACTAGAATAGCTGGCTCCGGAATGGGACGCTTGGGTTAAGATGGGTTATCCCGAGTTCATTCATGTATACTTTTATGTAAAAATTTATTCACATTTGGGTATGGGGTGGATAAGTGAACCCGAGTAACGCTTTACTTCTATAGATATTTACATTTGCTAATTTTTCAGAATTTAATACACTGAATTTAAATTTCTCTATTTTACATACTTAGGTTTTTAAGTTACATTACATAAATCAACAATTCATACACACAAACAATTGGGAATTCTTTAGCATACAATTAATCCTCACAGTCTACACACACACATTTCCCTTGGGTTCGATATTGAGGGTCTTAACTTTACCCCACTTTATTACTTGTCGATCTAGTACACTTGCTAGGGTCGCAACAATTAGTGTTGGGAAATCACTCTTATTAGGCATTTTGGTTAGGTGTTGTTTTAAAATTGAGTTTATACTTAATCCACTCTATTCTTTAACACAATGCAAAAGCATAAGAATTAAATAAATATCCCAATCAATCATGAAAAGCAATAAATAACTAAGTAAATAAATCAACTACTTAAATTTATTACAGAAGTAAATCGTCCAACAATAAGGGTAAAGTAATACACATACATAAATCGAGATATTCATTTAGGCTGAGAACATTGGTTCCCTTATGCAAATTTTACAAAATCTTCATTTTATCCTTTTGTTTGGTTTTGGATGAAAATTTGGACATTGATCCAAGTTTTGAAGGAAAACCCAACTGATTAATAGAAAACATTTTAAGTGCCTTTTCTTTTTAATGTACGAAAAAAACCACTTTTTACTAGCTATTACATATCCAAAAGAAAATACATAAAAAAATAAAATAAATACCAAATAACTAAACAAACACAAAATAAATAATAACCAAGATAATACTAAAATTATAGGTAAGCAAAGTAATAAAAAGAGTGGTTATATGAAGTAACCGGATAGGCTGAGGGTGGTCATCCAATTAGGAGCACGATTTCCCATGCAAAACCCCCCACATAATCCTCTAAGGTAAAAAGATTTATGTACTCAATAAAAAACATAAAAAGGCAAATAAGCTAATATCACAAAAATACAATACAACAAATAAAATTGCAAATCTAACTATACAACACAGAAGAAAATTAAGTACAGAATTAAAAATGCACAATTACCATGGGGATTAAGTAAATAGCATAAACACCATAAAATACATACAAAATACAACAAAATACCCAAAAAAATAGCCATAGATGCCCATAAATAGGCAAGGGATGCCCATGGATAGGTGAAGGACGGGATGAGAAAAAGGCTTATGATGTCCTGTTTGTCAAACGTCAAGTTGTCTTCCCGTCTATCACTCTTTAGATAGAATGAGATATAGATCCTTGAAGCCAAAAACATGTAAAAATCATACAAAACGTATTTTAACCCTAAACATGTGATTATCATGCTCTAAATCATGCTATAATAGTGTTCTAACTCCAAATTATGCAAGAAATTCAATAAAAACATAGAATTACAAAAATAAAGAAAAAGCTTGAAATTATAATAATAGAGGAATTTTAATTATAATCATGCCTTTACATGCTCTTTGATCAAAATTCACATCACAATATAATTTAGACATATATATCACTCAAATACAACATTTAAACAAACTTATTTGCAATAAATATTTATATAATCATGCATGGCAATTCTAGAGAGAGAAAATATAAAGAAGCTTAGAATATTATCCTTAGGAGATATTCTGACTCTGAAATTCTTATAGTCCAGATCTCTAATCTGATTTATGCTTCTTACTTTTAAAAAAAAAATCCAATGAGTTTTGTTGTGTGTGTGTTTAGATCAAAGAGATTATTAAAGCAATTAAATCTTAGAGAGAAAAAATTATTTTTTATTCTTCTCTAAGGTTTTCTCTCTATAAAAAAGTGATTTCCCTCTTAGGAAAACCTTAAAATTTTAGGTTTTATACTTTGATTAGAGTTGGAGTTGAATTTCAACTCCAATTTCCAAAATCTGGAGAAAAATCTCCTCTAAATCCAGATAAAATCCCTTTTAAACATTTATCCCCTGTTTTTGAATTCCATAAATGTGGAAATTCTGAAAAATGAGCCATATATGGGTGCCCCTCATTAAGAGGCGGCCATCCCTCAGGCAGAAGTCTCAAAATTCCTAAAATACCCAAAAATTTGGCCTACGCAAGAGAGAAAGAGCCACAGATGGGTAGCCATCAGATGACAAATAGGTGTTTGACATCACTTAAGGCCTAAATGAAGGTTTTTTATGCATCTTGTTTTGAAACACTTGGAAAACATTTGGAAATCATAAAAATATTTGAGAAAGTGTGAGAAATTCACAATCAGAGCTTTGGAATCCTAACCTTGCTGTCAATAATATACTATTTTCTCATCATTAGGTAATCCTAATCTAGGTTACTTTAGATCATAATTTCTATAGCTATCCTTAATTTTAGGGAACTGGTACACTAATGCCAAAGTTAGCCAAAATTTAGAGTAAAAGGAAAAAGATGCATAACTGAGGCAGCGAATCTCTTGGCTGATTAAAACATGTACCTTCTGAGGTAGTGAGTCTTTAGGGTGATTAAAACACATACCTTTTAAGACAGTAAGTCTCTTGTTTGGGTAGTTATTGTCAGCTTGTTGATGCGTTAACCCTAGTTCAAATAGTTAACATTAGTTTGTCGATGTGTTAACCTTAGATTCATTATTCGATTAGTGCCTAAGGCATACATAATTGGGACAAGTTGATTAAATCTAATTAGTGCCTGAGGCATGCAGAATCAGGTTGTTTGAATTCATCTGATTAGTGATTGAGGCATACAGAATTGAGATGACTTGATTGGATTTGATTAGCACCTAAGGCATGCAGAATTAGGTTGTTTGAATGTGTTTGATTAGCGCCTAAGGCATGCAACTTCGAGACAACTTGATGGGATCTTCGTGTTGGTTTATACTTGTGGTGGGTTCACTATCCCCTCTTAAAGCAATGTTTTACTTAGGAGGTCTCTAGCAAATATGCATCTGTGATTAGTCACTAAGATGATAAGAGCTTTTCTAACAAATATGCATCTATGAAGAGTTAATGAGGTGCTTAGAGCCATTTGGTACACTTCCCAATAACTATGTCACCACTCTGCAAATCGACACTAATGTAAGGAAAAACATCATTGTCCAGGCTATTGGCATGCTTGATCTTGTTTTACATTCTTCCAAAATTTATATTGTCGTCAGGCTTTTGCCTCTTGTCCAATAGTTCCTTGTTGTGCATCTTTCTTTTTACCTTTACCTGTTCAGGTAACTTCTTGTGATGAGAATGAATGTCTACATTCCTTATCATTAAAGGAGTAAATACATGCCCCTATTAGGGGTTTTAAGTACCTACTATAATACATGCCCCCTAGTAAGGGTTTTAAGTACCTATTGTAAGAAGGATTCGATATTAGTGCTATGTTTATGGGATTTGGCTTTGTCGAATTTTTTTCATTTCTCTTATGTTCATTATTATTACTTTTTTCTTGGCATGGTATATTAATTACAAGTCTTCTTATTAATTTCATGGTGTTTTTTCATTTCTTTCATCATTCATTCATTCATTATTATTATTATTATTATTATTATTATTATTATTATTATTATTATTATTATTATTATTATTATTATTATTATTATTATTATTATCATTTTTCAAGCTTGATAAATATGAACAAAATGAAGTATAATAATTTCAAACATAATAAATATGAACAAAATGAAACATAATATGAACGCATAATTTTAAATACAATTTCTATTTTTATATACATAAAAAAGTTTCAAACTCCTTAAATACAAGATAAATCTATTATAAAGGTCCTGGTCCTCTACGGTAAGCCAGCCCAGATTGGTGTTTGAATGTTGAAAGCCTAGGAGGTCTGGCCAATGCCATGGCATTGGTAGTGGTTGATCATCATCTGGCTTAAATTTGAAGTGAAACCTAAGCAATACTCCTATCAGGGGCTACAGGACCTACGCTATGACCTCTGCTAGTCACTCTAACCCCTGGGCAACCTTAGTGACGGCCCTAGAATGTTGTTCAAGGTATTGCATCAAGTCACCTCTCAGGTACCTAATATACCTCATCAGCTGCTCATCTATCTCTATCATAGCCTATCTGTCCCTAAGGATTTCAGTCTCAATGCGAGCGCCTTGCTCTCTAATTTGGGTCAGAGACTCATCGACTATTTGTAAAGTCGAATAAAACCTCTATCCTGCTGCTACCAGATTAGCTCTAATATCTCGTACCTTTGTCTACAAAGTCTATACAGTCACTGGTAATGTCTACAGGGACTGCACCACTGTAAGTATCATTTGTGACATATGATCCTAACATCTTTCAGCGCTACTAATCTCATAGTAATATCATCAGATGGAGGAGCTGAGGGTTGATGTGCCAGGGGTACAGATAAAGATGCCTCTGGGCACGCTGGTGATGTTGGAATATATGGTAGAAGAGTTGTGGATGTAGATGCTCCTAGATGCTCATAGGGAGAAAACCTCTTTATCCTTCTAATAGGCAATCACTGATGTCTGAAAGGTGATTACAGGTGAGTTGGTGATTGTGGTGATCTATCTAGGAGATCCTATAAGTTTTCGATCTGCATGTCAAACTTATAGTCCGAGTCTACTTCTGCCCCTTGTGGCTTATGTACCTGCTCTACCTGGCCCTCCAGCTAGGGTGGCTATACTGGAGGTACCTATGGGTTCATCGGTGCCTCCTGTGGTGGCTGATCCTATCCACCCCCCTCTGCGGGTGCATTCGGCACTATAGGATCTAGGCCATATCTCTATTTGGTCTTGAGGATGGTTAGCAGTTTGTACTTTCCTTCGTGCTCCTCAACGGCCTCTACCATCTTTATAGTCATCACAGCCTATAAATCAACATAAATGCCCTCAGGAATGGGGTCTCCAAATCTACTTTCATTTGCCCCTAATGATACCAACAAGAGAGTGATGATGCCTCCCATGTAGATCTGTGTGGTAGACTGAGTGGATACTTTGACTAGCGAGGCAATGATCTCATGTGTAATGTCCACGTGCCTCTACTCCTGCATCCCCTAAAGGCTGGTGAGGTCGGGGAAGTTAATCGACCTCAAACTCCCTGTGTATCCTAAGTAAGAGCTAAACAACACCCTCTGGATGTACCTATAAACCTAAGTGGCCAGCATAGTGCTCTTCATTGTGTCTAACTAATATATCATCCTCGGTAGCATAACTGCCCTCCATTTGGTCCGATCCATGATCTTGGAAGGTTTGACTACATTAGGCCCAATTGGAAGGTCCATAACCTCAGTAACTCGATGACATGTGCGACTATAGTGGATACCTAGTTCCCTAAACTAGACTACCCCCTCTTTTGTATTCGATCTCCAGTACCCACAGTACTGTAGCGTGGCTAGGACCTCTTAACTAACATTAGGGTAGGTCTTATAAGCTGGAGGAAAGAACTCTATCCAACCTGCTCTGGCCAAGAGTCTATCAACCTTCTATATCAGCCCGAAATCTAAAAGGAATTATTTGGACATGAAGGGACTTGATCTAAACTACACTCGTAGCAAGGCTCGATATCAGGTAGCCTGTGCTGGTGTCATATACTTTGGTACAAGCTGAGGCAGCTGTGCACGTTTATTGCTATGAGGTATCTTGTAGAATGAGTAAGAGATGAAAGAAATGCAAAATTAAATATCACTCCTTAAAGTGCACGTCACTTCTTGATGAATTTCCACATAAACAACATAAAAAACGGATGAGAAACGTAGGAAGAAACTTAGAAAAATTGGGAGAAACACTCACAAATGGAAAAAAAATGATGGTTGCCAGAAAATGAAGAAGAAATATCATTTTATTCAAATTTTCGAGCGAGAGATGCGAGGACCGTCTTTCACTAACAATAGACAAGCATATATGATGTCCTATCCCTCATAGTTAAATTACCATTTTCCCCTTCTATTTTATTTTTTTTTTCAATTTTTAATTCCTTATTTCTAATTTTTACTTATATTATTTACACAAAAACCCCTTATTTACTACTATTTGCATACTTATCCAACTATTACATGTGATATTTATTCACCTAATTATTATATTATTATTATTATTTACATACCAACTATTTTATTTAAATGCATTATTTTATTTATTGGAAATTGAAAATACTTCTTGAAATTTATTGTACTTCTTGAATTTTTTGATTTTTTGTGTCCAAAATTTTTCAAAGTCGTCTATCTTGATCAAGAGACTTTTGGATCCTATAAAAATGAAAACAAAAGAAAATGCAATAGTATATACGAGCAATGCATGGGACATGCAGAAAAGAATGCATTTTAGCCTTTTAGAGGTGACAAATGGGCTAGCGGTGGCTCGTCCCTCAAAAGACAGGCGTCTGTCATCACTTTCTATAAATAGTGCCTAAATTTTCTTGGTCTTTATGCCTTTGACTTCTCTCTTTCCAAGGAAACTTCTTTCAAGTACCTCTCTTTCTTTCCTTTATTTTTCTTTTTCTTTTCTTTTATTTTTGGATATTTCTCCTTTTAGTCATTTATTTTCTTCCATTATTTTGCACTTAGACCATTTAAGAAAATTTTGATAACATAACTACTGGACTTGTAAAATTACATCGACTATTGGATGATCCAAAAACTTAGGAGGATCCCTTTTTGGCCCTGTACTCTTGTATGAGATTTCTGAGGAGAGTGTCTCTAAATAGGAATTTATTACTTGCTGTTGCTTGATATAGGGACTCTAGGCTTTATATGTTCAGGTTCACACACCAGGAATTATGCCCTTTACTAGAGTAGTTTGCTATGATAATCGATGCTAGGGTTGAGCCCGGTACTCAGCCATGTCTTCCCTCTTTTATTTCTAGCTATCCTAGAGAGGTGGCTTGTGCCTTAGGTATCCTCCCTTTTGAGGCCATAGGCTTGATACCTTATGGGAGGATATTCTCACTAGAGCCTTTGATTGACGTATTAGCTGATTTTGATGATGTGCCCACCTTCCATTTCAGTGTGGTACTACTTTGTAGCTTTTTCCAATATTTGTTGAGGCACATCGATGATCCCATGACTGGAGACTATGCATTATTTAGGATTATGGATGGCATGTTCCGAGGGTATAACCCATTTCTCCTTGTGTTGGAAAAGACTATCATTGGTTTGGATGTTATCCATCATGACTCTCATTCTCTCTTCGTAGGCAACCCCATGCTTTTTCAAGTGCATCATTACTTTAAAGGTAGTATACCCCTTGTAGGTTTTCATACTAGCTTTTCTTATTGAAAGACGTGTTCTTTTGGATTTTCACGTGTTTCTTTGCCTGAAATAAATCCAACTCACTACAACGGGTTTTTTTAAGTATAACTTTATGAGAAGTTAAATCTACTATCAGAGCTTCCTTCCCGAGTTAGAGCTATAAGTGTTTATCCCATGAGATATGTCACACTCAGGTAGTTACAACATGATTTTTTGACGATTTAGGAGGGAGTCGACCGGTTGGGCCATCTAACAGATGATGACATTATGTTCAGGCGCACATGGTTGCCTATCACTTTTGTAGTTTGGATGGAGTATTTGGATATGTCCCTCTGTGCGAAATGTATCAGGCCACCTTCTATGTTACTACCCATTATATTCATCAATTTGGGGATCGACAAGACATTGTCAGGTGTTCATCGGGCTTTTAAAGTGGCATTCTCACTACTAATATCCTGATAGAGTATTATCAGAGGATCTGGGCTCAACTTCCTATGAAGACCTTCATCCCTGAGATTGATGCTTGTAACTTTACCACCTCTGACTTATAAAAGTAATGGGTCACCAGTCCAACAGTCAATAACAGACTTTCTTATTTTTGGCACCTGGATGGAGAGAGAGAGGTGATACAGGTAGACTAGATCAAATACTATTATGGATCATGTTTTTGCTTTTATTAGACTTTCTAATTTTGAACATGTGAAAATAATATGTTGCTTTTAGTTACATTGATGATATTATGAATACATGTATGAAATTTCCTTTTGATTTTGGTACATATGATCAGCATTTGATATTACCCAATAACACATATTATTTAATCTCAAGTTGAAACTTTAAAAACATTATAGCTCCTATCATCAATCAAACCTCTCTAGTTTTCTTGATTTATTATTTTCTCTCAGCCTTTAATTTTTGCCCATGATGCCTTTTTTTTGATTTTCACCCTGATGAGGTGCTTAATTTTAGCAAGGCCGCTGTTTTTTTCGATTTTTGACTTGTGGGACTTTTTTTTCTCTCTTTTAGTCTTAGCCATGTAACCTTTTCAATCTATCTACATTCACTAGTTCTCTGAACTCATTGCCATTGTTGTTTGATAAAATGGCAACCCCCTTGGATAATAGCTTCTTGAGCACAAAAAGTATTTTTCATGTGGGCCTAAACTTGCCTTGAATATCTAAAATTCTCAGCCTCATCTATTTAAATACCAGATCTCCCTTTTTTAAAGGATGTTTCTTAACCTTTTTCTCAAATGAGCAAGCCAACCTCTTTTGATAGACCTGATTGTAATAATATGCCTTCATTTTATCCCCATCTAGTAGGTTGAGCTACGATAGTCTCTGCTATCCCATTATACTTTTGATATCTTAGCTTCTAAAACTATCCTCAAAGATTGATGCTCAATTTCTACTAGTAATACTACTTTTGTCCCATAGACCAAGGAAAATGGAGTAACTCCTGTTGAAGTTCTGGCTATGGTCTTGTAACCCTATAATGCAAAGGGTAGCTTATCAGCCCAATCTTTATAAGTGCAAACCATCTTGGCCGAAATTCTTTTGATATTTTTATTAGCTGCCTCGACTGCTCCATTTACTTGAGGTTTATAAGGAAAAGACTTATGATGCTAAACTCTATACTTGATGAGCACTTGCTTGGCTTCATCGGAGAACTGTAACCCATTATGAAACACTGTATGATGAGATCAACCATATTTGCATATCAGATTCTTCTCGATAAACCTGGCCATATCCCTTGCGTCTATCTTTTTGAAAGATTATGCTTCTACCCACTTGGTGAAGTAATCAATGGCCACTATGATGAACCTATACCCATTCAAAGCAGGTAGGTGAATCATGCCTATGATATCTATGCCCCATGTAATGAATGGCCATGGTGATGTGAGGTTGTATAAGTCAAAAATAGGTAATGCCTCAAGTCTGCATACTATTGGTATAGCTGGCATTCTTTAACATACTTAGAAAAATCAGTATCCATTGTGAGCTAAAAGAATCCTTGATGTATAATATTCTTAGCTAAAGCTAAACCATTCATATGAGCTCCACACACTCTTGTATGCACTTCTTCTATGACCTTCATTGCCTCCTTTTCATCCAGACACCTTAATTGGATCCCATCAGCTGCCTCTCTTAGAGCACTCCTCCTACAGTGATGAATTGGGTAGATACCTTATGGATCATTCTTTGGTCCTTTTTGGTAGCTTCCTCAAGGAGCATTGACTTCTTTAGATAATTCTAAATGTCATAGTACCAAAGTTTTCCATTATCCACCTTGATGTGCATAATCTGCTCATCCTCAAAACATGGCTTGTCAAAACTCAAAATTAGCACGGGCTTCATACTCACCCATTTTGGATTATCCAATAATGATACTAATGTGGCTAAAGCATATGCTAGCTGGTTCTCTTGCCTAGGCACATACCCAAAAGTATAAAGCTCGAATTGGCTGCTCAAAGCTTTTAAACACTTGAGATAGGCCAATAATCATTCTTCCTTTACTAACCATTCACCTTTCACTTGATAGACTACCAAAGACGAGTCTCCAAACACCTTTGTAGATTTTGCCCCCATAGCTAACAAGGCTTCTAATTCAAAGATGCAGGCTTTTTATTTAGCTTTATTGTTGTGGCTTTATACAATAGTCTCTTGGCTAATGGCATCTTTTCTCTTTTTGGGGTGACCAAGATTACACCAACTCCAACTCATTTATTATTCATAGCTCCATCAAAGTACATATGCCAACCCTACTCTATTATAGCTATAATGTGCTCATTGGGAAACTAATAAGTTACTTACTCTCATTCTAAAGATTAATCAGTTAGGAACTCCGCTACTACTCTCCCTTTAATGGTTTTCCTAGTAATGTATTCTATATCAAACTCTTGTAGGAGAATTAACCATCTTTATATGTTCCTAAGAAGTGAAGGCACTTCCTCCAAATACCTAAGAGGGTTCTCTTTAGTCACAGCTTGTATCCTATAGGAATAGAAGTAGTATCTTAATTTCTTTGATGGGCATATGACTGCTAGACAAATCTTTTCCACTTCTATATACTTTGCCGGATAAAGGAGAAACTTATTACTAAGGTAGTACACTTAATTCCCAAGTCATCCTCTTAAGCCATCATTGCCCCTACTAAACTATCCTCTATGGCCAAATATAAAATTAGAATTTTACCTGCCTAAGGTGGTCTCAATATTGGTTGATATAGTAAATATTCCCTAATGGTATAAAATTTTTTTAACAACCCTCATTTCAGACCGTTGGCTGATCTTTCTTAAGTAATTTGAATATCAGCTCATAGATCGATGTTAACTTGACTATGAACCTACTTATATATTGAATTCTCCTTAGGAACCCTCTAACTTCCTTCTCCTTCTGGGGTATTAGCATGTCCTTAATGGCTCTTACTTTGTCAAGATCTACTTATATACCTTTTTGGCTCACCACGTGCCCTAAATGCTTACCTGAGGTGACCCCAAAAAGTCACTTATTTGGATTAAAGCGAAGGTTATACTTGTCAATTCTCTAAAAGAACTTTGTTTAATCATCATTTCATCTACGTATAGCTCTACTTCTTTATGAATCAAGTTATCTAGTATCTTAGTTGCCCTCCTCTTATAGGTAGCACCTGTATTCTTAAGCCCAAAAGGCATAACTCGGTAGGCATATGTACCCTATTTAGTTATGAAAGTTGTTTAAACTCGATCGACTATCTTGTTTAAAATTTGATTATACCCTGATACCCATCCACAAAACTGTACATGGTACAGACAACTGTACTATCAACTAGAACATCTATGTAAGGTAGAGGGAAATTATCCTTTGGGCATGTTTTATTTAAAAACCTATAATCTGCACAAACCCTAACTCTTTTGTTCTTCTTTGCTACGGGAACCACATTTGCCAGCCACATGGAATATTGAACTTCCACTTGGAACTTAGCTTTTATCTATTTCCTGACCTCTTCTTTAACCTTTTTAGCCCATTTTGGTCTAAGCCTCCTAAGCTTTTACTTAACTAGTTTATACACTGGATATGTTGGGATGTCATGTTCAACAATTTCTTGATCTATTTCTGGTATATCTTTATAGGTCTAGGTAAAGACTTTTTCATATATTTTTAATATTTTCTTAAATTTTTATCTCTCTTCAGGAGTTATGTCTAATGCTAATAAAATTTCTTTTGGATTTTCTTTGGTTTCAAGATTAAATGAACATGTGCTTGTTGAGTTAATATCAAATATGAATGATTTATGATCATGATTATGCATATTGAAATTAGAAGAAACATCACACAAGTAGGCAAAATTGTTCATCTTATTATATAATCAAAAGAGCAATCAATGTTCTCATAAAAAAGTTCAGGAATATAAACGATATCAATAAAAGCATCTTCTTTAGTCTTAGCAACATCCAATGTCTCTCCAGCCTCAACCTCTGGTGGATCATCAACCTTGATCTTCCCTTTTCCTTTCAACTGAACAGTAAATAGCTTCTCTATCAAAACCTCTTCAAGCACTTCCTTGTCCCAAGTTGAATGGTGTAAGAGAATCTCTTCATCCCAAAACTCCTCAACTGGCCTGATAATCCCTTGCTCCCACTCAAATACATCATTGAACAGCTTAAATCCTGGCACTAACTCATTCCCTATGGAACTTTATTCATAAAGCTCTAATTTAAAGTTGCATCTAATAAAGATCTAGTAGTTTGGTTTACACCTGTATAAAAAGTAAACATTAGTTTATGCATAGCTATTTCATAATGGGGACAGCTCTTGAGAAGTCTCTTAAACCTCTCCCAAGCCTTATGAAAATGTTCCTTATGGAGTTGCTAGAAATTATAAATACTATGCCTGATATTTGCCATCTTGGTAAGCAAAAAGAACCTTACTGCAAATTTCTCTTGCATTTGCTCCCATGATCGAATAAAATGACTAGGCAACGTCTGTAACTAGTCACTTTCTTTGCCAATAAGATTAAAAAGAAATAATTTTAGTAAAATAACATTAATGGAAATGCCTTAAATTTATACTGTCACTAAGTTCAAGAAAAATATCCAAATGTTGAGCTGGATCCTCAATATCCGATCCTAAAAATTGATTCTTTTGTACCATTGTAATGGTGGTTGGTTTTAGTTTAAAATGATTGTTTTGAGGTAGTACGATGGTTATGTGCTTCTCATTCAACCTAGGAGTGGCATAATCCCTAATTATCCTTGGTCTCATCCCATTCCCTTGGACTGGATTTGGATTTTGCTGAATTTGATTCTGAATAACTTGGCCTCCTAGCAGTGGTGGTTAGAAATTGAAAGGTGGATCATTTTATATAATGTCTTGCGGGTTCATGTTTGCTCTTTATTGTTGTCTTCGTCTACGCAATATCCTCTTAATTTTAGGGTCAATAGGTATAATTAGGTCATTTCTTAGCATGCACTTTTAACACCTAAAAAGAATAAATAAATTAATTAAATATAAAAGAATAAAGAATAATAAAAAGAATAGCATATAAAATCCACTATAAAATCTAAAATAAACACTAATTTCTGGTAATAGTGCCAAAAACTTGATCAGTGTCTAGCAAGTGTACTAGATCTGTATGTAATATAGGGAAATAAGATTAAGACCCTTAAACATCGTACCCAAGAGATTGTGTATTACAAATTTTGAAATAAATATTTGTGTGAAAGAATTTTCCCAGTTTTATAAGGTATTTATTAATTAAATTAAACTAATTTAAATAATCAAATAAATTGAACACTTAGGTTAAACTAAAATTAATTAAAAATAAAATTTAATTAAATCGATGATAAAAATCAATAACTAAAACACTTTTGCTAAGGGAGCTATCCAGCTCGTCTCCTACTGAAATTGACTCGAAATTTAAAATAATACAAGATTGTTATGGATAATCGAATTAAATATAGATATCTTATTCAAAATATCATTCTAGTGTATTTGATCCCCTAATTAAGAACAATCAATACCTAGAATAAACTTATAGTTTTGGACTCCTAAATTTTAGTCAAATCTTATTTTGAAACATGTAACTTCCATCTATTCCTAATTCAATTTCTTAAATCTAATATGCTTGTGATCATAGAATCCCTACCTCAATTTCTAGAGCACAAGAGTAAATTAACACAAGTATACAAGAATAAGAACATGCATATCATTGATCATAAATCAAATTCACATTCAACCATCTATTTGATACACCAAATATAAATTAAAACATAATCAATGATATAATTGAGTAAAGGATTTAAGAAATAACTAATGTATATTAAAATTAAGTGCAACTGAGATCTAATATAGTAAAAAAATAAGGGTTCAAGTTTCCCTTAACAAAAGTAAAAGACTACTCACTGTTCATGATGGAAAATGAATAAAATAATGATAAATTGAATACTATGCTCATAAAATAAATTATGACTTGATATTTCACTCTTGATGAATAGTAGAGAACAGGTTTGAATAAACCCTAGAGAGTATAACTAAGCTCAAAAATTGAACTTGGATGAATAATACTAAGCCTAAGTTAAGATAAAACTACCTAACTAATGATAATCCCTTTAGAAACACTAAAAGACCTAATTTTGTAGGAGTCCAGCCGCCACAAGAAGACTTAGTTATATCAGAAACTTCCAATGTTCGATCATCTTGTCAAATGGACCCGATAGGACCATAAAGTGATCCAGTTGGGTCTTTTAATTTTGCCTTTTTTTCTGTGAAGTGACCTAGTGGGGCCACCAGACTATCCCAGCGGGGTTACTAGCTATTAGACTAAATGAAAATAAGCTTCTTTAACTCGACTGAGCCAACACACTATCTCAACCGAGTTGATTTCCCATTTTTAGCTTTTAAAACTACAAAAATAACAAAACTTAAACTTAAACTCTAAATTTTCAAAACACAAAAACTTTAAACATAAAACACATAAATTAATACTAAATAAACTATAAAATACACTTAAAAACACATTAAAACATAGGTATAATTCAGGACTATCGATTGCCTTGCATATATCTTTCATTGTAAAGTGAGATGACAACCATTAGTTAATTTCTTTTATATACCTATTATTATTTCCAGCTACAAGTATGTCATCCACATATAAATGACAAGATAAGAATCTTATCTTTGGATCTTTTAACATACACACAATGGTCTTTTTCAATTATATTAAAGTTATATGACATTATCACATTATGAAAATGAATGTAACATTTTTTTGAAGACTATTTAAGACCATAAAATGACTTTAAAATTTGGCATGCTTTCTGTTCTTAACCATTTTCAATTAATCCTATTGGCTATTCCATATAAATTTCTTCCTCTAGTTCTTTATTGACAAAATCAATCTTAATATCTATTTTGATGTAATTCAAGATCCAAAATTGCTACTATAGCAAGAATTAGTTAGATAGAGGAAAACCTCCCAATAGGAGAAAAAGTATTCGTATATTTTATTCCTTTTTGTTATCTATACCCCTTCGCAACTAGTGAGCTTTATATTTTCAATGTTGTAATTATCTTTTCTCTTAATTTTGAGAACCCATTTGTTCCTAATGCCATTGTGTCATTCAAGTAAACAAACCATCACTTAAACTTGGTTTGACTTCTTGGACTCCATTTCCATTTTTTCTTTGCATAGCATTTGAGAGCCTCACTTATGCTCCTTAGCTCTTCCTCATCCTCTAGAATATTTAAGAAAACTCCCCCCTTAATCTGAAAACGACAATGAGGAACATCATGCCTTGTTATTTGACACATTTGAGATTCATTTATGTTACTTCTTTCATACCAACTTTCATAGTTAGACCAATAATTGGTAGTGATTGAAATTCAATTGAAACATATTTATTGATTCACATATCATCCCTATTCAAATGTAATAGGCTTGTTTAGACTTTTTGGGTAGCATAAATCTGGCTTTGAGTTTCATAAAGACATAAGTTCTAACCTATCTCGCTCTTTTTAGAAAAATCATTCTCTAAAAATGCGACATCTCAAGATTCAAATTCAACTACGCTACCACTTTCATGTTCGCCTATGAACACATGTTCTTTTGATTACTCAGAGTATCTTTTGAAGATACTTTTCTTCCCCTTTATACCTAATTTTCCAAATTTAGGGGAGAATTATAAACATAAACAACATATACCCTAAGGTCTTAATGAAATTAGGTTGGGCTTTCTATTACTTTACAATTCATAAGACGTAGTGATTGCTAACTTTAACGGTACATAGTTAAGAATATATGTGGTAGACAATAATGCATCACCCTAAAGGTCATTATTAGATTAGCTTGTGCCATCGTATATGTAGCCATTTCAAGAAAGATTTTATTTCTTCTTTCTATAACTACATTATGTTTTGATATTATTGGAATAGTTAGCCAGTGTTCTATTCCCATTTCATTATAGAATTCTCTAAACTGATTAGATAAATATATTCAACCTCAATTAGTTCTTAAAGCTTTTATTCTTTGTCTAGTTAATTCTCAACCAAGTTCTTATATTTGTGAAAGCAACTAAAAGCTTTAGACTTGTGAGATATCAAATAGAAATAACCAAATTGAGTATAATCATCTATAAATGTGATAAAATAAATAGCACCATGTCTTTTTCTCACATTTATTAAACCATATATGTCAGATAAATTAAATACAATGGGGTGTTTGCTTTTATAGCCTTTCTAAATGCTTTTTTTATTGTTTTTCTAGTTAGATAATGCTCGTAAATAGAATATTAAATTTATTTTTTCCAATATGGCTGAATCTTGCATGTTAAATATTCATATCAATTCCAACATTATTATAAGATATAAATAAGGAAAAACTTGCATTAAAATAACTATTGTCAACATCCACATCGATAAAATAACCATGTCCATAGCTTGCTCTTGAATAAAGTTCATACCATTAGAATTGAAATTAACATCAAATCCACATTTAAGTAAGACCAACACAAAAATCAAATTTTAACCAACCTCTAGAGCACATAAAACATCATGTAGAAACAAGGCTCAGCCTATATGGATCACCAATTTGTATGTGCAAATACCTTTCACTCTTGCTTTTTAATTGTATCCTACATATATCCATCAACTCCATATGTAATATGCCAAAATTCCATGAAGGCACTTCTATATCTTGCTACATGGTCTTTGTCTTTTAGATTCTATTGATAACTCTAATTTTATTTTTAATTGTACAACGTTTTTATCAGTGTTTACGTCTTGTATTGCATGTTTTTCTTGTTTAAAGTGTTAAATTCCTCTTTTTTTTTCTAAATAGGATTGTATTAAGAATTTTGAAGTTTTTGTGTCATTAATGGTGCAATTTTGACTTTTTATGCATAAATTAACTTGCACTCGATGTCTCAGCCATGTGCCTTGCAGATTTACAAAACACACCATTTAACCAAAGGACTCGATTGAAACCATTTGTCTCTACCGTGTCCAATATAGAGTTCGAGGATGATTCAGTCTAGAAGGATGTGCTCGACTAAGACAAAAGTGTCCCAATTGTGTGCTGAAGCTACAATACTCTTTTAGCTTATTGGACTCAGCTGAGACCACTTGTCTCCGTCGAGTCCAATCCAAACAAGTATAAAAGCTACATTCTGTCTGGCTTTTAAAGAAAGAGTTTTTAAAGGTATTTGTAAGTTTTAATGTTTTTAGGTTTTCTCTATAGTTTTAGTTCATAGTTTTTACATTTTTAGAGTTTATATGTTTAGTTTATACTTGTAAAAATCTTACATTTTACATATATTGCACACTTACAATACAACAAACACCATAGTTTAATATAGATACATAGTTTTAGTTATTTTTCAATGAAGTTCCAGTAGGGAGAAGAAGAGAGGAAGCCATACTAACTCTAGATTTACACTATAAATGGGTTTAAGAGTTTGTTCTTTCCTTTTTCTTGTTGTTTTCAATATGAGTAGTGAGTAGTTTTTTAGTTATTTGGGGATATTTGAATCCTTTACCTATGTAAGACTTTGAACTTATTTTGTTATATATATATTTTGGATGTTTCTTTTCCCTTGTGGTCATTTTGGTATGGATGTTATTCAAGTGTTTATGCTATTAATCTTATTCAAGTTGATAGATTTATTCTTGCTTAATTTATATACCATAAATGCTATATTTTTGCAATATATCTTCTACAATTTTAATGGTGTTTTCAGAATGGAGTTGTTAGATCTAGGTTTCATGTGTTATAGATCTAGAAATAGTGAGAAAAATGAATGGGTATTGAAGTGTTAAGCTCCAGGATGGGATATTAGTTCATATCTAGGTCTTGGGACCCATGCTTATGTTGGCTATTGGATTGGCTCTTGAATGGGAAATCGGGTAGTTAAAGTAGTAGGCTCCAGAATGGGATATTAGGGGTTTAGCTGGGTTGTCCACATCTCAAGTATATTAATGTTATGTTAAAATGCATCTTGCATTGGATAAGGGAGGATTTGATTCCTGAACAACATATTTAGTCATTGTTATTTCATAAATTTTCATAACCTGCTTTTATTGCTCTTAATTAATTCATACTTATGTTTAATTTACTATACTTGTAATTGTTAAAATATTGCTAAATATAACATACAAAATAACAATTGGTTAATTTTTTAAGCACATAACTCCAATAAGTCAAGTATTTGTGCATTCATTTAGTTCCCTAGGGTTTGATATCTATGGGACTGAAAATTATCCCACTATATTACTTATCGATTTAGTGCACTTGCTGAGATTGTGACAAGTTTTTGGCATCGTTTTCGGGAAACATTGGCGTGTTTAATTGCATATTTGATTGATTGTTTTATGTGTTTTTCTTTTACTTATTTTTGTTTGCTTATTCTTTTTATGTGATTTTGATGTATGAACAAATTTTGTTTACATCATCTAGTGCCGTTTGACCCTAAAATTGAGAGGACTTTACATTAAAGAAGAAGACAAAATCAACCCAAAGCTATGAATATTCCTTTGAATCCAGATGTGCCTTTTGCGGATATAGAATGAAAAGGGCAAAAATAACAACAACAAGAGAGAAATCATGATAGCCTGAGACCAAGGACTATTCGAGATTATACCACTTCAAGGCAAAATAAGGAGCATAGAATGGTCACGCTTGCTCGAAAACAATACTTTGAGCTGAAATCGATAATGATCACCATGGTTTAAAGGAAATAATTTTTAGGATCGAATATAGAGGACCCTACACAACATCTAGATATCATCTTAGAGATCAATGATACGGTCAAAATATAAGGTGTGACAATGGATGCTATAAATTTAAAGCATTTCCCCTTCACACTCATAAGGAAAGCAAAAGATTGGTTATTTATGCTCCTGAGTCAATCTATCCATTTATCTGATAAAATGAAGGAGAAATTTCTAGTTAGATTTTTCCCAGTTAATTTCAACATTTTATGCGGCGTGTAACTCAACTACAAGGTCTTTATTGGATGTCATATTAGGGGAAGCTTCATGAATAAAATCCAGGAAGAAGCTTTTTTTCTTCTTGTTGAAATGGCGGTGAATGAGGCTCAGTGGTCTAGCTCAAGGGCACTAACCAATAGACGAGGAGTTCACACTGTGGATGAAGCGATGATGTTGAAAGTTCAATTAGAGCTATTAAAAAATGAACTTAATGGGCTAAAAGTTCATAATGTCTTAGCAATTAGCTAAGAGGGAAGTGCATTTGAGGGAGGAAGTTTAGGTAATGATGCAAGGGCAATTAAACCATACACCTAAGGGGTAGGAGAAGTGAATGCCTTGCATGAGTACAAGAGGAATGATCCATTTAGCAACCCTTACAATTCTAGGTGGAGGAATCACCCAAATTTTTCAGAGAGATGGAAGCTAAGCCTCAACCTTACACTACAAGAAATTCTTGAAATAGCAACGGAAAAATAGCAACGGAATTGATTTCGTTGCTAATTTAGCAACGGAAAAACAATTCCGTTGCTATTTAGCAACGGAATATAGTTTCCGTTGCTAAAATTGGTTGAATTTTATAAAATTAGCAACCGAAAAAAATTTGGTTAGCTTTCGTTGCTAAAAGTGGAGGGAATTTATGGCGCCAATATTTAGCAACGAAAATTAGCAACAGAATTTGAATTTCGTTGCTAATTAACGCGGCAAAAAATGGCGGATAAAATTTGGGACGGAAAATAGCAACGGAATTTGTATTCCGTTGCTATTTTAGCAACCGAAATGAATTCCGTTGCTATTAATGAAAATTCGGTTGCTAAATTAGCAATGGAATTTTTATTCCGTTGCTAAATTTCACTTTCAACGAAAGTTAGCAACCGAATTAAATTCGGTTGCTATTTAGCAACGAAAATTTGTTTCGGTTGCTATTTAGCAACGAAAATTTGTTTCGGTTGCTAAAATAGCAACGAAAATTAATTTTCGTTGCTAAATAGCAACCGAATTCATATTCCGTTGCAAAAATAGCAACGAAATTATGTTTCCATTGCTAAATTAGGGGCATTTAAGTAATTTTACCTTTGTTAGAACTATAAATTGCGAAAACCCTAGGTTTTCATCTCTTCCCTCACACCGCCTTCCCTCTCTCTGTCTCTCTAAAGAAGCAGTCGACGACTCCTCCCTCCCACACCGCCGCTCTATCTCTCTCTCCAGCAAGGAAGTCGATGTCCAGAACCACAGTCGAGCTCGATTTCTTTGGCATGAAGAAAGAGACCTCTGCCAAGTCTACTTTCCCAAAATTGTGCCGCCAGAAAAGCTTTTTAGGTTCGTCTTTCGCTGTTCTTCGTTTTTATCTCGTTTTATTCTTCTTCTTCTTCGGTTTTGGATCTATTATCTCCTTATTTTTTTTGGGCTTCTTATTTCTTATGTTTGATGTATGAGTGCTGTTCTTATTTCTTTAAGTTGTATATTAAATCCTTCCGATTTTTCATTATCCTTTGTTAGTTGGTAAGAGGATTAGTAACATACCCGTGGACGTGATCTTTACCTCTGCACTTATTCGTGGTCAATGGCAGCCATGCTTGCCGTGACCCAACACCGCCATAAGAAGGTACATGTTATCAAATATCATTAGAAACGTTGATTTGTTAATTTCTCAAGAAGCTTACATTTAGGGCCTGTCAGGTGTGGATTAGAACGAAGGAGGTGAAGAAGGCAGCATTGCTGTCAACGACGTCTCAAAATCTCTCTGCTCAAGCTTTGCAAGGTACGTTTTCTTTATTATCATTTTCTTTTTGGATGTCTTACTGAAGTGGTAATAAATTTTGTATCTTTTACGAATGCCTTCATGAATTCACCAGTAGCAATAAGTTGAGCGGTGTTGCTCTTAACAGAACAATGTTATAATTTGCATGAACTGTTGAAATTTTATTTGGTCATGTGTCACATGTCCCTGTAACATATGGTGAAATATCTCGTGCCTATTGTCAATCATGGTTTCTCTTATAAATATTTAGTTTCTCTCCGTTACTACCCCCCTTTCTTCCTCCTTTGTATCTGCTGCCAGTGGGACCACCTAATCTCTTTACTCTGTTGGTAATTTGTTTTGTCCATATTCTTCTCTTAGTCTTTACTTGCTGGAGCCTTAAATCTTTTATGGCTTGATATATGTATAAAAGAGAGCGAGAGAAGAAGACAGCATGTCCTTTAATCACAAACCAACAAATGCATGCATAATTGTCCTATTTACCAGTTACTTTATTGCTAAAACACGTGGAAAAAATCAAATGATTTGATTTATGATGGATATTGAATAATTGGTTCCCTTGCTCTCTTGGTTCAGGTCCTAGAAGTAACTTAAATAAACCTGCAGAATCAACTGGCGTGGCACCATCTCCTGGTCTTCCAGGCATAACTGTAGATAAATCAGTAGAGTTCTCATATGAAGAACTTGCTCAGGCTACTGATGACTTCAGTTTGGTCAATAAGATTGGCCAAGGTGACTTTGGGGCTGTTTACTATGCAGAGTTGAGAGGCGAGGTCCGTACTCAGTCCAACTTTCATTTGTGATAAATCATTATTACTGGAATGTTACTGATGCAAAATGTCAGTTATGATAAATTGCTGTTATAGGAATGTTTCAACATTGTGCTTTTCTCCTTGATTTATGCTAGTAAACTCCCCCTCTTGTCTGTATTTCTTGTCATTTTGAAATCGGGGAACTCTAACATTAATGAAATTATATAAAATTTTTATTGGGGTTAGTTACCATATAATCCCCTTAAGTCTGACCATAATTTTATTATTGTTTCTCCTTATTTAAAATTGAACTATGACCAGTTTGAGTTGTACTTTTGTTAAGCTTTTAATCTTTTTGCTTGAAGATCATTGTTGGAGCCATTAAGTTGATATGTGATGACTAAGTACTACTGTAAAAATCAAGTAAAGGATAAAATTGATTACAACTTCCAAGATTAAGTACTAGTAGATTCTTCTAGTTTTTGAAATTAAACTATTTGATTTCTAAGATGTGACTTTGACTAAGAGAACAAGAACTAAATCCTAACAGCATTAAACAATAAACCAAAACCCAATTAATTTTCGAACATATTACTACAATAAACAAAAAACTTTAGTTAATGAATTCCTATTTTAGTGTCTACTTCCTCCTAGACTTTCTTTACATGTATTGTGTTCCAAATCTGAATGATATGAACATGTGTTTGTGAAGCAAAAGAATACATGTCTGCAAGTGCCAGTTCATTATCACAGATGTAGAGCTCTGCCATCTGAAATAGTTGCATAGATTTATGCACTACCAGAAATGAAATCAATTTTCAGGTTATTACATCTAATTCTTTTGGTTGTTTGGTGTGATTTAGCATTTAGATACACACTATGGCTATGATCTTTGTCTAATTGTGTCTCCAAAATTGATTTTGAATACCCTAAAATGTGGTTGACTGCACATGTGCTGTATTGCCATCCTAACATACATTTAAGGAAGAATAATTTATGTATGGTCTTTTCATTTTTGTTCTTGAGGTTTTGGATGTGCAGATTCAACATAGTTGAGATTATATACTTTCTCTTCCCTCTCTCCCAAAAAAATACAAGAGTACGATGAAGTGAAAGGCTTCAGTTAATGAAACATAAACAAGCTGTAGTCTTTTTGTTACTATTACTATTTTAAATGTCTGATATCCATATTAATGACTGAATGAATATTTGCTACAACCAATTTGTACACGACCTGAATCTATCATTAATTATTGAGCCCATTCTGTTCGTCACTGTGTTTTGCTAGTTAGCATGTAAGAACAACATGTACTTTAATTTGTTTCAATTGTCAGAAATATCTGCATAAATATTGATTTTCTAACTTCGAAAGTAAAAGTAATTTTGTGTAAAAAATCAATAATAATTTAGTGACGGAATAGCGACGAAAATTTCGTCGCAAATTTTTTTAAAATATTCGCCGAATTTAGCAACGGATATTTTAATTCGGTTGCTAAAAATAGCAACGAAAATTTATTTCGGTTGCTATAAATAGCAACGGAATTTCTATTCGGTTGCTAAATATAGCAACGGAAATTGATTTCGGTTGCTAAAAATAGTAATCGAATTTTTATTCGGTTGCTAAAAATAGCAACGAAAAATCTAATTCCGTTGGTAAAAATAGCAACGGAAAAAAATTTTCGTTGCTATTTTTAGCAACCGCCAAATTTGCAACCGAATATTCCGTTGCTATTTTCCGTTGCTAATTTTTATTAGCAACGGAAATTCAACATATTCGGTTGCTAATTTCCGTTGCTATTTGCTGATTTTCTTGTAGTGTTAGACAATAAAAGCCCTATTTAATCCATCATCGCATAACCAAGCTAATCACAACCATGCTTATCATCAACACCAACCACCAGTTGCAAATACTCATTATCAAGTACCAGACCAACCACCTCAATCCAACCAAACACATTACCAACCTCTTGGTTTCTAACCTCAATAACCCTCACCAAAATAAAAGAAATTGAACCTTGAGGACATATTCACTAGTTTCATAACTTGCCAAAATTAGTTTATGACAAGCCAATAGGCAAAGTGGAAGGCCTAAAAGTAATGGAATAAGAATCAAGATGCAGCTATGATGAACTTGGAGACATAAGTTAGCCGTATAGCAAACTCTATCTCAACAAGGCCATCAGGTGTTTTTCCATTGAATGTTAATCGAAATCCCAAAGAACATGCTAAGGCTATCTCATTAAAGAGTGGTAAGCAAGTCTAAGGAGCTGAACAAGGTAAATAACCATCATCTTCTTCTAAAAAGGTGGATTCAACAATGGAGGTATGTGATTCTAACTCTAAAATTGTTATGTGGTTCCAAAGCCAAAAAATAAGGGTAAGACTATCATAAATTTTACTTTACCATTTGATGCATCATATTTGCCATACCCTTCAGTAGCTAGGAAAGAGAAAAATAATGAGCAATTATGAGGTTTTTGTATATGTTCAAGAAATTACATGTTAACCTGCCATTTGAGGCCTTACTTCACATGCCAAAATATGCAAAATTAATGAAAGATCTTTGCTCAAATAAAAAGAAGCCAAACGGGGTAGGCACTGTCCAGTTTTTTGAAAAATGTACTGATATTCTCACCAATAAAATTCCTGCTAAGTTAGAAGATTTTAGTAGTTTTACATTACCTTGTGAGTTGGGAAGGAATTTTATAGGTAACGTACTATGTGATTTAGGAACCAGCATAAATCTGATGCCATATTATATATGCAAAAAGTTAAAGCTAGTGGATATCAAGGAGATAAGGATGACACTTCAACTATTGGATTGCTCAGTCAAACACCCCAAGGAGATCATAGAAGACTTGCTAGTTAACGTGGGAAACTTTATTTTTCTAGTTGACTTCATAGTGATGGACATGGATGAGGACAAAAAGGTACCGTTGATCATGGGATGGCCATTTCTAAATACAACAAGAGCACTCATAGACCTGCACAGGTAGATAGTGACTTTACGATTCAACGACGATGAGATGGCATTTGACGTTAACAAAGTGATTAAACACCCATCGTGTGAATCTGAGGAGTCATTATGCTTCGTGGATACAATAAAGGACTGTAAGGAAGAGATGCAAAAGAAAATCTTACTGGATGAACCATTAAGGAATTGCTTGGTGCATGAGATTAAGGATGAGGACTTGACCAAAGTGGAGAAAAAATTGTGAAAGAGCTAGAAAAGGACTATGAAAAGGAAGAATTGAATTACCAAAGGGAGATTCTAAAACTAAACTCAAACCCTTACCCCCTTATTTAAAGTATACATTTTTGGAGAACGAAACTAAACCAATGATTATTTCTTCTATTTTGACAAGTATTGAAAAAGAGCTATTGGTTGAGGTGCTGAAGAAGCACAAAGAAGCAATAGGATGGGAGATGTTGGATCTCAAGGGGATCAACCTGAGCTACTGTACTCATTGTATTTTGATGGAGGAGTGCAAACCAGTTGTGCAACCTCAACAAAGATTGAACTTGGCAATGCAGGAGGTAGTAAAGAAAGAAGTTTTAAAATTGCTAGACGCAGGTATAATCTTTTCTATCTTTGATAGCAATTGGGTGAGTCTAGTTCAGTGTGTGGCCAAAAAAGGAGGGATGATAATGATTAAAAATGAGCATAATAAACTCATTCTAACTTGTATGGTTATGGGTTGGAGAGTATTTATATATTATAGAAGACTAAATAGTGCAACTAGGAAAGATCACTTTCCCTTACCATTCATTGATCAAATGTTAGAGAGGCTAGCGGAAAATAGGTTTTATTGCATTTTAGATGGGTATTCAAGATATTTACAAATCCCCATAGCACCCGAGGATTAAAAGAAAACAACCTTTACCTACCCCTATGGTACTTTTGCCTATACGAGAATATCCTTTGGATTATGCAATACACTGGCTATGTTTCAGCGATGTATGATGGCAAGATTCCATAAATTTAAAGAGAAATTTATTGAGGTATTTATAAATTACTTCACCATATATGGGAGACATTTTGAGAACTGTCTTAAGCATCTTGAGTTAGTGTTAGAAAGGTGTGAGAAAACTAATCTAGTATTGAATTGGGAGAAATACCATTTTATGGTAAAGGAAGGCATTGTGTTATGGCATAAAATTTTAGAAAAAGGGATAGAAGTGATAAAGCCAAAGTAGAGGTGATTGAGAAACTTCCACCCCTCATTAGTCTCAAGGGAGTTAAGAGCTTTTTAGGGTATACGAGTTTTTACCGTAAATTTATTAAAGTTTTTTCTAAGATTGCTAAACCTTTGTCGAATTTATTGATGAAATATGCTCCTTTTAATTTTACTAATGAGTGTTTGTAGGAATTTAACTCATTAAAATAGAAGTTTATTTTAGCTTCGGTGATTGTTTAAATTAGAATCTCCAATTTAAACTAATGTGCGATGCAAGAGATTTTGTAGTGGCAGTAGTGTTAGGATAGAGGAAAGAGAAAATATTATATGCAATCTACTATGTAAGCCATACATTGACAAGAGCCTAGGTCAATTACATCGTAACTGAGAAAGAGCTTCTCACCATAGTTTTCACATTTGAGAAGTTCAAGCCTTATTTACTTGGTGTCAAAATTATGGTGTAGTCCGATCATGCAGCATTGAGACACCTCTTTGCTAAGAAAGAGTCAAAGCCAAGGCTGATTTGATGGGTGCTCCTATTACCAGAATTTGACTTGGAAATCAAGGACAAGAAGAAGGGGGTAGGAAACTTTGTGGTGGATCATTTATCACAGCTTGAGGACGAGTATATTGAGAAAGGAGAGATCTTAGACTTATTTCTTGATGAATGTATTTGTGCTTTATTTGTTTGTGAGATTTCCATTCCTTGGTTAGATAATTTAGCAAATTATCTTGTAGTTGGTTACATGCCAAGGGACTATACATGGTAACAAAGGAAAAAGCTGAAGGTTGATGTAAAGCATTACGTGTGGGATGACCTCTACCTTTTCAAATTGTGTGCCAATCAAGTATTGAGGAGGTGAATTCCCAAAGAGTAGCAAGGAGACATTATCAAGGCATGTCATAGTGGGGAAGCCGATGGACATCACAGACCAAATAGAACGATATCTAAAATTCTTTTATTTGGATTTTATTGTCCTAAATTGTTTAATGATGTGAAAAGTTATATTCAATTTTGTGATAGATGTCAAAGCGTAGGCAATATATATAGGAGGGATGAAATGCCATTGACCAATATGTTAGAGGCAGAATTGTTTGATTTATGGGGTATAGATTTTATGAAACCTTTTTTAGCATCCTACGGGTTTGAATATATCTTAGTGGTAGTAGATTACGTGAGCAAATTGGTAGAAGCTGTACCCACTAGGACTTGAGTTTATGGGGTGAAGAGAAACAGTTTAGCCCCACCTAAAAAAAGACTTTTTAACCACAATCTAAATCTAGATTGGGAAAAACATCCGTACCGATGGGGGCAATGTTAGCTTTTGGCTCAATGGGTCTTTATACCAAATGAGTTTTAATGAATTCTCCGCCACTTTAAGGTTTAACCCCCATGCTACTAGAGGCATGGACAATGAGAGCCGACAAGAGATGTGGAATGCCATCAGCAATGACATAGAGCTGACACTTTTTGATGCTAACAATACAAAAGCTCATCATCTGAGGGACCACCTACTGAGGATTGTGCACAGATACTAGGCTTTAGCGGCATTTTCTCACCTTGGGGGACCAAAGAATATGAATGCCAATGAGGTCTAAATTTTGTATGCGATGAAGGATGTCATACCACTTAATGGAGCATTATTTTTTGCTGCCAAAATTGATGATTTGAGGACCTACCATAGCTGGGCAACTAAAATTACCTTCGGAGGCATTGTCATTATGTTGGCGAGGAAGGTTAATCACTCGAGCCTAGGCAAAGCAGTGGGGAATCTAATGGTGATTGATAGAAAGATGCTAAAAAATATATCGGTACTCATTAACGATGAGAGGTTCCAAAAGCAAGGTTATACAGTGGTTTCCAGAAGAGAAGCCTACAAAGAAGCTGTGAAAAAGCAAGCCACTGAGCTCTAGCGGACGGAGGCAATAGCTATCACTTTATCATCGGAACAGTACACTGCCATCACCAGCCATTTGGACACCATGACCCAATGGATGGATGAGATTATAGCTACCCTTGGGATGATGCAATCACATTTTGACACCCATTTTCCTCTACCTCCATAGGAGTAACTTTTCAGGGATTTCCTTAACCCTATAATTTTGTGATTGACTTGTTTGTAGTTTACTGAGGGCAACAAAACTCTAAGTGTGGGGTGAGGGTATTTTGTTGGAAAGAGTTTTAAATTGTTGAACTTGTTGGTTGTGTTATTTAGTTCCTTTATCACCACAATAGTTTTAAAGTAGTTTTAACTTTTATGCTGATTTTAGTGCTAGTAGTTAATTTAGTTTGTTGAACTTCTTTAAATTGTTAGTTATGATATACTTTGCTTTAGTTGTGTTTATTTATTTATTTATTTTATAGTCTTTATTTAGCTTTAGTTGAATTTACAACTTTTACTTATTTTTTTGTTTTATTTTATCTTAGTTTTTGTTATTTCTATTTTTATTGGTTTTTGTCTTTGGTTGTTATTAATTCTTGAACATATTAGTTTAGTTTGCCTTTATTTAGTTCTTGTTATGAATAGCTTGAACTTAGTTTGAGAAAAACTTATTTTAGGATAGTTGAATGATCGGAGAGTAGTTGTTAATTGTTTGCCTTTTCGTTTAGGTTCAATTAGATCGATATCAGTAGCTCTACTAACACAATATGCACTTTAGGCCTAATTTTTGAAAAATTCTAAAAACTAGTGTTTGAAGGTAATTGAGTAGGGATTTCAGAGTGCTAGAACCTTCCTCGTCAGCCTCCAAAGAAATTAATCAACTAAAAAATGAGATTAGAAATGACTTAGGCAATTTTCTTTCTTGATCCACTTTTCAAAAGACCTCTTGACCTACATTTACTGTAATTATACCCTTGCAAGCCTTTTTAAGCTTTTGAGCATGCTTAATGCATGATAAGTTATTATTGTTATTTTTCATCTGTATTTTAATCCTTTAAGCCTAGCAAGCCTTTGTCTTATCCTCTTTTTGAACTGGCCATTCTAGAAGTGAGTAAGAAGAGTTTTTATTGGGAAATGCTAATGAGTAGAGTAAAGGGTTGTGCTTATATTCTGAGACTTTAGAAGTGGGAATGCATTTCCAATATCAAGTGCGACTGAAAAAATTCAGAATGTAGTCTTCTTTAAGAAAAAATTTTGTGAGTCCCTGCTTGTCAAATGAAAAAAATAAAAAAATAAAAAAATGGATTGCTCTAAAAAGAAAAATTTAGCAATCTTGGTTCCATCTAAGTGTGAGGTACTCAATAGGTAGAAAAGGAGGAATTTAAATGCTTTAAACATCAATTAAGCTATAATCTTAGAAAAAGTTTTAGAGAGAATCATTCCTCTTTTTTGTGCTTTTTGTTCTACATTTTGAATATCTGAAGTTTGGTAATGGTATAGAATGAGGATAGAGTTAAGGTTTATCTTTTTAGAAGAAAAAGGGTGACTTGAGGTAGAAATGGTAGTTCTAAATTGTGAATTCTAATCCTTTATTGATAGTCATACCTTAGCTACATTACAACCTTTTAAGTCCTGAGTATCTTGTCTTGTTAAGAGTTATGTGCATAGATGACCTTCGGGTTCTGGTGCTAAAGGAGAGGCCTATAGCATTTATTGAGTTTCAAGAGCGAAATCGTGTGTGTAATCTTTTACACACAAATTATTTTCTTGGATATTGAATTACAGTGGAATTTTTATTTTAAAAGACTGCTTTAAACTATTTTGGCCTAACACACACATATCGAGAAATTAACTAATATGATTTAAGTTGAATTTTTGTCGATTAGGATGACAATTAGTGATTTCTGCTGTAGTGTTGCTTGACTTTCTCAGAATTTGTGATTTCTTCCCTTGATTTTAAGTATGCAGGAACGTGGTTTGTTCATTTGCTTGAGGGCAAGCAAAAGCTAAGTGTGGGGTAGTTGATAACTTCGATTTTGTGTGTAATTGTAATGTGTTTTTATTAGTGTTTAAGTCTCGTATTACATGTTTTTCTTGTTTTAAGTGTTAAATTCTTTTGTGCTAAATAGAATTATATTAAGAATTATGAAGTTTTTGTGTGATTAATGGTGCAATTTTGACTTTTTGTGCTAAAATTGACTTGCACTTGGCTGAAACTATTTGTCTCAACCATGTGCCTTACAGATTTACAAAATATATTGTTTCACCAAAGAACTAGACTGAGACCATTTGTCTTTACCATGTCCAATATAGAGTTTGAGGATGATTCAATATAGAAGGTTGTGCTCGGCTAAGACACGTGTGTTAAAGCTACAATACTCTTTAGTCGATTGGACTCGACTGAGACCATTTGTCTCCACCGTGTCCAATGCAAACAAGTATAAAAGCTGCATTCTGTTTTGCTTTTAAAGGAGGTGTTTTTAGAGAAATTTGTTGGTTTTAAAGTTTTTAGGTTTTCTTTGTAGTTTTAGTTCATAGTTCTTTACATTTTTAGGGTTTATATATTTAGTTTATACTTGTAAAAATCTTACATTTTACATAGATTTCACACTTACAATACAGCAAACACCATAGTTTAATATAGATACATAGTTTCAGTCACTGTTCAGTGAAGTTCCAGTAGGAAGAAGAAGAGAGGAAGCCACGCCAACTCTAGATCTACACTACAAATGGGTTTAAGAGTTTCTTCTTTCCTTTTTCTTATTGTCTTCAATATGAGTAGTCTTTTTGTTTTTTAGGGATCTTTGAATCCTCTATTTATGTATGACTTTGACCTTATTTTGTTATATATATATTTCAGATGTTTCTTTTTCCTTGTGCTTATCTTGGTATGGATGTTATTCAAGTGTTTATGCTATTAATTTTATTCAAGTTGATAGATTTATGCTTGCTTAATCTATATATCATGAATGCTATATTTTTGCAATATATGTTATATAGTTTTAATGGTGTTTTTGGAATGGAGCTATTAGATCTAGGGTTAATATGTTGTAGATCTAGAAATAGTCAGGAAAATGAATAAGTATTGAAGTAATAAGCTCCGAAATGGGATACTAGTTCATATCTAGGTCTTGGGACCTGTGCTTATAATGGCTATCGGATTAGCTCCGAAATGGGAAATCGAGTAGTTAGAGTAGTAGGCTCTACAATGGGATACTAGGGCTTTAGTTGTGTTGTCCACATGTAAAGTATATTAATGTTATGTTAAGATGAATCTTGCATTAGGTAGGGGAGGATTTGATTCTTGAACAACATCTTTGGTCATTGTTATTTCATACATTTTCATACCTTGCTTTTATTGCTTTTGCTTAATTCATACTTGTGTTTAATTTACTTTATTTTTAATTGTTAAAATATTGCTAGATACAACATATACAAACAACAATTGGGTAATTGTTTAATCACATAACTCCAACCAGTCAAGTATTTGTGCATTCGCTTAGTTTCCTAAGGTTTAATATCCATGGGTCTGAAAATTACCCCACTATATTACTTGGCAATTCATTGCACTTGCTGAAGTTGTGACAAGTTTTTGGTGCCATTGCCAGGGAACATTGGCGTGTTTAATTGCATATTTGTTTAATTGTTTAATGTGTTTTTCTTTTACTTATTTTTGTTTGCTTATTCTTTTTAGGTGATTTTGTTGCATGAACAGATTTTGTTTATATCATCTAGCACCGTTTGAACGAAAAATCGAAAGGACTTTAAAGAATGAGACAAAATCAACTCAAAGCTATGAATATTCCATCGAATTCGGATGTGTCTCTTAAGGATGAAGAAGGAGAAGGACAACAACAACAACAACAAGAGAGAAATTGATAACTCCAATTCAGTGTCGGTTTTTAGTTCCTTTTCAGTCTAGTTTCAATGTCTTTTGCTTTAGTTTTATAATTTCTATCTAAATTCAATTAATCCTAGTTTTTATGAGTTTTGGAGAGCTTTTGATGGAATTTTGTGCTTAATTGTAATTTTTGCAGGTACCTTACGGTTAGCAGGTTTTACCTGTTGACTGTGACCTATGTTTTCTATCAAAACGCACCATTTTAAGGAATGTCACGATCAATAGTGACATCATTTTTAAAGTGATGTTTACTGTGAATTGGGAAGCCCCTCAGTATAAAATCAAGAAAAAAAGACCTCACGATTAACAGATTTTTGGTATTGACCATGAGATAGTCAAGTTTTAAGTCCATAATATAAAGGAGAGTTATGTCACGATCAGTAAATTTTTAGTGTTGACCATGACCCCGGTCCAGAAGCTAGTTGAGGGTTACCTCACGGTCAGTAGATTTATGATGTTGACAGTGACAAGGAGATTTTAATATATCACGATCAACATAAATTTCCTATTGATCATGACTCTTTTTGGCCTATATATAGCAAATTTTTCTACAAAATCGAGAGTTCTGTTTCCTCTTTAGATCTAGGTTTATTTGTATTCGTTCTTTCATTCTTTTCTTCATTTTTATACATAGATACATAGATTATACTTAAAAATAGGTAGATTTACAGCAAAATACTTAGATTAAACACCATTCTTAGCTCAGATTTCCATTTGTTCACATCTGGCAACTCATTTACTTTGAAGATTGGGATAAGAAGGTTGAAGAAGCTTAGGATTCAGCTGGGTTTTCTTTCTCTACAAAATTTCTGGGTTTATTCTTTCCTTCTCTTTTATTATTTTGTAATGGATAGTGAGTAGTCTCTAGTTGTTTGGGGGATCTTTAAATCCCCTATTTAAATGTGATTTTTGAGCATATCTTGAATATTTGTATAGATGAATGGTTTATTTCACTATTGCTTCAATTGTTATTTCATTAGTTTTCATTATCTTGACTTAATTTCCAACTTTTGATGGATGGGTTTGTCATATATCATTGTTTAATGTTATGTTTGGATGATTAAATGCTATGAATGTATATTTCTCTTTTCTTTTATCATGAATGCTATGGATTTAGATTGCTTCGAAATGGGACTCTTAATATGTAAGATTTGTGATTTTAGGATTAAAGTGTGGAGTGAAATAAATGAGTTTTGGGTTGTTTGGGTCTAGAATAGGAAAGGAAACCGGACTTAGGATTTTAGACCCATGCTTAGGCTAATTGTAGGGCCTACTCTAGAATGAGATGCCTTGCAATTAGAGTAGCTTGCTCCGGAATGGGATGTTTGGGTTAAAAGGGTTATCCCGAATTTGTTTATATATATCTTTAGGTTAATTTAATTCACATTGGATATGGGGAGGATGAGTGAACCCATGCAACATTTTTATCTTATTGAATTTTATACTTGTTCATTATATACTTGATTATTTCATAGAAAAATTACTGCAAGTTTAATTTTATTGTTATTCTTTCTACATACCATTTAGCTGATAGCTTATACACACATAAAAATTTGGAAATTCTTTAGCATACAATTGATTTTCACTGCTTGCATCCTCAATCCCTTAGGTACAATATTCATGGGTCCTAACTATAAGGACTATTCGTGATCATGCCACTCCAAGGTGGAATGAGGAGTATAGAACAGTCGTGCTTCCTTGATAACAATATTTTAAGCTAAAACTAGCAAAAATCATTATGGTTCAAAGAAAACAATTTTCAGGATCAAATATAGAGGACTCGACACAACATCTAGATATCTTATTAGAGATCAGTGATACGGTCTAAATACAAGGTGTGATGATGGATGCTATAAGGTTAAAGCTTTTTCCCTTCACACTCATAGGAAAGCAAGAGATTGGTTATCTATGCTACTGAGTCAATATGTCCATTCATGGGGGCAAAAGCAGGAGAAATTTTTTGTTAGATTTTTCCCACCCATAAAAACGATAAACATAAGAAATAGTATCGACAATTTTCAGTAATTAAATGATGAAACCTTCCATGAAGCTTGGGAGAGGTTTTGGAGGTTGTTGAAGAGCTTTCCTCATCATGAGATCGCAATGCATCGGTTAATGTCAACATTTTATGCAATGTGTAACTCAAGTATAAGGTCTTTATTGGTTGTCGCATTAGGGAGAAGTTTTATGAACAAAATCCCGAAAAAGTCTTTTTTGTTCTTGATAAAATGGCTATGAATGAGGCTCAGTGGTCTAGCTCAAGGGCACTAATCAAGAGACGAGTAGTTCACACCATGGATGAAGTGGTGATGTTGAAAGCTCAATTAGAGTTATTGAAGAAGGAGCTTAATGGGCTAAAAGTTCAGAATGTGTTAGCAATTAGCCAAGAGGGAAGTGCATTTGAGGGAGAAAATTTTGGTAGTGATGAAAAGGCTATTGAGCCATACACCCAAGGGGTAGGAGAAGTGAATGCCTTGCATGAGTACAAGAGGAATGATACATTTAGCAACCATTACAATCTCGGGTGGAGGAATTACCTAAATTTTTCATAGAGAGATGGAAACCAAGTCTCAACCTCAAACACTAACCCAAAAGCCCCATTTAATCCATCATCTCATAACCAAGCTAACCACAACCATGCTTATCATCAACACCAACCACCAGCTGCAACTACTCAAATTGAGCATATAATATATAAAATTAAAGCTCTAGAATTTTACTTTCTTTTAAGACAAATAAACTATATATATATAGTTTAATTTTTCATGAACATTCTGAAAGTTTAAAATCAAAATTAACCATATAAATAACTTTGAGGCTTTGACACCGATGTTGATATACTATCCACATGCATCTCAAAAAAAAAAGATAAAATTAATTGTCCAAAATTATAATACATGGCAACATTTACAACTACATCAACAAATGACAAACTATAAAATTAGCTAGATTACCGGCATAAATGCCTTTTGTAGAAATTCAAGCAAATTAAAGAATTAGTTTTCTTCTTCTTTTTCTATGATTCAAGAAGAGATTCCCATAAAGAAAAGAGAGAGTTTTTCTTTTGTTCTATGTACTTTTTTTCTATGTTTTTCTTTGTATATAAGTGGTAACTAAGATTAAATCCCATCTTGGGCGATCCAACCAGTTTCCCAACAGTTATTAATTTTGAATCATGACACTCACAACATCGCTTTTAGCTGCGACTTAAATCGCAAAATTTTTGGTGCATATACAAATTGCCAATATATATAGTGAAATAAGTCTAGCAGAATTAAAATGTATACTCTGTTAATATCTCTTCAAGTCGATCTGAAATAGTTGTAAGATCCACCAAAATATAAAAAAATGAAGAAATGTACCATCATTTTGGACATAAAAGCAATGATGAGTTGGCTTTTGTTTTTTTCAATTTTTATATTTCGATAGATCTCACAGTCATTTTAAATAATTTTATAAGAAAGTAATCGAGCATGCATTTTAATTACTCCAATTCTAACTTAATTAATTAAATTTAATATGAGTGATAAAAAAATATAGAAATTTAAAATTTTTTAAAGTATAAAAATTTAATATAAAAAATAAGAAACATAAAATAATTTTAGATATATAAAAAGTGATGAATTAATTTTTAAATTTTTTTTTATATTTTAGTAGATCAAATAATTATTTTAAATTAATTTTATGTGAAATTGATATAACGTATACTTTACTATTTTTGATTCCTTTTAAATGGAATCTAATGTAAATGATCCACTAACTATGAAGACAACTTTTAAAAGTATATAAATTAATGTGAAAGAAACATTAAAATTCTGGGATGGCGGGGATGTGCTTTTCGTTTTATATATTATCCCCTCTATAATGGGGGGGCAAGCAAAATATTGCTTTTCTTTCTGTTCTTTTCCTTTTTTTCCTTTTTTTTTTTCTGTGAAATATGATTGGATTGGATAATAAAAGATAAAAATTACTTTACCCTTTAAATTAAACAAATGACTTGACTTGACCATTAGGAGAATTTACTCCAACGTCAAGTAAAGGCTGCTTTTGACTTCACAAAAGGAGCGAATAATCTCTTCTCACGATCTTCTTAAAACAGGCCAAACCAAATTTTGAATTATAGGATATGGATAGAAAAAGCAATGAATAATTTGTCAAATATAGTTCATTAATTTATAATATGTTTGATTAAACCGTTTAGGATAGCTATTATTAGTGTGTGTGTATATATATATAGGTGTTGCAAGAATATATTATGGTTAAAATAGTTGAGAGTCAACCAATTTCTTCAATTAACTAAAATTTAATTTTATCTCCGTTTCTAAAAATATAATTTTATAAAAACAGTTTATTACGAAAATTTTCTAAATATTAACAAAACTTCATTGGCATTTTATTATCTAATAGATTTAGCAGATTGGTCAAATTGAATCTATATGAGACGAATTATGAATTGATTGAGTTGTAAACAAATCATGATAAATAATTCATAAATGAATTGGGTGGGTCATGCATCAACTCATTTGTTTAATAGACTTGGCAAATGGGTTGGATTGGATCAATATAAATCGGGTTATAAATCGATTGAGTCGTAAACAAATCATGGTAAATAAGTTATAAATGGGTTAGGTGAGTCATGGATCGACTCATTTGATATTTTTTTTATTGAATAATTATTGTTTTGTTATAACACAATATTCAAGCTTATAAATATTATACCAAAATTCTTAAAATATTATGATGTTGAAATCCAAAATAATCAATTTTGAAAGCATTTCAATAGACAAAAAATTTCACATTGTGGCTAAAGCAAATATATTGAAAAAAATAAATTTTCTCATTGTTGGAACAACGAGTAACTATGTAACCATTCAATATAATTTATTTGTCCATCGTTAGGTTGACCACTTTGTATTAGATACAATTTCAAGTTATTATTAGTAGCAGCAAAAGCACGACTATGCTTAAAAAAAATAAAAATACGAGTAACTTGCACAAATTTATATCTAAAATATGGAACAAATATTCAAAAATAGTGTAAAAGAACTGATAGTGCCTGCTTTATACATGGGCCGTGGCCCAATGTACACCGGCCCTAGCCGACTTAAAGTCAGTTATCCCATTGAGCCCTCGTGCTAATAAGCTACGTTATATTCCTATCGGATTGATCCCTTAATCAAGGCCAATTGTCCGAACTGTCATGTCGCGTGACTCAAATCCTGTCATATTTCAGATGCCTAAATTTGCCAATCGCAAATATTTGATATCTCATACTTGAGTATCCTAATTTCATAGGTCCTAGTCTCCCAAAGACTATAAATGAAGAGAAAACTTCAAAAATAAGGTATTGAATCTTCATTTTTTCATCGCTCTACCACTCCTCTAAGAACCTTATCTCATTTAAGCTTCAAAGTGCTTATCCCCTGCTAGATAGGGGTTAGTTTCCTTTGTCTTGTAGATCGGCCAACCCAACTTAAACAGATCGGCTAGTTGATTCAAAGCCCTCCTTTATATCCTCTTATAGTTTTGGTACCTCAAGACTTGCTATTTAGTGCTTTTGTTGAGAGGCGAAGATGGAAAAATCCAAAAAGCAAAATGAAAATCCCGCAAGGCATGAGGAAAACAGAGGGCAAAAATCCCATGTAAAGATGCTTGTGTGACTCTACAAGAATTGATACCTGTCTTTGATGATGAAGAGCTCTTTAATGTTATTAATCAGCTTGACGACTCCACTACCATCACTGCTAAAGACCTTAAAGCTATCTTAAAAGGTTTTAGAGGAAAGCCTCAAGACAAAATCTTAAATTCGATTAAGAAAAATAAACAACCTTTAACACCTAGTGAAGGTCATGAGGCCGAGAGGAGACTGCCTAGAAATAGAGACAAAGGTATCGTTATCAATGAAGGAAGGCCTCACACTGGCACTCACTCAAACATATGAGGTCATAGCTATCAAGGTAAAGGTAAAGGGAAGCTGAATCCCCCTGATAATCAATCTGACGATATCTATAACAATTCTGAAGAGGATGATGATTACTTTCCCTCACACACTAATCCTTTGGAGGTACACAATGACCTATCCTTCATGTGCACTCCAAAAAGATCTAAAGACAAGAATAAAGGTCCTGTCATCAACAAAGATAAAAAGTGGTTCCTACAAACCATCAAAAAATTAAGTTTGGGACCCCTAAGAAACCTAGAATTAATGGGAACACCATTTCTCCTTTCTCACGAGAAATTAGGGAAATTGAGCTCTTGTATCGCTTTATAGAAGTGAGAATGCCTAGATACACTAGCAAAAAAAAATCCCAAAAGTCACATATCTAAGTACCTAACTCAAATTCAGATGCACTCCTATGATGACATGGTGTTTTATAGAGTATTCCCCAAAACAATGACTAGTGATGCTCTAGACTGGTTCCACTGCCTCTCGTCTGGATCTATCTCTAACTTTAAATAGCTTAAAGAGCTCTTCACCATGAGATTTATTGTTCAAGTGAAGACTCCTGAGATTGTTAATGACTTGATAAACCTGAAACAGCAAAAAAAAAAGAAAGTCTTAGGGAATACATTGACAAATTTCAAGCCCTAGCTTCTGAAATCAAAAACCTACACTCCGAGATCGGTACCACGGCACTTTCAAGGAGTGTAAGGAACAATCCCCTCTTTTAGTCGCTAACAATACACCCTCTAACTAACTTCAGTGAACTGATGGATTGGGTAAGCCAATTTATACAGTTGGATGATGCCCTGAGATCTGATTTGCAAGCTTTTATAAAAGTGACCCGATCGGATGGATAACACAAAATTCGAGAATTTTGATAGAAGTGAAGTCTCGAAAAGAAATAGCAAAAGAAAGGTGTTTGAGTGTCTTTAATTCGATTGGAGAGGAATTATCCCACCATTAAAAACTTTCACTCCATTTAATTTCGAAGCCGTTAAAGGTGTTAATATAGATCAAAAGCTATCAAAACCAAGTAAATTAGTCGAAAAAGATGTCCAACATATCTAGTTTGCATAGAGACAAATTGAAATACTGTGAAGTCCACAAAGATGTGGGTTACACCATTAACAAATGCAAGGCCCTTAAAGAAAAAATTGAGAGACTAATATAAAAAGGCTTATAAAAAATATTTGTTGCTCAAAAGCCCAAAAATCCATATCAATTCATGAAGCCCGAGAAGAAACCTAATGATGATAAAGGTGAAGATCGGCAAAGGCCTAGCCCCTCAAATCAACAAAGGCAACATTTTGACATGATTAGCGTGATAGCCGGAGGATCATCTTATGGAGAAGATCTAAGTAAATGAAAAATAGAGTAGATAGAAGTTTCCTTCTCTGCACAAGGTGAAATCACCATATCTTCACAAGACATCGGAGACCTCAGGTTCCCGCATGAAGATGCTTTAGTCGTACAAGCGGAAATCTATAATTTCGAAGTCAAACAAATTCTTATCGATAACGGGAGTGCTATCAACGTGCTCACCCTTGACCCTTATAAAAGGATAAAACTACCTATCACTGAGCTCAAAACTGACTGTGTCCCTCTGATAGGCTTGGGTAACACCACAATACTCATTGTAGGATTGATTGATCTCTTTGTCAAATAAGGAGATGAAATTATTACTCACATGTGTAAGTCCACTTTTATGGTTATTAACATGCCCTCTGCATATAACACCATCTTCGGCAGACCCTTTTTTTTTCAAACCAGTGCTATTACTAGCATTAGGTATATGGTGATAAAGATTTCCACCAAACAAGGAACAACAGTGTTAAGGGGCAATCTAAAAGCAGTAATGGAGGCTTTATGGCCATGCTAAAAGAAAGCAAAGAGGCTCTACATGTAGCATAGCCTAAATAGCAAAAGGATAAAGAAAAGGCAAAAATTTATGTTGAAAAAGACCTGACCCAGTCACAAGTGCTAATGATAAATCAAACCTCCTTCACAGTCACTAGAAGACATCTCTAGCATCGACCCAAATGTCATAGTACACAAGCTTAATGTGGACCCAAGATTTCCACCTGTTAAGCAAAAGCTTAGGAGACATGCAGTCGATAGAAACCAATTCATCTTTGGAGAGGTGGATTAGCTCCTCTAAGATAGGATTATTCGATAAGTACAATATCCAGATTGGCTTGTGAATGTTGCATTGGTGACAAAAAAAGAATGGAAAATTGAGAATGTGCTTCGACTTCATAGATTTGAATTGGATATGCCCCAAAGACAATTATCCTTTACCCAATATAGGTCAGCTAGTTAATGCCATGGCTTGCCATGAAATATACTCACTCCTCGATGCCTAAGCAGGGTACCATCAAATTCTGACATGGTTGATGGATCAGGAAAAATGAGCTTTAATACCAATGAAGGCACGTATTGCTACAATATGATGCCATTTGGTTTAAAGAATGTAGGCGCAACTTGTTAGTAGCTAATGAGCAAAATATTTAAGGATTAGATTAGGCACAACCTAGAAGTATACATAGCTGACATGATTGTTAAGAGCAAAGCCGATCTGATCATGTTGCAGGTTTAGCTAGGATATTTGCTACCCTAAACAGGTAAAAAATGAAGCTTAATCCCAAAAATTGTACTTTTAGAGTATCTTTTGGAAAATTCTTAGGCTTCATGGTATCACAACATAGGATTGAAGCCAATCTTGGGAAAATCCAAGGGATTTTGGATATGCAACCACTCAGGAATGTTAAAGAAGTACAAAAGTTGAACGAAAGACTCATTTCTTTGGGCAGATTCATTTCCTTCTCAGCCTAATGTTGTACCCCCTTTTTCAAATGATTGAGGAAAGATGAGAACTTTAGTTAGGGGGAGGATTGTTAAAAGGCATTTAAAGAACTATAAAGGTCCTTTTTGAGCCCCTCTGCTAAGTAGACCAGTACCGAGTGAGAAATTATGCCTCTACTTGTCAACTTCTAGTGAAGCGATCATCGTAGTCTTAGTATAAGAAGAAGAAAGCTAGCAAAAACCTATTTACTATGTCAGCCAAATCCTGTAGGGATCAAAGCTTAGGAGGAGCCTTGCTAAGCAACTAATCATAGCCTTTATGATCTGCACTGATAAGCTTAGAAGGTACTTTGAAGCTCACATCATTATGGTCAGATCCAATCAACCACTTAGAAAACTGCCCCAAAACCCAACCTCGATGGAAAACTCATAAAATGGCCCTAAAATTACAATCGTTTGACATTAGATATGAGCCCAAATCTACAATCAAAGCTCAAATGTTAGCAAAATTTGTAGCAAAATTCACTGGCAAAGCTTGATCGAAAATCGCCTATGAAAAAATCACATGGGAAATGATCATTGATGGAACTTCAAACAAGTTTAAAGGAGAAGTAGGGATCGTCTTGAACGACCCATTCAGCATTAAGGTGCAGTATGAGTGATGCATGCAAAACCTTGTAGGCATTCTGTTTGCTCTCAAAAGTTCGCTTTTAGGACTCAAGATTGGATTAAGGTTCATTTAACTTGTAAAGGCTAGTCACTTTGCAATGGATAGGGATTCAACCCAATCCACAATGTCTCGAGCCTCAAAAAGGTATGAGACAACGTCTCAGAGTATCCCCATTCATTTGCTGGCGATCAATCTATGAGGGCATCTGACGGGCACCATAAGGTAGGTATCATAGAGTCGCCATCCAATAAAAAATTGAAAAATAAGTTCTAACCTTATAAAGCCGAAACCAGAGGTAGTTTGAACTTCACTCCTATTTATACCTTTGGTTAAAGTTATATAGATAAGCCTTAATGATTAATTTATTTTATCTCTTTTCTCACATATGATGTTATGCTAGAAAAATAAAGCACACTCAAGCACGTTGAAAAGTGGTAAATTATGTATATCAAAAGCGGTAAAAGCATAAAATGCATTATAAGAATAAATGTAAAAATAAAACCATACATAAATCGGGGATTAATTTATGATGTCCATTTTGGTGAGGACATTGGTCCTTACATGTGTATTTACAAAAGGCAGCATTTTTTGGGTGTATTTTTAATAAAAAATGGGATGATTGATCCCTCATAGCTTTAAAAAAGAATCGCACTGAGTAATTTTAATGTAAAAGAATCATTTGTTTTTATAAGAAAAAAGCCTTATTTTTACATGTTATTTTGTGGGTAAAAATCGAGATATTGGTCCATTTTATTACAGAAAAATCCCACTCAAACTTGTATAAAATCATTTAATGAGTTTTAGCTTATCGCTTTGAAAAACCATTTATTTGCAATAAAAAAAGGCATGAAAGAAATAATAATACAACTAAAACATGTATAGATCGGGATATTAATGGAATTAGGAACATTGGTTCTCTCATGTATATTTATGAAATTCTTTTATGTGATTTTTGAAAAAAAGTAGGACATTGGTCCATTTTAGGAGAAAAAATCAATTAACTAGATAAAAATATTTAATATGAATTTTTCTAATTATCGTGCAAAAATTCATTTTTTACTATGCTATTACAGACAATTAAATGGAAAGTGTTAAATAATTATACAAACCCAAAAATAAATGGATGAGAAAATAAAGAAAATCCTAAACTAACCCGCATCGACTTTCCAACTCTACCTGAAATGGGAGCACACATATTAAAATATGGCATGAAAAATAATAAAAGTTAGTAATGAATTAAATGCAAAATTAAATACAATAATTAAATATATAAAATAAATTGATAAATTAAATGAACATAATAATATATATGAAATAGTGATACCAATAATAATAAAAGCATTAATGATAATATTAATAATAATTATTAAAAATATTATCATTAAAAATAAGAATAAAAAATATAACTTGAATTAAATAAATTAAATATTGCACAAATATGCAAATAAACTATTTGATAATTAAATTATAAATATAATTAAGCCAATAAAATAAGCAATGAACAAAATAATATTAAATATACCAAAAGAATATTGACAACACATTATTGATAAATTAAACAATAATATGTAAAAATAATATTATAACAATACAAAAAATATAATACAATAACATATGCAATATTATGCAAAAATACAATATTAATACATAAATAAAGTATGAAATTTATTATAATTAACAAACAAAATTAACAAATGAATGATTAATAAAATTAATATGCTAAGACAATTAATAGAATAAATAAGTAATAGGCTAAAAATAATATAATACACATATATGTAATAATAATAATAATAATAATAATAATAATAATAATAATGATAATAATAATAATAACCAAAATTGGCCAAGCAACAATGGTGTGAGTGGGTCCAATAGAAGAGAAAAAGAAAGACCTTTAGCGACGGGAGGTTTTTGAGCATCACCAAAGAAAATGTATGAAGGAGTGGGTAGAGTAAGGGACGGTAGGAGGTGGCGTGACTGAGACTTTTAGCAATGGAGCTTTTGACTTTCACCATAAACTCATGTCGCTAAAAGTCCACAACTAGCAATAGGATGAACTTAAAGGGCAACGTTTTAGCGACAGAAGAAATCAATCGTCACTAAAGGGCCTGAAAAAGCATCTCCTGCAGGAAATAAGGAAAAAAATTTTGCCTAAATAAACAAATAAAACACAAAGAAATTGACAATTTAACAAATAAGTTAAACAACTAACAAATAAACAAATCAATAAACTAGACTATCATATTATATAAAGAATTAACAAACTAATATTAGAAGAATTAATTAATTAGTAATCTAATAAATTAAACTAATTAATAAGAAAATAATTAATAAATTAACACAATAAATCAATTAATTTTTTAACTAATATAATAATTGATTGACAAATAAAAAGGTTAACAAATTAACATATTTAACAATTAATTAACAAGATTGAATTAATAAAAGAAATTAACAAAATTAAAAATAGATTTAAAAATTAACAAAACAATAAATTAAAAAAAGGTTATATACATAATTAATTGAAATTAAATATTAAATTTATGGGTTTTGGGCCTCAAGAATATTATCTTTAGTATCGTTTCCATCAAAGAATGAGGATTTAGTGCTCTATAGCTTTTTTTCAATTTTTTATGATTTTTTTACAATTTTTTATTGTATTTTTTCTTCAATTTCCATAGAAGAAGAAGATGAGGAGGAGAAAAAGGAGGAGAGAGAAAGAAGAGAGAGAGAGAGAAAACTTCCTTAAGAAGCTAAAAAACACCTTCAAAATATCCCAAACGGGATGAAGGCTAAAATTAGATTTTTCCACTCTTTTCCCCTATTTCGGAGTAGAAATTGCATTTTTAGAGTGAATCAAAGCCTTGACTCACATACCTGTTCTGTGACTTGCTAATGACTTACAGACCATTGACTTTGACCGCTGCCCCTTTTCCTCATCCAATTGACCTCCAATCCAAATTGTTTTTCAATTTTTTGGCTCAAAAATGCTTTTGTTTTACAAAGTGTCCTTAACAGTTGTTCTCCTATGTCTTAGATTTCTAATAAATCAAGAATCACTCAGTTTGGATTTTTAGATTAGGATTTATGGCCAAGATACTAACAACTACTCCTAGAAAATCTTTGGGGATAAAATTGATGTTTTGACTTTGAAAAATTACTAGGAATGATAGGTGCAAAATTAGGTCAACTCTCTTTATGAAAGTTGTTCCAAAATGAGTTTAGTTTTTTTATCAAAATTGGATTCATCTTAATAGGAGCTCTATAGAAGGAGTTATGCCTAAATTACTACAGACTGGTCTAGGTACAGGGGACATATTTGGGTCATTTATGTTTAAACCTAATTTTGAGAATTTTAAGGACTGAATTGGTTTAGGTTTCTTCCATTAAAGTTGTAGATCTATATATTAAGATTTAAATGGCTTTGGAATCATCTGATTATGAAGTATGTAAGCTGAGATAAGGCTATAAAACTCAAGACCACTCCAAGTTTCCAAAACCAATTTCCTCATTTTTCCCTTTTTGAAAGAGATAAATGGGCAAAACTTGGAAAAAAGCTATTTTGAGAACATTAAAAATCCTGGGATGGCCTAGCACTTCCATTCCTTCTTTATTTATAAAAAATCACTTCCTCATTAGGTAACCCTAATCAAGAGCCACCTCAGGACCTAATGTCTTCAGTATGCTATCGGATTCAATTTTCATGTTTCTAATAATGTAGCCAAATATGAAGCTCTATTATAGGGGCTGAGACTGGTCAAGTCCATTCAACCAAAAAAATTCACAGTAAAGAGTGACTCCTAGTTAGTTACCAACCAAGTGCTCGACACATTTGAAGCTAAAAAACTAATAATGAAAAGTTATTGGCTAAGGTCAAGGTCGAAATTCAAGAATTGGAATTGACAGGGATGAAAATCATCATAAAAAAAGTTCTCCAAGATTTCACGAGCCAGGTAGATTTTTTTTCCAAGGTTGCCTTAATTGACTAAAATTTCATCGACGAGAGTGTCATGATCTAAGAATTATCTTTCCTTACCATAGAGGAAATGGAGATTATGGAAGTTGATGAAGCAAAAATGTGGATAACTCCCATTATTAAATGCCTGCAAATAGGTATCCTCTTTAAAGATGAGGTGGAGGCAAGAAAAACCTTTAGAAGATCTATAAATTACTCATTGATTAATGGCATCCTATACAAAAAAGCCTTTAATCATTCTTGGATGAAATGCATGTCTGAAGAAGAAGGGGACTATATACTCAAAGAGATCTATGAGGGTTTTTATGGAGCACACACAGTCTCAAAGCTATGACCAAAAAGGTACTGTAAACCGATTATTTTTGGCCTTCCATCTTTGAAAAGGCATAAGAAATGGTGAGATATTTGAAACAATGCTAAGTCCATTAAATAAGTATAAGAAAGCCCGCAAGTGAGCAATAACCAATCGAGATATCATGGCCCTTCGATCAATGGGGTCTTGACATCTTAAGACCCCTTCCACTTCTCCAAATGGATTGAAGATAAGCCTATGTCTACCATTACCGCATCTAATCAAAAGTTTCACCTGGAAAATGATTGTTTGCATATTTGTCCTACCAAAAGTCCTCATTATGGATAATAACAAACAATTCAATAGTGTCATCTTTAGAAGCTTCTGTATAGACATGAAAATTAACCCGAGATTCACCTCAGTAGCCCACCTACAGACCAATGGAAAGAGTAAAGTTTCTAATAGAACCATTTTAGATGGATTGAAAATGAGATTGGGAGAAGCAAAAGGGAATTAGACAAAGGAGCTTAATAGCATACTATGGTCTTACAGAATGTCCCCATAAATGGGTACTAGCCAAACTCATTTCTCTTTAGTATATAGATCAAAAGCCATCATTCTAGTAAAGATAAGTCTCCCCTCCTTTAAATTTGAATCCTTTAGGGAAGATCAAAATCTAAGTGAAAGACTAATGGAACTCGATTTGATTGAAGAAAAGTTAGAACAAGCTAGTGAAAAAATTATAGCATATAAATAGAAATCCCTAAAAATATCACAACAACAATCAAACCTAGAATCCTCAAAGTCAGTGATCTTGTGTTGTGAAAGGTAGAGATAGGTAAAGGAAACTCCAGGGTAAGAAAGTTGATGCCCAATTTGGAGGGCCCTTTCAAAGCAGCAAAAATCATTAGTCCTAGCACCTTCAAGTTGCGAGATATGGAAGGATAAGATGTCCCAAGGACATGGAACATCTACATTTTGAAAAGTTATCACCTGTAGTTTTACTTTAGTATTGATTATCACATTACATTTATCTTGTTGATCAAACAAATGTATTTCTGCTCACTATGACAATTGATGTGCCTTTTTAAAAAAATTTAAGTTTGGAATGATTTTGAATTTTTACCCATTTAAGCATATGGCACTGAGCACTTGTAATTTACAAGGAACTATTACAAATGTGATTCCTTACAAATTACTTAATTCTTGGATTTAATATTGAGTGTTCAATTATTGTATTGAAATATAAATTATCAACTTGAATGACCTTGAAAATAAAAATAATTGTTAAAGAAGGCATTTACATAAAAAAAAATGTGATACTTTCGACCCCTAAAATATACAACAGAAAGATAGACAAAATCTCCTATATATCCTGATCGGACTGCCATTTTAGAACATTCTATTCCCTCACAACTTACACCTCAACGCCTACACCAAGGACCTTCTTTGCATCTGCTAGAGGAATATCCTCAATACGATTGCCTAGATCAGCCTTGCTAATATTCTCATCACTACCTGAAATTTGGGCTGAAAACTTAGTGTTGTCCATAAAAGACAAGTCAGATCTAGGAAATCTATCCAGACAAGCCAATCGAATTCACTCGACCACCTCAGCTTGAACACGTCCCAACTCTTCGAATACCTAATCTCGTGTGTCTTTGATATGTCTCTGACACTCAAATTGAATTTGATATTTTTTCTTTCTAAAGCTTGATCTGAGTAGTTTCTAGTGAACTTATCCTCGCTTCAAGACTGGTCTTGGTCAATTTGAGGTTAGCTTTTGATGCCTCTATATTGGCTCTCACTTTCATAAGCTCAGACCAAAGCATAATATTTTTTCCTCTGAGCTCCGTGACATAGCTATCCCTACACTTCCATAGCCTCTTCCTACTTTTGTATGAGGCTATCATAAGAAGCTTGTCATTCAAGTTCAATTTTAGCTTTCTTTTTGCTGGTGCAAAAGTATGGTTTGATGGAGCTCTTACTGCAATCGATCTTACGACTGCTTTAGATAAAGGTGTTGGTCGCATATAAGCTAAAGCCTTTGAGCAACCTAAAAGCAAAAGTTGAAATTCATATTGGGGCCAATCATTTAGACACAAAAATTAACATAAAGATTCTCACCATTAATGAAAGCATACAAAGATCGTTGCCAATTGCTCCAACTTAGTCGGGAACTAAGCATTTGTTAGATCTTTCTCCAAAAAGAGACCTTCAGTAATACACTTCACCACATAAGGATTCTGTAGGCTGGTATGATCTTTATAATGATCATCTACGGTCTAGCTTAGTGGGGTCTCTAGGAATGCCCCCATATATTTTGTCAAAACAGACTCCACTCAAGAAATCCAAGGAACTTCCCTATATATAGCCGCTAGTTAATCTTCTTCTGCCATAGACTGATTAGCTGAAGGGGGAAGGTCTTTTATTATTGGAGTAGGAGAGTGAACACTTATAACTTCAGATGACCAAAAAGCAAACCTTTGTGGCTTCTACAGCTTTGACTTGATGGACTGGATCATTAACAACAATGGAAGGTTGATCATTCATGATGGCAAGTAAAGATCTTGCAATCATAGACCCTTTGATGACATTTGATTGAGTCACATGATGCCTCTAACCTCACTAGTAACAATGACTGCCAACTATTCGATGAGCGGTCTCACAGTTGAAGGCTGTTCTATACCTTCAATCTCGCTTTTCCTCTTAAGCCTACCAATTTTCTTCTTCAACTCCTCCCTCTTGTGAGTAGCCACCTTTACCAATTTCTTTCTCACTTCTTCATCATCCATTGCTCCTACAAATCAAAATAAGAGGATTTAGGTTAAATTCATAAAAAAAAGGAAAAAATAACAAGATGGGACAATATGCCGTAAGAGAAGAGAGAGAAAATAATAGCTTGATTCCCCTCTCCTTCCTCCTCAACCAATAAAGAATTGGGCAACACACTCAAAAGAACATTTGAATCAAGTAGCCTAGCTTTAATCATAGCACCCAAACTCGCTATATCTACCTAGTACTTAGCCTTTTTAATAGCTAGATCCTCCACTCTCATCGGTATATCCCTTTGAACCAAGTTGACACCAAATCTCTCTCTTACACCTACCAACACAAATTGTTCTTTAAAACCCTTCATAGAGGGTAAAAAGGTTATAAGTTTCCTTTCCCTTCTACTGGTAAGATTATAAAAACCAAACGAGTTGGTCCAGTGGAAATATAATAGTAATGGCTAAACAACTTTATCGTTAGAGCTAGATTAGGCTGATAATTCATGCACATCAATTTGAAGTACGTGATAGCCTACCAGACATTAAGGTTTAACTAATTGGGAGCCACCCTTTAAGCCTCTAGGATGGCTTTATTGAATCCATCAAAGGGGAACCTTAACCCAGATTCAAAACTCATAGTGTAGAGAACGAAAAACCTACCATCAACAAAAGGTCCATCGCTACTGGACATCGAAGGAGGACATGGATAGGAATAATACTCGAAGAGAAAGCCAAACTGCTTTCGGACACACTTAGACTCTTCTTTAGATAACTTAGTCTTATCTACAACTTTAGATTTCTCCTTATACTCGTGCAAAAAGCTTATGTTGAAGCTGATAAGGGTCATTTATATGATTTTTTAGTATATTTTTAGGTATTTAATTAAGTTAATTATATATTAATTAGGTTGAATTTGAGTTTAATAGGTTAATTTTATGTTTTTGGAGTTAATTGTAAATTTTGGTGTTTTTCAGGGTTAATTTGCAAGAAAAAAGGACTTAATTGCAAAAAGCCAAAAAGATTTAGGCCAAAACTATGAATTTGGGAAATTGATGCGAGAAAATAGGCGTGAAGTCCAGAAGACTAATGCGTGGCTGTGTGTTTTCAAGGATTTCTTATATGCATGGCCATGTGAATATTATCAAGAGAAATTGCATGGCCACGTGAAGAATAACAAAGGAGAATGCATGGCTATGTGTCCTTTCTTGCTAAATTATGCATGGCCACATGAAAATTAACAAAGGAAGATGAGTGGCCACGCACAGTTTTCTCCAATTCAACGAAGGATTTTCCAGACTTCCTGATCAAAGAGGATTTGCTTCCTATTTTATTTGAGGAAGTTTAGAAAGCTTCTACAACTAAGTTTTCCTATAAATATAAGACTCTAACACCAAAGAGGGGAGGGATTAGAAGAATCAAGTAGAATAAATTAGTAGAATTCAATAGTTTTAGTCTTACGTTGTTTTCCTAATTTTTCTGTTTTTATTCAATATTTTCCTGTTCAACTTTGTTTTAGTTTTTTTTTTTTGTTGTTGTTTTAGTTTTTAAACATGTTTAGTAAATAGTTTTTCTTCTTTTGCTAATGGATTCTTGAAAACTTATATTTTCATTGTTATGACTTAATTGAGCTTAATTTCAATATCAGTTGATTATTTCTTGGTTTTAAGCATATTCTTATCTTTGATTGTGTTGAGATTGATTGTTGGTTTATTGAGTAAATAACTAAAAATTTATCTTGATATAGTTATTGATTTGCATGTTCTTAAATTGGTTATTTAATATTTATGCATTATTATTATCCAAAATATGAGATAATTATGTGTTGATTTTATTGATCAATACTAAGAGAGGAGGAACTAAGAATAAATTGGAATTGAATTACTTGAAAAAGAGTTCAATGAATTTTTAGGAAGTTAATCTGGATTTTGATGCCGAGTATTAGATTTGTCTATGAGTTTAATACTAAGAATGATATACTTGAATAAAGATAACTGGCTTTATTCCTAGTTTTTCCATAATCATTGGTGTTTATATTGAATTTAAGTCATTATAATGAAAGTTAAGGTGGATAGTTCCTTTAGCAAGAGAATTTCAGTTATTATTTTGTTCTTAATTCATGTTAGTTTAATTTTAGTTTTTTTTTGTTTCATTGTTTATTTTATTTAATTTTTGCTTTTAAATCAAAAATATTTAGGAAACAATCTCAGGTTAATTTAATTGATACATAGATATTATCCTTAGCAATCCATATTTCCTTAGGTATGATATTTGGGGTCTTAATCTATATTTTTCTATATTACTAGCCGATCTAGTACACTTGCTAGACACCGGTCAGAAGCCATGATAAATCATAAACCCATATGACTCTGGCATTCCTATTTTTAAATTCAAAAAATGCAAAAACTGGAGAAAGAAAAGGAAAAGTTTGTTGACAAAAAGCTTATTGATGAAACTCAAAGAGGTGGACCAGAGTGCAAAGAACAGAGAGGCTCAGAATCGAAGAATTTGAGGAAAGTGGAAAAGACCAAAAGGTTAGGAGAATCTCAAGAAGGTAAGACTTGCTACAAATTCAAGAATATAAAAAGAAATAAGTTAGAGAAAAAACCTTTTATCTAGAAGCAACACATGAAAGTTGAACTAAGAAAACACCATGGATCCAGAAATCAGTGCATTTCCAATTTACGAAGTGACATCTGACATAGAAAAGAAGCTACATTCAATATGATGCCACTGCTTTAACCATGCTCAGAAGGCAAAAAGACAATCATGATCCCTCTCTAAGTAAATCAGGATGTTGCGATAAAGCTTCTTGAAGACACCATCATCATCAGGCAGATTGAAACGATCATCCAGGCATTAGCTGCCTAAGTTCCTTCGATCTCTTTAGCAAATCAAAATGATCATCTAGGCACTAGCCGCCTAAGTTCCTTCGATCTCTCTCGTAAATAAAAATGATCATATAGGCACCAACCACCTAAGTTCCTTCAATCTCTCTCATAGATCGAAACTATCATTTAGGTGTCAGCCTCTTAAGTTCCTTCAATCTCTTTCGTAGATCAAAATGATCATCCAGGTGCCAACTGCCTAAGTCCCTTCAATCTTTCTTATAGATCGAAATGATCATTTAAGAGCTAGCTGCCTAAGTTCCTTTGATCTCTCTCATAGATCAAACGATCATCCATGTGCCAGCCACCTAAGTTCCTCCAGTCTCTTTCATAGATCAAAACGTGTTGGGTTTCGAAATATTAAAATTAAAATTTGCAGCGAAAAGGGAAACCCACCATGGATCCAAGCGATCCAATTGATTCAATAGAAGGAAGAGTGTAATGATTACCAACCTCTCGAAGTGCAGACAAATTGAATCGTAGGTGCAACTTCATGCGAAATGGCACCCTCTACTGGTATCCACATGTGAATGCAATGAAGAGAATCGCCCGGGCTGCTAGCTCCCTTCTTTGGCGGCCAGGGTTTTTTCTCTCTTTTGAGCTTGCAGATGAAAATGATTTTCTCTCTCTTTTTCTCTTAAGTGGTGGCTACAACTTATTCTTTTGCTTAATTATGGTTTTATATATACATCTCTCTCTATATATATAGTTGACCTAACAATAATTAAGAGAGAAAAAACTTCGGGCCCACTTTTCTTATTAAAATAAGCAATGCCTTATTTTTTTTATTTAAAATAAGAATAATAATAATAATAATAATCTTTATTATTATTATTATTATTATTATTATTATTATTATTATTATTATTATTATTATTATTATTATTATTATTATTATTATTATTATTATTATTATTGTTGTTGTTGTTGTTGTTGTTGTTGTTGTTGTTGCTTATTTCGAATTTTAATTTATCACAAAATAAAATTCGAAATGCCCGAATTAACCCTTAGTCCATTAATCACATTCTATGTGTGCGACCCAATAGGTTCATATTATATTGGCAGTAAGCCCCAATCCCATCATGGGCCCACAAGTCATAAGCGGCCTCTAGCAAAACATTATGACTACCCAAATAATATTAATATCGATAATTCGATTTTAACCTAATAGAACATGTTATAATCCATTTGTCACACAATATCTTATTTGAACATAAGTCATGGTCCATGTCAAACTTATATAGTCCAAACATATAATTTCTGGATCACTAAGTAGACTGATAATATCAAATGATATTGATCGCTCCATCAATTCATTTAAGCATGGCTATGCATTTCTCAGTCCTACTTATCGAGGGGCCCAATAAATATCTCTCTCATAAAAGAGGGACACATTTCTTCTTGATTATTCATTATCCTCTGCATGATTCTCATTATGTCCAATCATAACTTTTATGAGTATCCGATTAAAGATAATATTTGATTATGTTAAAACATAATGTTCGCATACTATGATAATCTCGGGTTTAAGGATCGATAACATAACTCTTATGAGATCACTAATGACATTATCCCATGTAATATCTCATTATGGGTCTATCCAGTACTCTATTTTCTAACAAGTACTTATAAGTTTAATACATATCACCACATATATAATCATCTCATGATTATCAATCAAACTTATACTAGTCTTTATTTATCATTAATCATTTAATGATAAATGACTAGGGATAGTCAAAATAACATTAAATTATTATTTACAAACATTATTATAACGTAACATGCCAACAATATAATAATATGAAAAAAACCCAATTTTACAAAATGAAATGTGACATTACATAAAGGGCCTAATGTTTTTCCTAGGGCATAACCACTAACAAAACAGTCATCCAGGTGCCAGCCATCTAAGTTCCTTCGATCTCTCTTGCATATCAAAATGATCATCCATGCGCCAGTCACCTAAGTTCCTTTGATCTCTCTCGTATATCAAAACGATTATCTAGGTGCCAGCTGCCTAAGTTCCTTCAATCTTTCTCGTAAATCAAAAAGATCATCCAGGCGCCAGCCACCTAAGTTCCTTTGATCTCTCTTGTAGGTCAAAATGATCGTCTAGGTGCTAGTCGCCTAAGTTCTTTTAATCTCTCTCGCAGATCAAAACGATCATCCAGGCACCGATTGCTTAAGTTCCTTCGATCTCTCTAGCAGGATCGAAGTAACCGCGGAGGAGGGCAAATAATAGTGTTTGCGTTATACATGAGGGCCTAGCCTAATGTCCACTGGTCCAAGCCAACTTAAAGCAGTTGGCCCATTAAGCCCTCATGCTAATACGCTATACGATATGTTCCAATCGGGTTTGACTCCTAATCAAGGCATGTCATCCTGATTGTCATGTCACGTGACTCAAACCCTATTAGATGTCATTTCAGATGCCTGAATCTATCAATCGCAGATATTTGATATCTCATACTTGAGTATCCTAATTTCATAGGTCGTAGTCTCTTAGAGACTATAAATGAGGAGAAAGCTTCAGAAACAAGGTATTGAATCCTTTTTTTCATCTTTTTATCACTCCTCTAAGAACATCATGTCATTTAAGTTTCAGAGTGTTTATCCCTTGCCAGCTAGAGGTTAGTTTCCTTTGTCTTACAAATCGGCTAGCCCAACTTGAATTGATCGGCCAATTGACTCAAAGCCCTCCTTCATACTCTCTCATAGTTCTGCTACCTCACAACTTACTAAGAATGAAAAATGAAAAACAAATTCCATTTTTGGTTTATGAATCATATAAATCAACCCAATCTATTTGACCCATAGTTAACATGGTTGAGTAATATATATATGGGTTATTTATGAATCAAATTATATTTAGATCAAAATTATACAAATTATATAGATCTAATTTATAAATCGTGTCAAATTTTGATAGATTATTATAAAAGGTATGATTTAATATAATATTGTATGTCTGCCTACGAGTTAATAGTTTTTTCATAAAAGAACTATATATGTACATACTTTTCGTTGTATAAGAATAAACATTATAGCTATTTAAGAATTATTTATAATATTTTTAGATTTATTTGTTAATTGTCACCTTTATACATAATTTACTGGTTTAAAATTATTAGCAAACGTATTTACTTTCAAATTAATACAAAGAAAATACAGAATGAAAAAATTTCCAATCAACCATATATTGATTAAAAAAATAAAAACCCTCTAAGATATTGGCTGTATAAAATAAAATCGTTTATCAACTATCATCCTGTTCAAATATTTTGGATAATTATTGGATACCAAATAGCTATTTTTTCTAGCCAACATGTATCAAATTCACACTTACTCCAAAAACCATGAGAAATAATTCGATGGATACGTATTTTAACTATCAAATTGCACATATCAATTTTAACAATAGTATGTTTCAAATATACGCATTAAGGATGAGTATAAACTAGTTAACTAATTAATTAATAATTTTATTAATTAATCTATTAATTTTTACTAACCACTGTATTAATTTCGGTTTTTATCCCATTGTTTAGATTGGTTTATTGGTTAATCACTAAAAAATTTTAACATATAAATTTTATAAATTATACAATTTGTAATATTATTTTTGATAAACCAGGCTGGGCCTAGGTCCGGTCCTGAATTCACTTGGGCTTTAGGCCGATGTAATTCTTCAAGGCCCATGGACGGCCCACCTTGTTTAAGATACCAATTCTAATCAAGATGCCTTATTTGGGAAGTCCTCTGCTTAGGCAGGACTCTTATCCCATGTAGGACTCCTATCCCTAGGAGGACTGGGACTCAGTTTCCGGAAGGAGGGGGGAGTCTTCTCCCTATAAATATTGAATGCACTCAAGTATGGGCTCTCTCTTAGTCAATTTTTACTAAATTATTCATTTTATTGTTTGCTGACTTGACCGTCAAAGAGTCCCTTTTTGGTCGAACCAACCGCCAAATAAGGCATCTTGACTAGGATTGTTTCAAGAATCGTTGAAGCAGGTCAGCAGGGTGATCCGATAGCAGTTCGAATATTTTCGAACAATTATCAATTTTTAATAGTTAAAAGTGCTTTAGAAATGAAAAAATACAAATTAAATATAATATCCATTAAAAAAAATAAAAGAAAAATAAAATTTTCATAATTAATTATAATAATTAAATATATTCAATATAAAACTAACAATAAATTGCTAATTATGCACACGTAATGAATAAATAATAGTAATAAAAAATAATTTCAATGTTTATTTATTAAAAATATGTATTATAATAATAGTTTAGAAAGTTATATATAATAATATTTATAAATTGTAAAAATATTGAAAAATTTTAAATGTAAAATTTAAAATATAATATATATCAAATATATAGATTGGTTAACTATTAAACCGCTGATTTTTAAAAGCAAAAATCGTAAATTTAAATTTTCAATTTCGTTAATTTAAAAATCGATTCAATTTTGAATCGATTTTTTAGTTAACTAAAATTTTGAATTTTTTTTGCGCATCCCTAATGCACACACTTCATTTATACACACCAAATTATATCTTTAAAAACATACTTCTTTTCTATATTAAAATTTAAATGGAAAAACATCATGATATATTTTAAACTATATTTGAAAGTATAAATATTTAAAAACCTATTAATTTGCATAACATAAATTAATAATTTTTGAAACTGAATGATTTTTTTTTTATGAAAATTTAAGATAAAAATAAGCGAAATCGTTAAATTTAAAGACGAATATGTATTAAGTCTAAAATCAATTGCACAATTTATTTCCATATTCCTTGCCATTATTTATTTGCCAAGTAAAATTCCCCAAAACAAATTGGCACAGAGGGACAGAGGGGGGTTCCATGTCCCATTAACAACGTTGATATGATGGCAACCTTAGATACTCTTTCTCCCACCATAAGTTCCCTCCACCTATCAAAAAAAAAAAAAAATCCCAATAAACCACGAAGTGACGTCACTAGTATGACATCATCATATTACGTGGCATAACTAAGGCACCTTCAGTGCATCCCTCCAGGAAAGTGTCTATGAAGCAGCCTGTTGCAAAATAAAGATAATGTCTTAAGCTTTATTTATTTAATATATAAATATTTCCACCGCATGCCTATCTTTTTCTTATTACGCTTCTCTACGACTGGCTAAAGCTTGAATGGAGTATCCTCCCAACCCTAACCCTAATAATTATTTTTATCCTCATTTTGACTCCACTATCGATCTATGGCCGCCGGCTGACTTTCAGTTTTCCGATTATCTCACGATCGCCGGTGATGATCACGCTGGATTTGGAGATGATTCGCCGTCGCAAAGTATGGTATCCTCGGAGCAGCTGCTGGTTAGTGGTGGCTCAACCGGTGGTGCAACATCAAGAAGTATCAAGTGAGTTGATCTTCTTTCTTTCTTTTCCTTGAATTTTAAAATGATATTATTTAATTTATTTTTTATTTTTTAGTAAATGCCAAAAAGGGGTAAAGAAAGAGAAGCTTGAAAAGGGCCATAGGGTTGCATTCAGAACAAAATCAGACTTGGAGATCATGGATGATGGATTTAAGTGGAGGAAGTATGGCAAGAAGTCAGTCAAGAACAGTCCAAATCCAAGGTAATTAATTAACTGATTAACTCACTAATTAATATAGTTGTGTCTGTTTTCTTTTTATATGATTGATATTAATCAATGTTTAGTTTAGTGGTTTTTGAATTTAAGTTTAAAGGAAGATGATTGATAAATCAGTAATTGGGAAGACAGTGATAATAACATGTGATGATACACACAACACCCACTTGCTAGCAATATTAGGTTTACAGCTAATATTATCAATTTGGATAAATCAAATTGCTTATGCCTTATTAATATTAATCACTTATAGGAATAATTAAGAAACATTTGCTAAATTTTGTCCTAATAATTAAAGAAAATCTAGTATTCACTTATATATTATAACTCAGTAGTTTCAGTATTATCCTAGAGCAGTGAGGTTTAAAATTCAAATATATTATTTATCGAATTTATATTAAAAATAGTAAAATTATTAGAGAGGAAAGATATGTATCCACTAATTAATACAAATCTCATTTTAAGCAATATTAATTAGTAGTTAAATCTGCCTCTACTCTGTGTAAATTGAAATGAAAGTTTCATATGCTCCTAGAGCATCAATCAAGAATAAATTAATAAGTATTTTCTCTCTCTCTCTATATATATAGAACGAGTGGGAACACATATAAGATAAAGATATGGGAAAGTTGAGGAGTGGAAGGATAAAAAAAGGTCAAATCATGGCAACACAAAAGGGTGAGCCCCTAGATTTTGGTTAGCCAAGCATTTTTGTTCCAGGAATCCAATGGGGTCCAAAGGGATATTTTATTTATATTAAATTATTGGTATATATCAAATCATTCTACGACCACATACATGCATGAAATTAATGTGGCGGCTTCCACTTCTACACTATCTTCACATTAAATAATTTAAGTGGATATAATTTAAGCTGTAAATCTGATTATAATAAATTAGAAAATCTCAAGTTTGAGCACTGGCTTTGTCTTTCCCTCTATAAAGATGGTAATTTAAATGGATATAGTTAAACATAAAGTTTGTTATTATTGACTAAAGGCTTTAAGTTATTGGTAACTTATTGTTAACGATTTTATTTTAGAATTGGGATGTTTTAAATTTGAGTTTGAGTATGTAAATGATAATCAAAATAATTTTTTTTTATTAAATGATTAAAATACTTGTTAGCTATATATGTGTGTGTCCAGCCAAAGATGTTCTAGTGAGAATAAGTAGTTAGATTTAAATTTTTTTATATTCTAAAAACTTTTAGTTCTGTATTGCATTAAATTTTTAAATTTTTATTTTTATGGATATATCCACTAAATTTGAATAAAATACTAATATTTTTAGTGTATATTATGTATATAAACTATAATCTATACTATATTAATTAGTTTCCATTTACTATTTCATTCTTATATATGTACAGAAGAGAAAATTTATAGAATGAGATTATATAACTATTCATAATTAATGAAAGTATATTCTAGTAAAGTATAATGGATATTAATTGGATCTTTTTTTAACGTGCGAATAATTGAAAGTTATTGCGTTGAGTGAAACAGAATGAGTAATAATTTAAAAATTCAATGGAACAAAAGCTATAGTTTAGGGACTTAGAATTTACTAATATTATTTGTAGTTATAGTTCATAATTTGATTTTCTTTCCTTTTGATTTCCTTATTTTAGTTAAGTGTTTTATTGAACTTCCTGAATTTGATGCTTGACTGCAATCTATATATAATTGTGAGATTAGCTATATAACTAATAAAAAAAAAGTTAATTAACCGATGTATAGGAATTACTATAAATGTTCAAGTGGAGGATGCAATGTAAAGAAGAGAGTGGAAAGAGATAGAGAAGACTCAAGCTATGTGATAACAACCTATGAAGGTACCCACAACCATGAAAGCCCTTGTGTGGTCTACTGCAACCGAATGCCTCTTATGGTCCCCAAGGCATGGTCCTTGCAACCTTCTTCTTCTCCTCACTCTTCCTCTTCTTCATAAAGCCATTTATTTTATGGTCATTAATTTTATCATAATTTAGTAAGGTATTATTATATATATAATGTTCAAATACATATGTATTTATGTTAAACCATTTTGTGTATCATATTGGCTAAGTGATGGTGAGTGATATGTTTAATATTACTTTTATGTCCCCGTTGGCTTCTAAATCTTGTAGATGAAATATTTGAGTATAATGGCAAAGGCATTAGGTTATGTTCATGTCTCATAAATATGCACCACTATTAAAATAAAAAAATTGTATTAGCAAACAAAATTAGGTACCATATGGGAAAATAATTCGCTGTGCCAGTGATAATTAACCGCAGATATTAAAGTTTGAAGCCCCTTCATTTGGAAGAAGTCAGGTGACTACACACACAATTAAGAGAAGTTGAAGATAACTCTTAGGGGTGATTATCAAATTAAATTGATCAACAGTCCATGCCAACAACCTAATAAAACAAAATACTGACCATTCCATGTCCGTCTGAACATAGGATATATTCGCACGTACCTATTTTAGGTCCGCACAAACTTCTTGGAGGTTCAACAGCATAGGGATCATGTGTAGGGATGAGCAAAAAAAATCAAAAATATAATTAATCGTAAAATCGGTTTGAAATTAAATCGATTTTTATGATTAATCAATTCGATGAATTTGGTTACAGTTTTTAATTTTTATATTTTTTGTTAATGGTTACGGTTTAGATTTTTAGGTATCGATTAACCGTTAGTCAACGGTTAATCGGTTCATATATATATATATTTAATTTTTATATCTTCAATTTTTTATATTTCTCTCTAAAATTTACATAAAATAATATTTTAAAGTATATTTAAATTATATTTTTATTTGTATACCTTAATTTATATTATATAATTCTCTTTAATTATATAGTAATATTTATATATAATATACGATTAACTTTTATATATATTATTTTTTATATTAAATAAAATTAATATTATGTCGTTCTCTTTAATTATATAGTAATATTTATATATAATATCCGATTAAATTTTATATATATTATTTTTTTATCATATATTGGTGTTCATATTTTACTTAATAGCATGTAATTATATTTTTTTATATTTTAGAGTTTATGTTATAACATTTAATATTATTCAAAATTTTATTTAACTTAAAATCAAACATATTCTAATTTTCAACAAATATCAAATCTATTATATAATATCAGCTATTAATCTATATAACATGAATTTTGACTAGTAAATTATGTTTGTTTCGTAATTTTTATATTAAATTACTTTACACATTTTAAATTGAATTAAACTTTGTCTAATTTTTTAATAATTTTATGTTATAAATTTTAATGGTTAACCGAAAAATATTGGTTAACCAAACTGAAAAACCGAAATCGATAGACTGGTTAACCGAATACAACAGACTAGTTAATAGTTAGTGATTTTAAAAAATCGATATTAATGAATTGGTTAATTTTTTTGCTAATGGACCGGTCATGTTCATCCCTAATCATGTGTCCCGACCATGGTTGTAAAAATCAATATTTTCAAAAGCGGCTTAGAGATCGACTCGGCTTACCAACTAAGTTAAGAATCAATTGGTTGAACCGAGTCCACTCGGAGTTTTTATTTTTTTAAATATAATTATTTATAAAAAATAAAAAATATGATATGTTAAAATACATTCAAAAATCTATTAGCTACCAAATATCAATATAAAAATATTAAGTTTAACAAAGTTTCAAAGCATAAAAATCAAATAAATTGTCCAAACAAAAATAATAAATATCCAAACAAGTCCACATAATATCTAAATAAATTCATTTAACATAGTGATGAACAATTATCATTAATCTTCATCTTCATCTTTATCTTCATTTCCATCAACTCCTTAAATCAAATCATGTTCCATAACATCTAAAATTTTTAAAACAAACATATAATTAAATATACTATACACATAATTTTTAGTATTCTAAGTTAAATTCATATTATATAAAAGAAACAAACCTTGCACACTTGAAGCTCCATCATCTTTTGGATGTTCTTCTTCAACCATCCTCTCAAGTTCATCATAGTCAAGCTCTCCTTCTTGTGCTTCTTTCTCCACAACCCAAAACTTAGTTTTTTCAATTGATTCATGATCAATTGGATCATATGCCTTCTTAGAATTTGCTAACCTAATAATTATAAACAATGAAAACATTATTTTGAGGCAAATGATAAAATATAAAGATAATTTTATGGATTAAGAACAATTGACTTATTTTTCAATCTCAAGTTGTAGTGAACATAAACAAGATCATTTAATATATCATGTTCCAATCTATTTCTTTTTTTAGTGTGGATGCATTCAAATACATTCCAATTGCGCTCACATCCAGAAGAAGAAGTAGTTTGGCTAAGGATTCTTAGAGCCAACTTTTGCAAATTTGGAACATCATAACTAAATAATCTCTACCATTCATCTTGTATTAGATATGAAAAGCAAATAATATAAAAATAAAACTCTTATTAGTTTTCAGAACTTAATATATGTACATATTTATATACACATGAAATGTAGTATTATTATGAAATTGATGCTTACCTGGTCTAGTGATTTTGTTGCTAGCAAGTGCCCTTGGAAGAGAAAGGCCTATCTCACATTCTTGAAAAATTCTCAACTCATCAAGTGTTGGTGTGCTATTACTTTCAAAATCCTCTGCCTTATCAATTACATTTAAGATACCAAGCATAATTTCCGACTCATTACAAATAAAAGATTGATCATACTGAAAAGTAGGATTCAAATAATACGCTGCTGCATGAAGATCTTAACGCAACATACGATCCCATTTACTATCTATAATCTCAATGTAAGGCTTGTACAATTTTTTTTATTTTTAAATATATTCATAATTCCCATATGTGCTTTGTGCATGCCCTCATAAATATATCCTAAAGATGGTTTTCTTTAGTATCACATATCCTCAACAAGCGTATTAATGGAGTCATAATCCTCACAATCATCAAACAATTTTTCCAAAACTTTTCATACAATACAATTTGTTTTACTTCTTTACCCTTTTGCAATTTCAAAAATTGCAAATACTCAGCATTAACAACCAAAGCTTGCAAATCGTCCTTATGTGCATGTAAACTTTGTAAAGCAATAAAGTTTGTTACAAAACGGGTTGCATCAGGACGAATAATTTCTCTTCGACCCTCTCTTTTTCTCAACCAATTCAAAGTAATCTTATGATTATACACAAAACAGTCACTTTTGAAGCAAGAATGCATAAACTTTTCAACTGTAGGCATTTGTCCAATATCTTTAAATATTGAATTCACACAATGAGCTGCACATGGTGACAAAAAAATATGAGGGTATTTTTCCATAAGCTTAAAGCCTATAACTTTATAATTGGCTCAATTATCTGTTACCATGTGAACTACATTACGAGGGTCAACCCACTCAACAATTTCAGAGAAAAGATTATACAAATTTTTAACATTCATGTAAATATCAAAACCATCAACAGATTTAACAAATGAAATACCCTTTGGATAATAAACTAAAAAATTAATTAAAGGCCTTTGTCTATCATCTGTCCATCCATCTCTTATTATTGTGCAACTGACATCGGCCCAAGTATTTCTAAGAGCATCAATGACCAACTTGCAATGTGTTTTTACATCTTTTAACAAATTCACTTTTACAGCATGATAAGAAGGATGTTTGTATCCATGATCCATGCTGATTATGTTATCAATAGCATTTTAAAGATAAGGTGAATTCATAACATTAAATGGAATACATTGATCATATAACCATAATGCAAATGACAAGTCAGTTTCATGCCACTTTTCCTTACTCTACATGCATGCTTTAATAGTAGGTTGAGATGGATCACTTACACCTTTTTTAAAATACACTTCAATGTCCGTTAATGCTATCCTCTTTTTTTTTTAAGCCTTTTTAGAAGAAGAAAAAACTTCTACATTATCTTCATCCATTCGCCCTTTCTTTTCCTTTGTTTTTTGCAAATTAGCATCTAATATGCTTTTAATTTCAAATCGAGCCTTCGCACTAACCTTTTTGCACCCATCGATGTTTCCTTTAGCCCCTATAAAGTGTTGTTTCATTCTATGAATGCCTCTACCATGCACTTGTTTTTGACAAAAATCACATATTAATATCTTTTTGCCATTTAGATTTGTTGCCACGGTGACATATTTCCATGCCATATCCATTTTTATCTGATTGAATGTGTTGAGGAAGGAGTTGTGGATTGTGTTTCAGATATCAGTGTGGATGATGGTGTTTCTGCCATAATTTTCTAATAAATTAAGAAAAAAAGATATTGTCATGGGTCCATAACATGCATATATATATATACACCTAAGAAAATTGGCATAGCATATAGGCTTAATTATATATATACACTGCCATAATGCATATATATATATATACTCCACCATACAATTAGCTCCATATCAGTTATAGCATCAGATGAAATGAATATCACGAATTTATAATAAAGAAAATAATAAATTAGTAATTTAAAAAGAAATTTGAAAAATTTAATAGTGCATGCATGCCCATGGTATGTATTAAATGAAAAAAAATCTGAATAAATACAAGAGATACACATTTATGATTGAATAAATGTGGGAACAAAGAGTAATACGTCACAAGTAGAAACTTGAATAATTAAAAAATAATAATATAAACAAAGTTTGAAGAGACTTTGTTGCTAATCAAAATTTGTTATAAACTTAAATCTTTAATTTGATTATTGTAGCAATCACACCTTTCCATAGTACTCACATTCTTAAATCATAAAAAGCCTAGCTATGCATATTTATTCTTTATACTTCTTTCATTTTCCTCATGCTCTTCTTCTTTTTCTATATTTATTCTTTATGCATCTTGATCTTGGGCATAGCTAATTATAATGAAATCTCATATATATACCGCAAATGCTAAAATCATGAAATTAATATAAGTTCAAAAAAATCCACTTTAGATTTTATGCAGTTGACGTCAATAATGTCTAATAGTCAAAAGAATTCATATGTTAACCATTTTAAACTTACGGCATTGCCAATTTGTTGGAAAAAAAATTATTTACATGTACGCTATCAATTTTATAAATTATATTTATACCAATTCCTTGATCAATGATGAATATATATTCTACGAAGTTCCTAAAAATTATTAATTATAAGAATCAATATTCATAATATGACATTGTCACATCCATTGATCACATTATGCCTTTGATTGCTGAAAATGAATCATTATTGTTAGGTATGAGTAGTTAATTAAAGAGGACTATTGGCAACTTAAATGAATCATTATGCCTTTGACATTGTCATGGACTGATCTTTGGAAAAAATGAACCTAATTGATTAGAAAAATGCAGTTATTCTTATCCATTGCCAGTGACGTCAATAAAAAACATCAAATTAGTTATTTTATCAAACACTGAATTAAGTTTTCTTAGATATTAAGTTCAAGAATAAATTTATAGACTAATCATGTTTTTTTTATAGGCCAAAACATTATATTCATCAGCAGAGCTTACAAGAAGTATAACATGGCCACATATAGTAGGCTAAACAATGAAAAATCGAAACCCCTGCCAATTACATTGGCAACGAACAACAAAACAAAATAGGTCAAAGGACCAAATTTTACAAAGCTAACTTAATCCAAAGCAAAAGAAGGAAAGCAACCATGAACCAGAGCAAAGCAAAGTGCGAAATCAGAGAAGAAAAAAAATAGACCCTGCAAAACAGGCCAAGAAATCAAATATTGAACAAGAAAAATAAGCTGCCGTAAACTTAAAGCCAGCAGACTCCACATACAACAACCCAGCGGCCAGCACAGAAACAAAATGCATAGGACCCAAAAAAACCTAAAAAACTAGCAATTGAAGGCCTAAACAAACTGACAAAGACAATAAGTTAAAAATTACAAGATAAAGGAAGAAACTTACTTCGATCGAAAGGGCTTGACTTTGAGATCTCGATGGTTTAAGATGTGTATGAAGAAAGTGAAGAAAAGATCAAATCTTCGAGGTGAAAAAACCGCACCTAAAGAAACAAAAAGCCCCACTCTAGCTAAAGAAGAAACAAAAAAGAAGAGAGAAAAGGAGGTGGCATGAAATGAAATGGATGGCTGGATGCAGAGAAGGGAAAATGCAAAATTTAGGGATTTAGGTATTTTTCCCTCAAAAGAGTCAAGACGCAATATTTTTATGTTGAACTGGATCTAATCCTAGTCGAGGTTTTCGAGCCAAATCAATTTTTCTCAAGCCAAACTAAGTTTATAGTCCTTCCGATTTTCATGTTGGATCAACTTGAATTACTGGTCGAGTCGCAGTCCAATTGATCCGACCAGTTGAGTCAATCCAAGTTTAATAACCATGATTAAAATTGGACCGGTCGGTTCAATTAGGTTAACCTAGAACCAATCTCCCTTGGTCTAGTTCATCACTAAAAAGGCTCTCTACTTAATGTCCATCCAAAAACTGGTGAACCAGATGGTTGAACATTGAAGTGGTTGAATCGGACCAATCCGAATCGATTTTATAGGTGGAAAATTTTTGCAAATATGTTGTTTTTCATCACTAAAAAGCTCTACTTAATGCCAAGACAAAAAGTGGTGAACCAGGAGGTTGAACCTCAAAATGGTTGAACCGTACCGGTCCTGTTGTTTCTAAGGGATGAACACACGATGTATAGGGTGTTATTTTGAGATTTAACAACTCAACCTTTAACATCTATGTAACTTATTTTTCTAAACTATATTGTAAAGCTTTCTTTAATTGTTTTCAATTTATTATTTATTTTTTCTATATGTATAAAAGTACATTCCTAATTATAAGTCTGACATTATATTTATTTAGTACATAAAATGAATAAAGTAACATAATATTCTATTTTCTTATAACATTATATTTATTTAGCACGTAAAACCAATAGGGTAACATAATATTCTATTTTCATATAATTCATGTCTTTAGATTTTTTTAACGAAAATTAATGTCTCTACATTGATATTTGATAACAAGTATCATTTTTGAATGTATACTTACTTTTTCTATATAATGTATAAAATAAAAATAAAAACTCAATGATTATTATATCAATATGAATAATTATTATGATGAATGCAAATATTTGAATGTTTTATTATGAAAATTATTATTTAAAATATTGTCAAAAAGTACATATTAATTATTTTTTAATTCTGGTTCGATCTAGATTTATCTTTGGTTAAATTTTTAACCGCTGACCCTCTTTTTTTAAGTTTTATATTCAGTCCAATCTGACAACACATCCTTTGCACTGTCCTAAATATAGACATAGGGGAGGAAAGCAATTTTTCCACCCTAGAAGACTATAAAAATTCAAATTTTATTGAAGAAAGGGTTCTCTTTCCCTCTCACCCATTTTACTCCAAATACTATAAAGTCTTTCATAAGCTAGAAAACCCTATTATATATAATAATCCTACAAGGGGTAATTTTTTTCCCATCTTCAATTAAAGGTATTCACGAGGACCTATATTTTTTAAGGAGAGCCATATTTTGTAAAACGTGTACATTATTTATTTTTATGCATTTTGTTGAATATTGGTGTTGTTTCATGTTTAAAAATCATGTTTGAAACCTTTTTTGCTATTTCAATAGTTTTTGTAACCACCACGTTTTATTTACAAAAAAAAATTCTAAATTTGCCTTTAAGCATTAAAACATGATAGAATCAGTGTTGGCTAGATTTTCAATAACCAAAAACTTTGTTTTCTTCTTCTACACTATACGAAAACTCAAATTGAGGAATTAGTTTTACAAATATTCAAAGTTTCAATCAATCAATTTCAGGTAATTCATTCCTTAAAACTTCCCATCGTACTTTATGATTCTAATTAAAATTTCATATTTCTATTCTAAATTAGGGTTCTTGTAAACCTAATTAAAATATAATTTACTCATCAAATTGGCATTCTTACGCAATTAAACTTTCATCTTTTTAATCTAATATAATATACATTTTATTAATTGTATTAGGAGACGGGTTTAGGATAGAGAATCAAATTGGAGTATTGGATAATTAGCTTTGAGCAAAAGGTAAGCATAGTAATTATATTTATGTATACTTAAGTAATTGAATTATGTATGTAGTGATTTAAAATTGGGATTTGTTTGTTGTAATGGAGAATTAGTTTGATGTTACAATGTGATAAAATTTGTGGAAACGTTTGCACATATGGTGTTTGATGAAATGCCTAAACGATGTTGGAACAATTATTTTCATTGCTATAGGCATGTTGTTATTTTGAATCTAAGTGTTTAATAAAATGCCTTAATGATGTTTGAGTTATGGATTGTTCGATTTTTTTTTGTCGTTAAGAATTATTTGGCATAAAATGGAAGAGTTGAGAATTATGTTGGCTTACCTAGAACTAAGTGTATTTATTAGTCTACAAAAAAAGAAAATAAATAGGTATATGGATAGTTTTGTGATCATAAGGTATCGGGTTTATGTGACGACATGATACCTATAAAGAAGACCTTGCTACTAGATCTTTGTGACGATAAGGTACAACATTGTTGGAAATGATTAGAAAAGGGATATCGAGTTTGTGTGACGATAGGGTATACTTAAGGTGGATATATAGAAATTAGCCATAAGACTAATAAATACACTCTAGCTAGGTTAAGTGAGGCCCTAATAAGTATTAAAATTTATTTTTAGAGTATAGTTAAATGTAAATTATTTCTTGTAAATTGATAGTAATTATAATGTATTACTTGTTATGTTTGTTTACCATGAATTTGTTATGTAAAAATATATAAATATAATGAGTTATGCTTATTGTGTTGGCAGCTCACCCTTTGCCAAATATTTTTCAGGAACCACTAATAAAAACTAGACGTTAATTTAGGTCCCGTTCGTTAACGCTGCAGATTATGGATTTTCGTTTTTTTTTAAAAAATAGAAACGTGTTTGGCTAAATATATGTGTTTTAGTTTCTATAGGATTCTACAATAAGTGTTTTCCTAATCTAAAACCGAAAATAAGAATCCACAAAATGTGGATTTTAGGTTTAGTTGCCGAACATATATATTTTTTTCCCATAAACTTCATTATCACCACCTACTTCTTGAGTGCTGCCTCGTCCTCAGCCACCTGTCGTCATCGTTCACCACTAAGTGCCGCCGTCGTCCACTACTAACTGCCGCCACTTCTAATTTTTTACAGGTTAGCATCTTACTTCCTTATTTGTGCTTTTCTTTGATTTTTTTGTTTGATGTTAATTGCTGATAGACTTTGAGAGAAGAAAGGGATATTGAAAATCCTTTCTGTTGTGATCAATTCTTGGATCCAGCTGCTGTTTTGAACCTTATTTTTGTTTGCATGGGTTCTGTGGGTTTTGTCGGTGGCTGGTTGTTCTGTTTCTACTTTTTCATCAGCTGTTGTGTTACTCTGTTTAATAAATACTTGGCTTATCAAAAAATACAAGGAATTGTTGCATTTTAAGGTATACGAAGTGCTTGTTGTTGTGTTAAATACTTATTTATTCTTAGTTCTTATAAAGTATATGAATTGTTGCATCTTACAAGGAATTGCTGCATCTTATAAAATTAAGGGGTCAATTTTAAAAATTACGAGTGAGGCAGGCAGTCCACAACAAGCAAGAAGAAGAATTTCCCTTCCAGGAATGGCTTTCTTTTAAGTCTCTTGTTTACTCCAAATAGTTTTCTTGTGCACACACACGACAAATCAAATATTGTCAAACTACATACAACACTCGACATCTGAAATGTTTTTCCAGTTCAATTCCAAAAACTAGTTGTTGTTTCCAGTTCATGTAAGAGATGAATCCAAGCTCAGGTAACGAACAGCTAAAACAGATTTAGAAACACAGCAAAAAAAGTATTATGAGGTGAATTTAAGAATCTTAGGATGTCTGAAACCTTTTTGGTCTATCATTTGACATCTATACAGCATAAAATCATGAGCACTTAGGTGCATTTTGAATGTAAATTGCTTGTTTATGAGCATCTAACTATTAGAAAATTATTTTTGTCTTTCTACTAAAGCTGTGAATGAGCTTTGATAGCAAGTCAGATATTGCTCATATGGGTATTAATGGATGGCCATGTGTAGCCTAAGATCTCATCCGTATGAAATATGAATTTTTTTAAAATAAAAAAAATGCTAACAGCAGTGGGACTGCTGGAAACAAACTGGGCAACCATGGTACTATCGATTTTAGTTTAGTTGACAATTCTATATTAGGCCTTGTATGCTCTTATCCCTCTGAAATGCAAAAGAAGCCGCTGCCTGATGTTCCTCTTTTTTCAATTGTCAAATGAAAAGGTTAGCTTTTTTGAAGGACAATATTTAAACATGACTGCATGCTATATGTTCTTTTAAGGACTGAATGGGAGTAGATATTCCTATAAAAGTTGACTAATGGCAAGTTTTATGTCCTTCATTTCTGGCCTTTTTTTTACCCTGTTAACAAATATGGCTTAGATACCTTCATAAACACAATCGTTTAATGAATATGTAAACCCAACCAAACTAATTAAGGCACCAAGGCATTAGACTATATTTTTTTTATATATTTGGAGCACAAGTCATTATGGGTCCAATTTTAATATTGTGTGCTAATTACCTTATTATGCTGATTCATTCTTGATTTTAATACTTATGTGTAATGCTTTATTTAACTTTGTATATGTGTATTGCTTGTTGATGTGTTAAATAGTTAATTTTATATTTTATTTTAGTTTTGTTTTATTTATATGTGTATTGCTTGTTGATGTATTAAATAATTATTTATTAGTTAATTTTTTATTTTTTATTTTATTTTAGTTTTGTTTTATTTAGATGGAGAACTTAGATCAAGTAGTGAATATAAATGATAGCAACACTATTGAGATTGGACATGATGATGGAGCAATTTAGCCTCCACAAATTGAAGATTATTTTATAACATTATTGGTTGAGGAAGTAAATAATGGAAATCGAAAAACAACCATAAAAGTACATGGACACGAATTAGAGATCTTATGAAAAAGAAGACCAATCGAGAATATAGTCCAATTCAATTTAAGAATAAGTTTAATAGTCTCAAAAGCCGATGGAAGCATTTCAATAATTTATTGAAAGAGATTGAAATTGGATACAACTCAATGACTGGTCAAGTTATTGCAAGTAATGATGTGTGGCAAAAATTCTACAAGGTAAATTTTTATATTAATGAATTTATTTATTAATTATTATAAGTAGTGCATAATTAAATCATGATCAATTTTTAGAATAATAGATATATTTTTTTTGCCAATAGGTGAATAAGATGGCAAGAAAATTTAGAAAAGAAGGTTGTAAAGAATATGAAAAGTTGTGCATTATCTATGGTGATACAACCACAATCGGAGCTCATTCTCATCCTTCTACTAAAAGTCCTTCTGTCAGTGAAGATGAAAATAATAATAAAGAATTTGATAGTTCTGACGAAGAGGTTGAAGATATAAATAAAAACAAAAGGTTAAAGAAAACAAGTGACGAAGGATCTAATAGTAGAAAGAAAAGAGAATAATTTCAAAATGCAATGGCTCAAGCATTGATTAACATTGGAGAAAGCTCAAAGAAAAAAATAGAATTGTTTGAGAAGAACATGAGTTCAAGAACAATATTCACTTTAATTGGTAATTCAAGAGACAATTTTCAAACACAATCGAGTTGTGATAAAGAATCAATTTATAAATGTCTTGAAGCATTGCAAAACCTTGATGAAATAGATGGATTGTCTTTTGCAAAAGCTGCTAAATTTATCCATGATGATTCATTATGGAGGAAGATGTTTTTGGCAATGTCCGAGAAAGAAAGAAAGACTGGGTTTTGAATATTCAAATTTGATTTTTTATTATTATTTGTTTACTTTTTTTGTTTGTTATCTATTGACTATATAATTATTTTATTTGATGTTGGATTTTATTAATTGATATTGAAGATTTGGTTATTATTAAAAATTGATTGGAATATATTTATTTTGTTTTATTGTGCATAGATATTATTTTTAGTGATTTTTTAGGTTAATTTTTTTTTATTTTGATAGGAATATGAATTTGGATTATTTTTTTCCCAATTCTAATGAGGAAATCGAACAATTATTGACGATTTATGTGAACTATAAGTACAATTTTATATGCAATGATAAACCTAGACCTCAAAGAATTTCAAAATTGACAAGTCATGAATGGGTTGTTGAGGTGTTAAATGGTCATCCAATGACATGCTATGATTTATTCCTGATGAACAAACATATTTTTATTAGTTTATGTGAGGAATTAAAAGGGAGAACAACATTAAAAAAATTCCAAGTTTTTATCTGTGCAAGAACAGGTGGCAATTTTTCTTCTCATTATTTGTCAAAATGACCGACAGAGAGTTGTAGCAGATCGCTTTCAACATTCAACAGACACTATTTCTAGACATTTTTGGAATGACCTATATGTGTTTTGTTCAATAGCTAAACATGTGATTGTCCCTCCATCATTTAATGAAACACCTCTAGAGAGATCAAAAATAATTCAAACTACTATCCATTTTTCAAGGTAACAAAAAATTTTATTTTTTTATAATTATTTTTAATATTGCTTATTATTTTTTACTTTTGTAACAGAATTGTATTGGAGCTATAGATGGCATGCACATTTCTGCACGAATATCTTGTGTGCTTGCTCATTTGATATGCGATTCACATTCATCATGACTGGATATGAAGGAACGGAAAATGATTCAAGAATTTTTTAAAAATGTATTTCTAATCCAGCAAATAAATTTCCTATGCCTACACGAGCTAAATATTATCTGGTTGATTCAGGATATGCTAATATGCCTGAATTTTTTAGTCCATATCGTGGAGAACGTTACCATTTACGTGATTACAGAGAAGGATCAAATTCATAAGGTCCAAAAGAATTATTTAATTATATGCATTCTTCGTTACATAATGTCATAGAACGTTGTTTTGGAGTTTTGAAGGCACGTTTTCCCATCCTTAGAGATATGCCTTCATATGACATAAAGCGGCAAAAATATATACCTCTTATATGTTGTGTGATTCATAATTTTATTAGAAGGCAGGGAAGTATAGACTCTTTATTTGTAGAGTATGCAAATGAAAATATTGTGCTTAGAGATTATCAACAAAATAATGAAGCTAGTACTTCAGAGCCGCGAAAAACTGTTGATATAAATGCAAGTCAACTTTGTCAGATGAACAATACTCGAGATAGAATAATACAAAGATTATGGTTGAATTATAATAATTGACATTTATATTGTTAATTTTTATTAAATAGTGATTAATTTTTTTCATCGTGATGATTTTTTTAATGTACTAGATTTTAAATTTTGAATTTCATTAAATATTTCTTATTCAATATTAATAATTATATTATATATATGTATAACATGTATTGATGGATATCAGAACATTTTTTTTGAAAAACAAATAGAAAAATAGTTTTTAAACCATTTTTGAAAAATTAATAACAAAAACTAAAAACAGTTTATGGATTTTAAAAAAATAAAAACTAAAAACATACAACCTTACCGAGCACACCTTTAAATTAATAAATGGAGTCCTAGATATTATAAACACAGTGTAAAGGCAATTATAAAAGTGTTCATGATATGAGATGTGTAATGGTCTCAATACCTGATCAACCGTGAATAGTACTTTCCGATGGTGAATAGTGCTTTTCGAGCCCGTAAGGACACCCGAAAGTCAAAAATATTTTATTGGACCATTGAAAAATATTCGTCATAGTGAGTCGGAGATTGAAATTTGAAGTGAAATTGAGGTCAAATGGACCTCCAAAAGTTAAAAATATGAAAAGGTAACGAGTCAATTTCCCTAATAGGGAAGGAGATTTGATTTTTACATAAATTTTTAAAAATAGCAAATCAACTTTAAAAATTGCTAGATTTTATATATCTACATGAATTTTTATGTAGAATATTTTGGTGATACCGATAGTTATCAAATTGGACCCATAAGTTTGAATCGGACCGATAACGGACTCTGATTGAGTTGAAAATTTACGTACTACCTATTTTTGATGAGATAAAAATGATGGAATTATTTTTGAAGTGAGAAAGGAAGAGAAATTGGATTGTGCCTTAAATGACCTAAAATGAGCTTTAATTTTAAATTGGGCTAAGCCCATTTGTTTAGCCCAAATTTGGGCCCATTGAGAAGATATATAAGGGCTAAAAATCTGGAGATTTTTCCAGAATTCATCAGCTCATCTCTTGTTCTTTAAATGGCCGAACTCTCCTTCTTCATTCTCTCCATTTGATTTCTCTTTAATCCACTTCAAATCTACCATGAATTCCAACATACAAGATGAAGTTCTATCTCTCTAGGTCACCCTAGTGGCCTTAATCAAGTGAATTTAGCAAAGGAAGGCAAGAAATCAAGTAAAGAATGAAAAAGAGGTAAGATAGAATTTAAAAAATTAATTGATTTTAATTGATTTTTTAGTGATTTCTCATAGTTTTTAAGGTGTATAAGCTAATTATGAGCTTAAATTTTACATTTGAGGACAAAAAATTGAGGTTTGGAAAGCTTTGCTGGCCAGCCATGGATGGTGAGGAAGAGAAAGGAAGGTTTGCAAGTAGAAAAGCAAGGAAAAGAGGTTTTAGGCACCCTGAAATAAGGAAAAAATGTAAGTAACTACAAAATCCTTTGATTTTTCTTTTATTGTGAATTAATTCCATTTATTTAACTAGGTCAAAAATTGTTAAGTCGTTAATTAATGAAATTTGTTTAGGGTAAATGAAATTGGACATTAAAGAAGATGAAATGAAAGCTTAAATGGAAGAAAGAAGATTTTTAGGGGGGATTTCTTTAAGTGGCCATATTGCTCTCTATAGATAAATAAAAGAATTTTGCATGAAAATAATATATATTAGCCTAAATTAATTATAGAATTAATGTGTAGTGTCCATGAATTTTTATTGAATTAATGGAATTTATTTTGAAATTTTAAAGCTTATGTAACATATAGATTTATAGTGAAAGTGGTGAAATATTGTGAAAATAAAATGTGAATTTATATGAGTTTAAATTATAGTCAGCAAAAAAGAAATAAAAAGTCAATCGATAAATTTTTCAGAATAATTATTGAGCTATAAAAGAAATAAGAATTGAAAATGAGTGAAAATGATAAAAAAATTGAAAAATAATGTGCATAAGAATAACTAAAGAATTAATATGAATTATTAGAGAAATTTCGAAATTTTAATATGAAATATGTTTAATTAAAGATATTGATTTATTGGAAATAACTCAATTAGCAAGTAAAAGAAAGTAAATTAAATTGAATTAATTGGAAAAATTCATGAGATAAGTCTTCGAATAATAAAATAGTGAATTATATTAATATAATTTATAATCGTTCAAAAAGTTTAAAATAAATGTTTGACTAATTTATCAAAATAAATTAGTCAATAAAAAATATTAGAATAGTGAATTATTATAAAATAATTCTTCAATTAAGTAAAAGTTAGCATATCCGAATGACTAAAATTTCGAACAGAAAAAGAAAGATCATCAAAAAGTTAATTATTGAATTGTTGAAAGATAATTTACAAAGGACAACACAAAAAGAATAAAAGAAATTGTGAATTATAATGTTATAATTCATAAAGTGTATAAAAGACTGAAAAGTTTTAAGTGTCCAAGTGAATTATTGAAGAATAATTCACAAAAATAAATAAAAAAATATATAAAAAGAAGATAAAGTGAAAAAGAAAGAAAAGAAGTAAAAGAAAAAGAAAGCTACCGAATGGTCAATAGCACTAAAAAGAGTGTAATTAACAAAAATGTACTGTACCAAAAAAAATAAAAGAAAGAAACTAAAGATTTTTAAATGTTTAAAAATTATTTCAAATATAATTGATTGTTTTGACCTTAGCAATAGTCAGGTAATAATATTATTGTTTAGGATATAATTGGCTAGCCATAGGGACACCTTATACCACGATGCAAATCATGGCGACTTGCTTTGCTATGGGTAGGATCTTTGATCTCCATAGCTTCGGTGTTTTAAGTAAAAATGAAAGTGAAATATTTTTCGAGAAATGGTTCCTTGAGGATCATTTCTCTCTCAGTAGGACCTTTGGGTCCATATCCCGCATATTCTTTTTGAGAGTCCTATCATATTGCACTAGGGGCGTATCGTAATGAATAAATCAGTATGATTTAATTGAATTGAATGAAAAATAATTTGTTTGAAAGAAAATAATAAGTTGGGATAAAAACTATAATGTTTTCCAAAAAAAAATTGTGATTAATAAATAAAAAAATGAAAAAGATTTATAAGGATAAAATGATAAATGAGTATTAAATTATACTTTTGTAAAGAAAAAGGGTTTAAAATGTATTTTTACATGAACAATATAAATAGTACTAATTTCCTACTTAAAGTCAAAAAAGTAATAACATTGTTCTTAAGTGAAAACTTACGCTTAAGTAATGTATTTCTAAAAGAAAAGTTAAAAAAAAAAGTAAAATGATAAAAAAGGAACCTAATTGTTCAATTTGGAAAAAAAAAGAGACATTAAGTCCTAAATAAGTACTTAAATATGTTTAAATGTAAAAAGAGAATAAAATAAAGATTTGTATGCAAAGTGTTTCAAAATAATTGTATTACACTGCATTTAAAGCTTAAAAGCCTTGAAAATTATTAATGTGTTAATTAGTTAAAAAGTTAATGTAAAATAATGAATTAGTAGCTGAAAATTGTAATAATATCACATGTTAGATAAAAAAATAAAAAAAATAAAAATTAATCAAGAAATAAAAATAGTAAAAAGATTTGGTACTATTAAAGATACGAGTACCAATATAAATTGTTAAATGAAAAGATAATGAATTCGATGTAACTAAAATTACAAAGCCAAAATTAAGCAAAAGTGAAAGTTAAGGTAAAGAAAAATCGTAAGAGTAAAAGTTAATTTGAAATCGATTCACACAAGGAAATAGTGTAAAGCAAAAAATTGAAAGATTGAAAATCAACACATAATGCTTACCAAAATAGAGGTAAATAATAAAATTAATGTCAACAGAGATAAAAACAAAGGTTAAATGAAATAAAAATAATTAATGGCATAATCTATGAAATTATGCTTCAATTGAGAAATTCTCGGATTAGTAGTCACCACTGAGCATGTCTAGTGCTTAGCACGTAGTGTTTACTGTGTGCAGATATTGAAGTATTGTGGGAGCTCGGTATACAGAGAAGCAAAATTCGAAGATGAAGAAAAGTTAGTTGTAATTTTATTGCTTGTATTTGTGGCATGTATATACTTAGATAGTGAAAGTAAATAACTGAACTGTATTCAAGTTAGTTTTTGTTAAATGATTAATATTGTTGTGTCTACCGATCGATAAGTGTTAGTAAGTGATGTGAAATGACAATCATTGTCATGTATTTGACTATTTAAAAAGGTATATTGCTATCTGATATGATTTGTCGTGCCTCTGAGAGGCTGTATGAATTGTTTGAATTTTTCAGGAGGCTAGTAAGTTTTAACCATTATACTGTCGAAATTTTGTAAATTGAATAGTAATATTAAATTGTATCAAAGTTGCAAAATGGTGTAAGGCACTTCGACTGCTGCTCATGTATTGAAGATGTATCGGTATATTAAGCATTTGAGTAGACTTGGCTATGTAATGGATAATGATCTATACAAAGATTTAATCTTGTACTCATTGGCTCCAAGTTATGCACCTTTTGTGCTTAAATTCAACATGAACAAGATCCAAGTAACCATTCCTGAGTTAATCAACATGCTCAAAATAGCTGATGGATCCTTCAAGAAGGATTCAAAAAGTGTCATGGTTGTCACTTTTGCTAAAGACAAGCATAAGAAGATGATGACCAAGGCGCAGCCAAAGAATGGTGGGGTTTCCAAGAATAAGGTTGCCAAGAAAGAGAATCCCAAAAGAACTTGTTTCCATTGTGAAAAAAATGGTCATTGGAAGCATAACTGCAAGGCCTATCTAGATTCTCTCAAGGAGAAGAATCAAGCTGATGTTTCTACTTCAGGTATTCATATGATTGAAATTAATACTTATTCTACTGCTTCAAAATAATCTTGGATATTAGATACTGGATGTGTATCTCATTTGTGTAACGATCTACAGGGGCTTAAAAGCAGTATAAGAGTTGGAAAGGCAGAAATATGTCTACAGTCAGCTACTGGACAAAACATCTCTACAATAGTTGTAGGGACTTACCATTTGCCTCTTCCAAGTGGATTAATATTGGAGTTAAATAATTATTATTATGTTGTAGCATTATCCAAAAGTATTATTTCTTTCAGTTGTTTATTGAACGATTATGACATTTCTTTAAAAGATAAATGTTGTTACATTTTTAAGAACAATATGTTTTATGCTAAAGCTATCATTGAAAATGGTATATTTGTTCTTAATTTAATTAAAGAAGTACATAATGTGGATACCAAGGGAATGAAACGAGATAATCCAAATACCTCATATTTATGTCATTGTCGTTTAGGCCATATAAATGAAAAATGCATGACCAAATTACATAAGTCAGGTGATTTGGGATCATTTGATTATGAATCATTTGATATATGTGAGTCTTGTTTATTGGGAAAAATGACAAAAGCTCCCTTTATTGGTAAAGGAGAACGAGATAAAATAATTTTGGACTTAATACATTCAGATGTATATGGTCTAATGACTACACATGCCAGAGGAGGTTACTCCTACTTCATTACTTTCATAAATGATTACTCTAGATTTGGATATATCTATCTAATGAAATATAAATCAGAAGCATTTGAAAAGTTCAAAGAATTCAGAAATGAAGTAGAGAAGCAACTTGGGAAGAGTATTAAAACACTTAGATCAGATCGAGGTGGAGAATACTTAAGCCAAGAATTTCAAGATTATCTTAGAGATAATGGGATTTTATCTCAATGGACTCCACCATATACACCACAACACAATGGTGTATTTGAGAGGAGAAATCAGATATAGTTCGATCCATGATGAGTCGAGCAGACTTGCCTAAGTCCTTTTGGGGATATGCACTAGAAACTGCTATTTATGTGTTAAACAGAGTTCCTAGTAAATCGATTGATGTTACTTCATATGAGATATGGAATAATAAGAAACCCACACTTTCTCATATGAAGGTATGGGGTAGTCCTTCTTATGTGAAGAGGATAATGTCAGACAAACTAGATGTTAAGTCTGACAAATGTCTATTTATGGGATATCCAAAAGAAACATTTGGATATTATTTCTACCATCCCTTAGAACAAAAGGTGTTTGTTTCAAGGCATGTTGTCTTCTTGGAAAGAGGATTTCTCCTACGAGAGGACAGTGGGAGTAAAATTGAACTTGGTGAAGTTTAAGATCCACAAATAGAAGTAGATCAACTGATTGAACCCAAGACTAAATTTCATATTGATGAGATTACAGTTGAACTTGATTATACACAAAATCATAGAAGATCTACTAGGATGCATTCTATCCCTGTGAGATATGGATTTCACATTAATTCAGATAGAGGCATAAATGTAGTAGGGGACAATGAGCCTACAAACTATCAAGAAGTTTTGAACAGTTCAGTATGTGATTTATGGCTTAAGGCTATACAGTCTGAAATGGACTCCATGTATGATAACAAAGTATGGAATTTAACTCAACCACTTAAAGGGATAAAACCCATAGGGTGCAAATGGGTCTTCAAAAAGAAGATCGAAATGAAAGGTAATATAGTTACCTATAAAGCTCGCTTATTAGCAAAATGCTATAGTTAAAAAGAAGGTATTGACTATGATGAAACCTTTTCTCCTGTAGCGATGCTTATGTCTATAAGAATACTTTTAGTCATTGCAGCTCATTATGATTATGAGATTTGGCAAATGGATGTGAAGACAGCTTTCCTAAATGGAAATCTGACTGAGGATATGTATATGACACAACTAGAAGGGTTCACATCAGGAAATGGAAAAAAGGTATGCAAGCTTCAAAGATCCATTTATGGATTTAAGCAAGCCTCTAAGAGCTGGAACATACAATTCAATGAGACAATCAAATAGTTTGGTTTCTCACAGAATAAAGATGAACCTTGTGTGTATAAAAGGGTCAGTTGGAGTGCAATTATCTTTCTAGTTCTATATATGGATGACATATTGATCATGGAAAATGACATTTCTCTTCTCCAATCTATTAAAATATGTCTAAACAATTCTCCAAGAAAGACCTTGGAGAAACATCCTATATTATGGGAATAAGGATCTATATAGATAGATCAAATAGGTTGTTAGGTCTTTCTGAAAGTATATATGTAGATAAAGTATTGAAGAGGTTCAATATGGATCTCTCTAAGAAATGGTTTATACCCATGGTGCATAGGAAACACCTTTCTAAGTCTATGTGTCCACAGACACTAAAGGATAGAGAGAAAATGAATAGAATACCATATCCATCTACAATTGGTTCTATCATGTATGCTATGTTATATACACATCCAGATGTACCATTTGCTTTGAGTGTCACAAGCAGATTCCAATCCAATTTTGGAGAGGAACACTAGGCAGCTGTCAAGAATATCCTTAAGTACTTGAAAAATACTAAGGATATATTCTTGGTATATGAGGAGGATAGTTTGGAAGTAAATGGGTATACAGATGCCAGCTTCCAATCTGACAAAGATGATTGTAAATCACAGAATGGTTTTGTGTTCATAATGGGAGAAGGGGCAGTTAGTTGAAAGAGTTCCAAATAAGAAACAACTGCTGATTCCATGACAGAAGTTGAGTACACTGCTGCTTTGGAAGTAACCAAAGAAGCAATTTGGATCAAAAAGTTCATATTTGAACTAGAAGTGGTGTCTAGCATTGTTGATCTGATTCCTTTATATTGTGACAATAATGGAGCCATTGTGCAAGCAAAAGAACCACGATCTCATCAGTGATCCAAGTATGTTCTCAGATACTACCATCTCATAAGGAAAATAGTAGCTAGAAATGATGTGAAAATATAAAGGGCCCCACAGATGATAATGTGGTGGATCCCCTCACTAAAGCACTTTCCCAGATAAATCATGATCACCATATAAATAACACGGGTTTAAGACATATGAGTGATTGGCTCTAGTGCAAGTGGGAGATTGTTAGAGAGTATGCCTTAGAGCCCATGTAAAAGGGATGTATTTCATATGTATGAATTAATATTCTTAATAAAAGGCATAATTTTTTTATTAATGCTATGTTTAAATACATGAGTTTGTAAATCTTAAATTAATAAATGAAGTCCTAGATATTATAAACACGGTGCAAAGGGAATCTAAAAGTGTTCATGATATGAGAAGTCTATTGCATACAAATGTGTTAATATCTAAATATCCCTAGTCATAGAATTAACAAGATAGGACATTGTTAATTCGGACAGACTAGCACATGTTATGCTTCTTGAATGGTTCAAACAGTGGTTCTCATAATTGTGATTATGAAAGATAATCAAAGCTAACATGTGGATGCTTGTTAGAAGAACAAGTTCATTGAAGACCTGCAAAGAGAATCCTCACATGGATATTAAATCTATGTCAGTGAGGAATCTCTTCATAGCGGTTGTGCAAGTATCCTTAGACTTGAGATCACCAAGGTTATCTTAAGTAGCAAGTGGTATACTTTGACTCCAGAACTGATTACTTCCAATTGGGGGTGAACATAGTTAGAAGGTTGGGTATATCATGACCTACTTGAAGATAGTTGAGTGATTGACAAAGGATTCACCATCCCAGATATATTAAGGGAAGCTATCTCGCATGATTCTATAATTGCCTTGTTCAGAGAATTTTTGGCCAGAGTAATATGCCAAGATGGATAGGGATCCATGAAGGGCATTTTGAGAAAAATGGTTAAAATAATAGAACATATATAATTAGATTTATATGAGTTGACAAAAATCCATACTCAAAATCTAATTGAGAAAAGAGTGGTGAAAGAAGTAATTGCACGGTAACTGTTTCTATGGAAGGGTATAGTTAAACCACTTGACTTTCCTGACATTTGGGTAGTCATGATGCCTAGCTAGAGGCCAATCATGACTTGTATAATAGTTTATCATAAATATCAATAGGGATTGATAAAATGATTTAAATAAGTTTAAATCATGTGAGTTTTGAATAGAACTCACAATTATATATTATACTACCAATATGGATAGGAACCCAATAGGTCACACACATATAGAGAAAAGGATAAAATGGTAAAATGACAAGAATAATAATATTTGATATTATTATGGGAATAGAGAAGTGAATAAGAGAATAATTAATTAAAGAGTTTAATTAATTATGATCAAGTAAAATTATTTACAGAACTTTTTAGAAATGTTATGTAAAATAGACCTAATTGAAATATTGTATTTCATAATTAATTATTATTGGACTATAAGTGTTATAGGGCTGATATAATAATTAATAGATCAATTGAAAAAATTAAAAAGGCCCAAAAGATTGGTTTTGGCGCAGAAACCCTATAGAGGAAGGGTTACACATTAAACCCTGATAGAAGGCCTTAGAGGCCTAATTATTAAACCAAAATAAATTAAATATATTTTATAAGTGTTATGGAGCCTACATATTAAATTTGGATGTATTTGGAATTCATTTGGGTGATTAAATCCAAGTGTATGTATGAAGGGCCTAGTTTGTGGGTTTTGTGCATAGTCTTTTATTAAAGGATTTAAATTGGATTTAATTGAGCCCAAATAAATTATTAATAATTCTAGAAGCCCATTTAATATTTCTCTAGCAATTTTAAAGAGCTCAATCCCATTATGAAGTTGGATTTTTAACCTACCTAACAAAATCCAAGTGATAGGGATTTTAGGGTTAAGTGAACATTAAGAGAAAAGAAACATTATCTCACTCTCTCAACCCTAGCCGCCACCCCCTTCGCTAGCCTCAAAGGATTTCAGCCAGCCCTTGTATTCCTCCATTATTGGTTCATTCAATCTTTCTCTAGTGTGGATTATTAATTAGAGGTGTTTAATTTTGGACACTATGGTTTGCGACAATCCGGTGAGAAGGAAAATTAACTGTTCAACAAAAATCAAAGGTGATTTTTCTTATTCTCATTAATATGTACATTTTAAATTCATGGCAAGATCAGATCTATCGGTTAAAAAATTTTAAATTCCGCTTATGTATGAGATGCATATAACCGATAATTCCCAACATCTAGTTAGTAGTCCATAGGATCACAGCATACATCTTTTGTACCTAAAAATGTGAGTGATGATATTATAAGAGTGGCATTTATACCGCAGAAATTAGGGCAATTTGTTGAGGTGATGAATAGGCTTATAGCCCAAACTCAAACGAGTCTTTATATAGATAAGAACTTTGAAAAGATTGAACAAGATATGAGCCACTAATTTTGGGGGTACCATTGATCCTATAATAGCTAAAGAGTGGATGCAAAGAACATAGAGAGTGTTAGATACACTTAAGTGTACCCTAAAACAGAGTTTAGAGTACACTGTGTCCTTATTATATAAGAACATTATCACCTAGTAGGAGTTTATTATAAGAGTTGTTACCCCTCATATCTCATTAACTTAGGAATATTTCTTAAGGGAGTTTGTTGATAAATACATGTATAGGGTTTATAGGGATAGGAAGAAGGTAGAATTTTACAATTTGAAGCAAGGGGACATGATTATGGCAGGTTATGAAATCAAATTTGTTGAGTTAGTAAGTTATGCTCTGGATGTAGCAACAACTAAAAAGGATAAGTGCTACTAGTTTGAGTAGGGGTTGAGGTTAGAGAGTTGAAGGTTTTTGGCTATACAATTTTAAAGTTTAAGGTATTATTAGCTGCACCCATTAGGGTAGAGTAAACTTATCTTGAGAAGCAAAAATTAGAGGGCAACAAGAAAGAATACTCAAAGCCTTATAGAGAATAAGGTAGGTTAAGTAAGACAGGAGGTTCCTATTCTTATTCCCTAAAATGAACTAGTTTTCATCGAGGTACTAGTAGCCATCGGAGTAGAAGGGTAGAGGTAGAATAGGAAGTCAGTAGGTTTTCAAGGATGAGTAGAGGATCAGGAGGCCACAGTTCTTTTACTACACCATTTATAGGTAGGGGTAGAAATCATAATGAGAGGACTAGTGGTTCACATAGGACAGGTTCTATTCCAATGCCAACTTATAGCATATATGGGAGAAAACATTTGGGACCATGATAGGGAATTAGGAGAATTATATGTTATAGTTGTGGAAAGTCTTGACATATACATTGTGACTATCTAGTTCGAGTTAAAACCAGTGGTGAAACTCCATCTGTGAGGCAATGTAGTGTGGGGGATAATGTTACTGGTATCGTTAGAAGAGTAGTAGAGGTAGAGGGGGCTATAGAGGCAATTTTAACTTAGATGGGTAGTAATTAAAGCGTGTAAGTGCTAATGGGTAGTAATGGTTAGCAAATAAGGTGAAGATAGCTCGTCTAATAAAAATAGGAGTTAAATTCTTAGTAGATTTAGTTGTAATAGATTTCAGGGGTTTTAATGTCATATTAGGGATGGATTGGTTATCTAAATATAAGGTAGTTGTAGATTGCTATGCTAAAATGATGTCACTAGAAGCATGTAATGGGTCAAAAATAATATTTTTAGGGCAGTGTACAGTTATGCCTTCTTTTTTAGTGACAACAATACAAGCCTTTTGATGGATTAGAGAGGGATGTGAGGCATTCCTAGCCTACATTATGGATACAAGAGTAGAGAAACTAAGTTTGGGGGATATACTTGTGGTGAGAAAGTTTCCTAAGGTGTTCTTAGATGATTTACTAAGGTTAATTACCACCACATAGGGAGTTAGGTTCTATTATTAAAACAATACCGAAGGTCGCACCAATATCTAATGCACCATATAGGATAGCATCAATTGAATGATAGGAGTTGAACAAACAGTTTGGTGAACTTTTAGAAAAGGTTTTAATCTGACCTAGTACTTTACCTTGTGGAAGACTAATTTTGTTTGTCAAAAACAATAATAGAGTATGCAACTGTGCATAGATTATAGGCAACTTAATTAGGTAACCATGAAAAATAAATATTCATTACCTAAGATTGATGACTTGCTAGATTAGTTGAGAAAGGCCATAATCATTTCTAAAATTGATTTGAGGTTAGGTTATTAGCAGTTAAGGTTAGCCAAGTCTGATATACCTAAAATGGCATTTCATACTTGTTATGGCCATTATGAGTTTTTAGTAGTCCTTTTTGGGTTAACAAATGCACCTACTGCATTCATGGCATTGATGAACCATACATTTCATGAGTTTTTAGATCAATTCATTATGGTTTTCACTGATGATGTCTTAGTGTACTTTAGGAATAGAGAAGAGCATAAACAACACTTGAGAATAGTTGTAAAAATTTTAAAGGAGAATGAGTTGTATGCTAAATTAAGTAAATGTGAGTTTGGATGGATTAAATAGTTTTACTAGGCCATATAGTAGCTAGGGATGGGTTATGCTTGATCCTACAAAGGTAAATGCAATTATAAAGTAGAAACCACCTAAAAATGTGACTAAAATTCGAAGTTTCTTAGGTTTAATAGGGTATTATAGGAGGTTAATTAAAGGATTTTCCATGATAGTAGGGCCTCTAACTAGGTTATTGAAAAATGGGATAGTATCCTAGTAGAGTGATGAATGTCAGTAAAGTTTTAAAGAATTAAAAAAGAGATTGACTTTACCTCCAGTTTTAGTGTTACCTTCAGGTAGTGGTGAACTTGTGGTGTATATTGATGCTTTTAAGCAAGGTTTAAGCTGTGTGTGTTAATAAAAATGGAAAGGTGATTGCCTATGCATCCCGTCAATTAAAGACATACGAGATGAATTAATCCACCCATAACTTAGAATTAGCAGCAATAGTTCACGCATTACAAATTTGGAGACATTATCTTTATGTTGATACATTTAAAATACTCAGATTATAAAAGTTTAAAGTGCATTCTAACATATATAGGAGTTAAATTTAAGATAGATGAGATGGATGGAATTATTAATGGATTATGATTGCACTATGGAGTATCATCTAAGTGAATGTAGTAACAAATCCAGTGAGTAGGAAAAATTCAGGTGTTTTAGCTAGTATGAAGCGTTACAGCTCAATTCCATTAGTTGAAATGAAAGAGATGAATGTGGAGTTAGGGTTGGATGAGGTGATAGGTTTAATAGCTAATTTGCAAACCCACCTTAAAAGATAAAATTAAAGAGGCTTAAGTTCAGGATCCATATTTGTAGATAATACATGATAAGATTCAGTATGGTAAAAAGCCAAACATTTTAATTACAGAGGATCGGATGATGGTGATTAGGAAATGAGTGTGCCTTATGCTATGCATAAAAGTAGAGATTATGCAAAAGGCACATGGTGAGCCTTATGCTATGGATCTAGGTACCACAAAAATGTATAGAATTTTAAGATCCTATTATTATGAAAAAAAGATATAGTTATGTTTGTAGTTAGGTGTTTGACCTATCAACAAGTTAAGGCAGAGCACTAAGCTCTAGTGGGAAAATTACAACCTTTAGCTATTCCATCATAGAAAATATAGCCATGGATTTTGTAGTGAGACTACCTCAGATATTGCAGAAGCATAATGCCATTTGGGTAATTGTCAATAGATTGGCTAAGTCTGCCCATTTCTTACCAATTAAATAGAATGACCCACTAGATAAGTTGGCACAATTGCATTTGAATGAGATTGCAAGATTACATGGGATTCCTATGGCAATTGTGTCTAAATAAGATCCACATTTCACCTTTAGATTTTGGGGTAGTTTACAAATAGCTTTGAGGACTAGGTTGAATTTTCGTACAACATTTTGTCCACTGATAGATAGTCAATCTAAGTGTACTATCCAAACTTTTTAGGACATGATAAGAGCTTGTGAGTTGAATTTTGAGGGTGAATGGGATCAATATTTGTCATTAATGGAGTTTGCATATAGTAATAGCTTTCATTCTAGTGTTAGGATGGCACCTTACGACACATTGTGTAACACCTCCACATACCTAAAAAGGAAAATAGGGATGTTACCAGACACTTAACTTTATGGATCAAAATTCTAACAAATCATGTAAGAGCCTAACTACAAATCATATCATACGTTATCAAAACTTAGCTTTATAGTTTAATATTCATATATCACGTCACGTTATGTACTTTTTCATACAAAGTAAGCCTTACATAGAATCTACTATTCTTAGCCATTTACAACTTAAATATACATTTACATCATACAAATAACAATTTAAGAAAGTTAGTCTATAGCCTATATTCCAAAACGATCTTCGTCTACCAAAATTTGATCTCAACTTTGAGTTAGTCTTTAGCCATATACCTATGTTGTGAATAGATAACTCACATACTAATTCAAGCTTATTAATATATTGCTTAATATAGATAAATAAAAAGTAATTGATGCATTAGATGTTCATATGTATTAGTTTATTTCTAATAATTTATAAGTTACTTCTATATTTCTATACAAGTTAATAATTCAACTACTGATACCAAAATCTTGCCTAGCACCATCTAACTTGCACTAATTAGATCAATGAGCTTTGGTTCGGACTTAGAATCTTTATTCTAAGGGTTCTTACGTATCCCAAAAAATGGAAATTAAAACCATGTAGTTCTATCATCTCACATCATATTCCTACTTATAGCTTCTATAACTAAAGTATCTTTAATTGTTAGTTACTAATATTTATAACAAGCTTTGATACAATTCTTATATCCTACTTATCAGAAATAGAAAATAGGCATATACCAAGTTAAAGTTTATATCAAACATTATATCCAATTATTAGATTAGGAAATATATTAATAATCCAGAACAAAATAGAGCAGAAACAAACCTTATATAGACTAAAAAAATATTATTAATTAATCAAAATAGAACATAGTTGAACTATAACAAATTATATATAGATTTGCTAGATAGAATAGAACAAATCATATACAAAACAAAGATGTAATGAGTAGGAAATAAAATCAAAAAGTCAGGACAAGACAGTATAGGAATAGTTCTTATATAGATTTTCCTGTTATTTCTGTGAGTTTGGATAAAAGGTACTAGAGATACTCAAGATGAGTATCAGCTGGAGATACCACGAGGTATTAATTGGAGAGGTTAAGCCTTAAGTAATAACACATACTCGAGGTGCCGAAGCACTAAACTGGAGAGACATAAGTCTCAAAGTAACAACACCATAGTGTCACTGGATTGGAGTAGCTATAAAACCCTTTTAGGCATCCTATTTACCCATAACTTAGACTCTAGCAGGCCATGTTATCAGGTCATATCATATTATCTAAGAATTATAGTTATATCACAATCATATGTTCAAATAAATATGTTTGACAATCATGCATCACAAAATATACATATTTATATTCATGTGTATATAATTATACTTCACACATATTTAATCCTTAAACATATTTAATCACTTACCACATATGCCCATCAACATGATATCATACTTATTTTTATTTATATTTATATACATATATGAGCATAATCGTATTTTCAATTATACATTTAGATATTCATAAACATATGTACATAATAATTTTTATCATGTATTTAATCATTAAATATGTTTAAACACATAGTAGACAAATTCATGTAATCCGTATACTTTATTTTTAATTTACATGTACATTAAGCTTACATCATATTATCTATACAAGAAGTCATTAACAATACATATTTAAATGAGCATGTATTTTTACACCTCTTTATATTTCAATACATTATCATGCATTTCATATATAGTAAGTCACATTTTACCCTTATACACGTATTTGCAAAATTTCATAAGGATCTAAGAAAGTTTGGATGCGATATGGGGACTTACGAGTGAGAAAAACTCACATTAAGGGCAAAATTAAAAGACTCACGACGGGTAAGTATTGCTAATAGCCATGAGGTGTGCCATTTTCAGATGTAGAATGCTATCTCATGGCAGATAGCCAAACTTGTTAGTCATAAGTGTGCTATAAAATGCCCAAATTCTGGATTTTTAAAGACAAGTTCTTAGGGTCATTTTGCATAGCATTTTTGTCCTAATAAATGAACTTTTTAGATGTTTTTCTATGTATTAAAAATTCATAGAATAAAGAATCATACAATTTAGATGTATAAATCAAAATATATAACTAAAATAGTACGAACTGTTGCGAAGTGTTTTTGAAGGATATATTTAATAACTTGTCTTTGAAAAATTGCTAGGGAAAATAAAGACATAATTATGGCATATTATCTTCATAAAGTTTATCCATTATAAGTATAGTTTCTATACAATTTTGATTCATGTCAATTAAAGGTCTATAGCTAGAGTTATACTTAATTTATTACAAATTATTTCTGATTACAAGGGCAATAATATGTCATTCACTTCAAGCTCATTTTTATTGGTTTTATAGATAGATTTAGCTTATATTTTCTTCGTAAAAGTTGTAGTTACATATCTTATTGATCATTTCCAGCTATAATTACCTAATTTGGCTACCTATAAGTGAAGATATGGCCTAATCAAGAAAATTCAAGGTTACCAATTCAAAATTTTCTCTCCTAGTGTCTTTCAAGACCTATATAAGCTCAAATGTGCATTTCCACCAAAATTCAGTATTCAAACACTAATTTCACATCTTCAACAATATTTCATCAATTTAATCCACATCAAATATCCAAACACATTTAATAGAAATAAATTATTTCCCATACCTTTATAAAAACTGCCAACTTCACTTCAATCTTACTTTTTAGCCCTCTTATTTGTTTATCCTTCACTAAACCAACAATCATAGCAAAAGCAGATACAAAACAATTTATACACACTCAATCCAACATTTTAGATGATAAAGAGATGAGTAGAGAGAACAATTTCTCATTAAAACATATGAATAATTTTGTAACCTCAGCAAGTGTACTGAATCGATAAGTAATATAGTGGGATAATTTTCAGATCCACAAATATTGAACCTTAAAGAACAAGTCTAGAGCAAGAATATTTGATTGATTGGAGTCATATACTTAAATAATTACCCAATTTTTGTGTATGTATGTTGTATCTAATAGTATTTTTAACAATTAACAGTAAAGATAAATTAAACAAAAATATGAATTAAACAAAGATAATAAAAATAGAGTATGAAATGTATGAAATAACAATAACTAAAATTGTAGCTTAAGAATCAAATCCTCCCCTACCTAACGCAAGATTCATTTTAACATAACATTAATGTATCTCGGATGTGGACAACCCAACTAAACCCCTACTCTTCCATTTTGGAGCCAACTAATCTAACTACCCAATTTCTCATTTTAGAGCCAATCCGATAACAAGCATAAGCATGGGTCCTAAGACCTAGATATGAACTAGTTTCCCATTTCAGAGCCAACCAATTCAATACCCATTCATTTTCCTCACTATTTCTGAATCTACAACACATAAACACTAGATCTAACAGCTCCCATTCTAGAAATGCCATAAAAACTACAGAATATAAATTGAGAAAATATAGCATTCATGATATATAAATTAAGCAATCATAAATCTATCAACTTGAATAAGATTAATAGCATAAACTGTAATGACCTCAATACTGGGTCAGCCGTAAATAGTACTTTCAGGGAGTGAATAGTATTTTTCGAGCTCGAAAGGACACCTAAATGTCAAAAACATTTTATTGAACCATTGGAAAGTAATGGTCATAGTGAGCTTGAGGTTGAAATTTGAAGTGAAATTGAGGTCAAATGGACCTCCAAAAGTCAAAAATACGAAAAAGGTAGCTAGTCAATTTCTCTGGTAGAGAAGGGGACTTGATTTTGCATAAATAATTAAAAATAATAAATGAACTCCGAATATTGCCAGATTTTGCGTGCCTACATGAATTTTTGTGTAAAATATTTTAATGATAAGAATTTTTTGGTGATACCGATAGTTGCTGAATTGGATCGATAAATTTGAATCGGACCGATAATGAACTTCGATTGAGTCAAAAATTTATGTAATACCTATTTTTTAGGTGATAAAAATGATGGAAGACTGAAGACGAATTCAATTTTTTTTTAAGAACTCATTTTTTTTAAGTCATCCCTTACTCTATTTCCTCCCCGGAGTCGCCAAGGGGCGGTAGCATACTTAAAATCCAAAGAGTAATAGACCTCTCTTCCAACTAACCTATCTAGAGGACGTGTCTGATTCAAAGTTCGGAAGACGTCTGAGAATAGACATCGCCCATGAATGAAAGGGATAGAAATTTTTGAAGTGATTTGAAGTAAGGAAGAGAGAGAAATTGGATTGGGCTTTAAAAAGGCCTAAATGGGCCTTAAGAAAAGAATGGGCTAAGACCATTAATTTAGCTCTATTTTTGGCCCATTAAGAGGGTATAAATAAAGCTAAAAATCTGAAGATTTGCTCCAAAATTCTCCAGCTTCTTCTCCCTTTTGTGGTGGCGAACCACTCTCCTCTCTCTCTCTCTTGGTTTCTCTTCAAATCTCCCATAAACTCCAACATAAAAGATGAAGTTCTATCTCTCTAGGTCACCCTAGTAGCCTCAATCAAGTGATTTGAGCAAGGGAAGGCAAGAAATCAAGTGGAGAAAGAAAAAGAGGTAACATGGAACTTAAGAAATTAAGTGATTTTAATTAGTTTTTTAGTGTTTTCTCATAGTTTTTGGGGTATAGAGGTTGGATTTAGTGTTATTTTGAGCTAAATAAAATGAAATCATGGTGTTTTATTGAAGGAAAATTTCGGCCAAGAGTGATGGTGTTGAAGAATGAAGTTTTGGTTTGTGTCATGGGAAGAAAAATGAAGCTTAAGGAAGCTAAAGCATGAGAAAAAGGTAAGTGACTACAAAATCCTTTGATTTTCTTTTTATTTGGAATTAATTCCATTTATGTAATTAGGTTAAAAATTGTTAAAGTTGTTAATTGATGAAATTGGTTTGGGAAAAATGAAAGTGGACATTAGAAAAGATGAAAGGAAAGTTTAAATGGAAGAAATAAAATTTTTAGGATAGTTTCTAATAATGGCCTACTTTTCTTCTAAAGGAAGATGAAGGTATTTTTGAATAAAAATAAAGTATATTAGCCTAAATTGAATATAGAGATGATAATTGGTGCCCTTGAATTTTTATGAAATTTTTGGAATTTATTTTAAAATTTTAAAGTCTATGTATTGATTATGTTATAGTGAAAATTGTGAAATAATGGAAAATAATTGATTATTGTAGTGAAAAATGATGCTAAATAATAAATAATGCATAAATAAATTTTATTGAGATTTATTGAAATTATTGGAATTTTATTAAAATTTTAATGTTAATATGTGTATTGGAATTAATTGAATTATTAGTGAATAATTGTGCAAAAATGTTGAAAAAGAAGAATTTATATGAAATTAAATTATAGTCAATGAAAATGAAATAAAGAGTCAACTGATTAATTTTTTGAACTAATTACTGAGTCATGAAAATAATAAGAATAATGAATTATTGGTAAATAATTCATAAAATGAGTGAAAATGAGGAAAATTATAAAATAATGTGCACACAAATTTTTATGAAATTTATATGTTTTGTTAGAATATTTTCGAAATAAATTATTAATTATGTTTAATTAAAATATTGAATTATTAATAAATAACTCGATAAATAAGTACGTAATTATAGACAAAAATGAAGTAAATTGTTTCAGTATAAAAAGATATGAAAAAGTCAAATTATGCATTTTCGAAACATAAAATAATAAGTTATATTAACAGAATTCATAATTTCGTAAAAAAAGTTGTAAAATAATGCGTGTTAATAAAAAGTATTAAAAGAATGAATAATTATAAAATAATTCACCGATGAAATAAAAGTCGGCATATCAAATGACTGAAAAGTCTGGACATAAAAAGAAAAGGAAAAAATCGTAAAAAGTCAAGCATTGAGTTATTGGAGAATAATTCGCAAAAAATTATACAAAAAGAATAAAAGAGAATTGTGAATTATAATGCCATAATTCATAATTTTTACAAAAGAATGAATAGCCCAAGTATCTGAGTGAATTATTGAAGAATAATTTATAACAGTGACCTGAAAAGATAAAATAAATAAAAAGACAAAAAGTTATTTATTAGTCAAAAGCACTAAAAGAGCGTGTTCGATCAGGAATAAAATTTAGCAATAAATAAAAGAAAGAAATTAAAGATTTTTAAATTTTTCAAAATTATTGCAAAAATAACTTATTATTTTGCCCTTAGTGATAAACAAGTGATGTTATTCTTGTTTAGGATATAATTGGCTAGCCATAGGGACACCTCTGTACCGCGATATAAGTCATGGCGACTTGCTTAGCTATGGGTAGGATCTTTGATCTCTATAGCTTTAGTGAAAGTGAAAGTGTATCTGTTTTCTGCTCTGTGAGACTTGATCTTCCGATATCACTTCTTTATCTGTTCAGTGGGACCTTTGGGTCCATGTCCTGTATATCCTTTTTGAGAATCCTGTTATATTGCACTAGGGACGCATCGAAATGAATAAATCAGTACTGCTTAAATGAATTAAATATAAAAAGTTATAACGAAGAATAATTCGTTTTGAAGAAAATGCAAAGTTGAAATAAATATGTAAAGTTATTCGAAAAGTGTGATTATCAAGGAAAATAAAAAATGTTTTATGAGAATAAAATAATAAATGAAGATTAAGTTAAGTTTTTATAATAAAAAATGATTTAAAATGTATTTTGTTTTACATGAAAAAGATAAATTTAATTAATTGGTATTTCTTGTACCAATTACTATTGTGAAAAGTGTCAAGTTTGGAAATAATATTAATTTCCTATTTAAAGTTAAAAAGTGATAGCAATGACATTAAGTAAAATTTGATGCTTAGGTAATGTATTTCTGAAAGAAAAGTAAAAGATATAAATCCTAAAAAGGTATATAATTATTCAATGAAGAAAAAGTAAAAGATATAAGTCCTAAAACAAATAATTGGGCATAAGTAAATATATAAGAGAAGGAAAGAAAGTTTTGACTATAAAATGCTCCAAAATAGATATGTCACTTTATAATAAAGCTTAAAAGCCTTTAAATAGTAATGTATTTATTAGTTAAAAGTTAAAGAAAAATTAAAGAATAAATAGCGAGAAGAGTAATTGAAATACATTTTGAACAATTGAACAATAAATTGAGAAATAAAATAGTTTGGATTGATACCATTAAAGACATGAGTACCAATATACATTGCTAAATGAAATGATAACTATATTGCTATGGCTAAAAAAATGAGACGAAAGTAAAAGTAAAAGTAAAAATTATAGTAAAGAATAACGTAAAGGTAAAAGTAAATTTGATATCAAATCGCCTTAGAAGATAGTGTAAAGTAAAGTTGTAAAATTGAAAACCAAAGAACAATGATTACCAAAAATATGAGTTAATAATAAAACTAATGTTAATTGAAGTAAAAGAAAATATTTAATGAAATAAGTATAAGACTAGCATAAATTATGTAATTATGCTTTATTTTGAGAAATTCTTGGATTAGTAGTCACCACTGAGTATATCTAGTGCTCAGCGAGTAGTGTTTACTGCGTGCAGGTTATGAAGTGTTGCAGGAGCATAGTATGGTGGAGCCAAACCGGAAGAGAAGATTTTGTATTAGACTGAGTTGTATTTGGCATGTATATACTTAATTAATTAAGGTAAAAGATTAAACTGTAATTTGATTGTATTTATGATTTTCGATGATTGAGTGGTTAGCGTAAGTTCTTGGCATGAAGTTATTTTGTATATGTTTTAATTGTTTATAAGATTGTCGAATGATTAGAGAATTAACTTAAAAGTATTTTCAGTCTTTCAAAATGTTCGGTGGAAGAAAAAATTACCATTTTTGGCTAAGCTTCGCATCAGAAAGGACTGTTCCGAGAAGGGTGTGACATTTAGTGGTATCAGAGCAAAGGTTTAAGCGGTTCTAAGATCGAAGTGGGATAAGGTTAAGCGATAGTTTGTTCGTATATACATGCCTATTATAAGTGGATAAGTGTTAAGTAATCTGAAGGGTACTTGCTCCCCTATCTGTTTTAAAGTGAAAGATATGATATTTGACTGAGATTGTTAAGTGTGAAAGGATTGATTCTACATAGTAAAGATGGTAGTAAGTGAGGATGGAAGTATTGCTGCTTGAGATCTCATGGGGGTCAAAGTAGGGAAAGGAAGAGTTGACTGAAATTAAGTGTAAATGTAAGAGCTTAAGTGTCTATATGGATGAGAAATGGTTAAAAGAAGCACAAAAAAAAGTATGCCAAAAATTTAAAAAGGAATTGTATATTAAGTACAGATAAATTGCACAGGCTAAAGAGATACTTTGATCGGATTGCCTTGGTTTAAGAATATTAATGAGCAGGTTATTACGATTATAAGTTAAGGTTGTTTGAGATGCTCTATATATCTGTCAGTGATTTCCTTATAGGAGTGAAAATTTGATTGTATTTTTCATAGTAATGGGAAGGGTTATGATATCTGCATTATATGAGAATACATGACAATATTCTACCTACATACATGAAATCATACATTCATTACATAGCATTTCATATTGTTTGACGGCATCTGATATGCATCATATCACATGTATAGGCCCCACTTGATAGGATGAAACTGACAGGGGATATGATGAACATAGAGACAACCTAAGAATAAGATAAGAAATAGTGTGCTTAAGAGTGTTTTTCATTTTTGATGTGGCCATTGTGAGTTATTGGTCATGTTAATTAAATTTGTTAACACACCAAATCTTTTGATGAATCGATGGAAATGATCACTCAACTTTACTGAGATCCATATTAGAGAATTTAAGTGGTCACTATCTAATATGTTTAAAGACGTTGAAGAAGTGGTGAGTACTTGGATAATGTAAGTGTACTTAAATTCGTGTATCTGAAGGATAACTATAAATGATTAATGATGATGTTATTGGTTTTTCAAGCTGTGAGAGCCAGTTTAAGTTTGGCTCCAAATAGGGCGTGTTTAGCTGGAATATAAGTGAAATCAATATTGTACATTGGGTAAGGATAATAGTTCTGCAAGAGAATGTTTGTGTGGTAATTATTGTGAATAAATCGAAATATTCTTACTAAAGTTCACCAAGATAGTAATGACTGACATTAACAAATGTACTAGGTTTAAAAGCTTAGTTCTGAAAGCTAGATTGAAAGTGTAATGTGACAAATATAAGTAAATATTAAATTTGTCGACATATAGAAGCGGAGCATTAGACTTGTTTGGGAATTGCTCTGACTTATAATGATATTTATTTAGAAATGGAACAATGTGATTAAAGAATTTGTCATTGGATTGGTTAAGTGTCAAAGAGGAAGATTGGTAATAATCTCAGTATTGGCACCTTTGACTAATGATCAGTCAAGGTGGATAATTCAGATATTGAAAGAAGGAGTATGGTAAAATATATGGAATTGTGATAATAACTGTAAAAAGTGGTTATCTATAGTAGGATCCAACTTTTGTTGAGACAATGTTAGAAAGAAAATGTTGAATCCTTTATGCTAGACTTAATGGAATGCAAATAAGTCAGCAAGCCTTGATTTGATTCAAGATATGAAAAGGATCTACATTCAGGATGATATATTTAGAAAAAGAAAGACTGATAAAGATTGGTTAGCTTTAAATGTAAGTGGGTTCCATTGGCGAAGATATTTTTGGAACCATCAAATGTAAATGAAGGTTCGATAAAATGACAGTATGGTATCCTCTACTCTTTGATATAAGAAAACTTCAAGGACAAAATTTCTTTAAGTAGGGGAGAATTGTAATGGCCTCGATATCGGGTCAGCCATTAATAGTATTTTCCGACAGTAAATAGTATTTTCTGGGCCCGAAAGGACACCCAAAAGTCAAAAATATTTATTAGACCATTGGAAAGTAATGGTCATGGTAAGCCTGAGGTTGAAATTTGAAGTGAAATTGAGGTCAAATGGGCCTCCAAAAGTCAAAAATACGAAAAGCTAGCGAGTCAATTTCCCTAGTAGTGAACAGGACTTGATTTTGTATAAATAATTAAAAATAGTAAACGAACTCCGAATATTGCTATATTTTGCGTGCCTACATGAATTTTTGTGTAGAATATTTTGGTGATAAGAATTGAATTTTTCGGTGACATCGGTAGTTGCTGAATCGGACTGATAAGTTTGAATCGAATCGATAACGGACTCCGATTGAGCCGAAGATTTATGTACTACCTATTTTTGAGGTGATAAAAATGATGAAATTATTTTTGAAGTGATTTGAAGTAAGAAAGAGAGAGAAATTGGATTATGCTTTATAAAGGCCTAAATGGGCCTTAAGAAAATAATGGGCTAAGCCCATTAATTTAGCTCTATTTTTGGCCCATCAAGAGGGTATAAATAAAGCTAAAAATCTGGAGATTTGCTCTAGAATTCTCCAGCTTCTTCTCCGTCTTGTGGTGGCCGAACCACTCTCCTCTTTCCCTCTTTTGGTTTCTCTTTAATTCTACTTCAAATCTCTCATAAACTCCAACATAAAAGATGAAGTCATATCTCTCTAGGTCACCATAGTGGCCTCAATCAAGTTATTTGAGTAAGGGAAGGCAAGAAATCAAGTGGAGAAAGAAAAAAAGATGAGATGGAACTTAAGAAATCAAGTGATTTTAATTGGTTCTTTAGTGTTTTCTCATAGTTTTGGGTGTATACAGGTTGGATTTGGTATTATTTTGAGCTAAATAAAATGAAATCATGGTGTTTTGTTGAAGGAAAATTTTGGCCAAGAGTGATGGTGATGAAGAATGAAGTTTTTCTTTGTGTCAAGTGAAGAAAAATGAAACTTAAGGAAGCTAAAGCATGAGAAAAAGGTAAGTGACTACAAAATCCTTTGATTTTGCTTTTATTTGGAATTAATTCCATTTATGTAATTAGGTTAAAAATTGTTAAAGTTGTTAATTGATGAAATTGGTTTAGAAATAATGAAAGTGGGCATTAGAAAAGATAAAAAGAAAGTTTAAATGGAAGAAATAAAATTTTTAGGATAGTTTATAATGATGGCCGAATTTTCTTCTTAAGGAAAAGGAAGGTATTTTTCAATAAAAATATAATATATTAGACTAAATTGAATATAGAGATGATAACTGGTGCCCTTGAATTTTTATGGAATTTTTGAAATTTATTTTAAAATTTTAAAGTCTATGTATTGATTATGTTATAGTGAAAATTGTGAAATAATGGGAAATAATTTATTATTGTGGTGAAAAATGATGCTAAATAATGCATAAATAAATTTTATTGGGATTTATTAAAATTATTGAAATTTTATTGAAATTTTAATGTTAATATGTGTATTGGAATTAATTGAATTATTAGTGAATAATTGTGCAAAAATATTGAAAAAGAAGAATTTATATGAAATTAAATTATAGTCAATGAAAATGAAATAAAGAGTCAACCGATTAATTTTTCGAACCAATTACTAAGTCAAGAAAATAATAAAGATAATAAATTATTGATAAATAATTCATAAAAGGAGTGAAAATGAGGAAAATTATAAAATAATGTGTACACGAATTTTTATGGAATTTATATGCTTTGTTAGAATATTTTCGAAATAAATTATTGATTATGTTTAATTAAAATATTAAATTATTATGAAATAATTCGATAAATAAGTATGTAATTATAGACGAACACGAAGTAAATTATTTTAGTATAAAAAGAAATGAAAAAGTCAAATTATACATTTTCAAAGCATAAAATAATAAGTTATATTAACATAATTCATAATTGCGTAAAAAAAGTTATAAAATAATGCGTGACTAATTTATCAAAATAAATTAGTCAATAAAAAGTATTAAAAGAGAATAATTATAAAATAATTCACCGACGAAATAAAAGTCGGTATATCGAATGACTGAAAAGTCTGGACAGAAAAAGAAAAGGAAAAAATCGTAAAAAGTAAAGCATTGAGTTATTGGAGAATAATTCGCAAAGAATTATACAAAAAGAATAAAAGAGAATTGTGAATTATAATGGCATAATTCATAATTTGTACAAAAGACTGAATAGCCCAAGTGTCTGAGTGAATTATTGAAGAATAATTCACAATAGTGACCTGAGAAGATAAAATAAATAAAAGGACAAAAAGTTATTGATTAGTCAAAAGCACTAAAACAGCTTGTTTGATCAGGAATAAAATGTAGCAATAAATAAAAGAAAAAAATAAAGATTTTTAAATGTTTGAAAATTATTGCAAAAATAACTTATTATTTTGCCCTTAGCGATAAGCAGGTGATATTATTCTTGTTTAGGATATAATTGGCTAGCCATAGGGATACCTCTGTACCGCGGTGCAAATCATGGTGACTTGCTTAGCTATGGGTAGAATCTTTTATCTCCATAGCTTCAGTGAAAGTGAAAGTGCATCTATTTTTTACTCTGTGAGACTTGATCTTCCGAGATCACTTCTCTATTTGTTCAGTGGGACCTTTGGGTCCATGTTCCGTATATCCTTTTTGAGAATCCTATTATATTACACTAGGGGTGCATCGTAATGAATAAATTAGTACTGCTTAAATGAATTAAATATAAAAAGTTATAACGACGAATAATTCGTTTTGAAGAAAATGCAAAGTTGAAATAAATCTGTAAAGTTACTCGAAAAGTGTGATTATCAAGAAAAAGAAAAAGAAATGTTTTATGAGAATAAAATAATAAATGAATATGAAGTTAAGCTTTTATAATGAAAAAGGATTTAAAATGTATTTTATTTTACATGAAAAAGACAAATTTAATTAATTGGTATTTCCTGTACCAATTACTATTGTGAAAAGTGTCAAGTTTGAAAATAATATTAGTTTCTTATTTAAAGTTAAAAAGTGATAGCGATGACATTAAGTAAAATTTGATACTTAGGTAATGTATTTCTGAAAGAAAAGTTGAATGAAAAGTGAAACGATAAAAAGGTATAGAATTATTCAATGAAATAAAAGTAAAAGATATAAGTCCTAAAACAAATAATTGGGCATAAGTAAATATATAAGAGAAGAAAAGAAAATTTTGAATGTAAAATGCTCCAAAATAGCTATGTAACTTTATAATAAAGTTTAAAAGCCTTTAAATAGTAATGTATTTATTAGTTAAAAGTTAAAGAAAAATTAAAGAATAAATAGCGAGAAGAGTAATTGGAATACATTTTGAACAATTGAACAATAAATTGAGAAATAAAATAGTCTGAATTGATACCATTAAAGACATGAGTAGCAATATACATTGCTAAATGAAATGATAACTATATCGTTGTGGCTAAAAAAATGAGCCGAAAGTAAAAGTAAAAGTAAAAGTTATAGTAAAGAATAACGTCAAGGTAAAAGTAAATCTGATATTGAATCGCCTTAGAAGATAGTGTAAAGTAAAGTTGTAAAATTGAAAACCAAAGAACAATGATTACCAAAAACATGAGTTAATAATAAAACTAATATTAACTGAAGTAAAAGAAAATGTTTAATGAAATAAGTATAATACTAGCATAAAATATGTAATTATGCTTTATTTTGGGAAATTATTGGATTAGTTGTTGATAAGTGTGAATTATATATAGTTTTTGATATGTTTTTAGTTGTGTTATTTAGTTGTTTTGGTTTTATTTATGTTAAATTAGAGTTGATTTGGTAATATTTATATTTTTGAGGTTAATTCTATGTTTTGTTTGATTTTCAGGTTTAAATTGTTAATAAATGGCTTAATTTGTAAAAAGGATAAAATTTAGGGTCAAAAGTGCAAATATGAGGAATTGTTACGAGAAAATTGGCGATCAGTCTAGAGCCTTCACACGTGACCACGTGAAAATACTGAAGAATTCCACTCGTGGCCACGTGAAGGTTTGATACTTAGAGGCCATGGCCACGTGAAGAGAATTGAAGAGGAAGACAAGGCAAACACGTGACCACGTGGATTCCAAGAGAAGGACCACACGTGGCCACGTGTGAAGAATGGCCAAGAGAACACGTGGCCATGTGTTCAATATCAAAGAGTAGGGCGTGGCCACATGATCCAGTTTTCCCATATCGCGAAGGATTTTCGAGCTTCCTGTTTTAGCAGAATTTGATTCCTATTTTGCGACTGGAGTTTAACAAGGAGTCTACTACAATTTTGCCTATAAATAGCAGTCCAAAACACAGAAGAGATCATCATCAATCATTAGAATTAAGCTTTATTTTCTTAGTTGTTTTTACGTTCTTTGTTTGTTTACTGTTTTTTTTCAAAACGTTGTTTTAATTTTAAGAATGGTTTGTGAGTAGTTTTCTTTTAGTTTTGCTAAAGGATACTTGAATCCTTAAACTTGTATTGTTATGACTTGAGTTGTTCTTCAATTCAATGCAAGTTGGTTATTTCTTGGTTCTTAAACATAGTCTTGTCTCTTCTCAATTTTAAGTTAATTATTAACTTGATTAAGCATTGGTTAATTAATTGATTTAAGTTGAATAATGACTTGCATGCTCTTAGGTTAATTTAGTTGGATTAATGCATGATTATAATCTGAATAAGCTATAATTGTGTGTGATTTGAGTAAGTTAAGATTAAGAAAAGGGTAACCAAGAATAGGTGAAAGTTAAATCTCTTGAGAAAGGCTTTAATAGACATCTAGGGGACTTAATTCAGCTCTTTATGCTAAGTATTAAGTTTATATGAATAAGAAAATTTGATGCTTGGAATGATAATCTTGAATAAAGTTATCTGGTTTTATTAAACTGAATTCCTCATAATCACTTGTATGTTTTCTTTTATTTAAGTCATAGCAATACTTGTTAAGGTAGATAGTCCTTTAGTGAAAGTTGTTTTTAATATTGATTTTTACCTCATTTAATTTACTTGCTTTCAATAGATCTCTTCTTTACTTTAGCTCTTTTAATTGTTTTATTTTGGTTTTAAATTATTGTTTTTAGTTTTAATTCTTCAATCATCACAAATTTGGGATTTCTTTTCTTTCTTTTGCACACAAAATTAGTTTTGAAATTGAAATAGCACATACAAGCACAAGTTTCCCTTGGGTTCGATATTTTGGGTCATAATCTTATTTCCCTATATTACTAGCCGATGTAGTACACTTGCTAGACACCGGTCAGTTGTCACCATTGAGCATATCTAGTACTCAACACATAGTATTTATTGTGTGCAGGTTATGAAGTGTTGCAGGAGCATAGTACGGTGGAGCCAGACCGAAAGAGAAGATTTTGTATTAGACTGAGTTGTATTTGGCATGTATATACTTAATTAATTAAGGTAAAAGATTAAACTGTAATTTGATTGTATTTATGATTTTCGATGATTGAGTGGTAAGCGTAAGTTCTTGGCATGAAGTTATTTTGTATATGTTTTAATTGTTTATAAGATTGTCGAATGATTCTAGAATTAACTTAAAAGTATTTTTAGTGTTTCGAATTGTTCAGTGGAAAAGAAAACTTACCGTTTTCAGCTAAGCTTCGCATCGAAAAGGACTGTTTGGAGAAGGGTGTGACATAAACACTTGAATAACATATATACCAAGATGTACATAAGGGAAAAGAAACATCTAAAATATATATATATAAGCAAATAAGTTCAATGTCTTACATGGGTAGGGGATTCAAAGATCCCCATACAACTAAAGAACTACTCATAATGAAAATAACAAAGAAAAGGAAAGAAGAAACTCTTAAACCCATATTGGAATGTAGAACTGAAGTTGCAATGGCTTCTTCTCTTCTTCTCCAAGCTGAATTTGATTAAAACTATAACTTTGCTTTGTAAACTAAGCTATATCTATGTATTTTTGTATTTTGGGTATCAACTATATTAGAACTGTAATTTTTACAAGTAAAACTATGTATGCTAAGTATAAAACCCTAACTATCTGAGAAAACTACGAGCTACAACTACAGAGAAAAATCTAAACTTAAAAAAAACTTTAAAAGATCTCTAAAAACTCCTCTTTTAAAGCTAGATAAAATGCAGCTTTGATACTTGTTTGCGTTGGACACAACAGAGACAAATGGTGTCAATTGAGTCCAATCGATTAAAAGAGTATTGTAGCTTTAACACACAACTGAGACACTTTTATCTTAGCCGTTCACACCTTTTTGGACTGAATTATCCTCAAACTTCACATTGGACACAGTGGGGACAAATGGTCTCAACTGAGTCCTTTAGTAAAATGGTGCATTTTGTAAATCTACAAGGCACACAGTTGGGACAAATGGTCTCAGCCAAATGCAAGTCAATTTCACTGCACAAAAGTCAAAATTGCACCATTAAACACACAAAACTTTACAAATCTTAATATAATCCTATTTGGCATAAAAAGAGAAATTTAATATCCAAAACAATAAACACACATAAAACAAGACACAAACACGAACAAAAATACACTACAAATAAACATCAAATTGGAGTTATCAAATTACCCACACTTGGCTTTTGCTCACCCTCGAGCAATTGAACAAACCACATTCCTGCATACTCAAAGTCAAGGAAAGAAATCACAAATTTTGAGAAAGTCAAATAACACTATAGCAGAAATGACTAACTATCATCCTAATCGAAAAGAACTCAGCTCAAATCATATTAGCTAGTCTCTTAGTGTGTGTGTGACAAGCCAAAACAGTTTAAAGTAGTCTTTTAAAATAAAAATTTCAGTGCAATTCGATAACCGAGAAAAGAATTCGTGTTTAAAAGATTGTATATGCGATTTCGCTCTTAAAACTCAAGGAATAACATGGGCCTCTCCTTTAGCATCGGAAGCTGAAGGTCATCTCTGCACACAACTCTCAAAAAGACAAGATCATTAAGACTTAAAAGGATGTAATGTAGTTAAGGTATGACTATCAAGAAAGGATTAAGATACGCAAGTTTAAGTAGCCATTTCTACCTCAACTCACCCATTTTCTTCTAAAAAGATAGACCTTAACTCTACCCTCATTCTTTATCATTGCCAAACTTTAGATATTCAAAATGTAAAATAAAAAGCACAAAGAAGAGGAAGGATTTTCTCCAAAAAATTTTCTAAGATTATAGCCCAATTGATGTTTAAACAGCTTAAAATCCTCATCCGGTACACATTGAGTACCCCACACTTAGATGAAACCAAGATTACTAGCTTTTATTTCATAGAGAAATTGATTTTTGTGTTTTATACACAGAGACTCAACACGATTTTTCTTAAAGAAGACTACATTCTTAAATTTTTTTTTCAGTCTTACTCGATAATGGCAATGTATCTCCACTTAGATTTTAACACTTTAAGTCTAACCCTTAATTTCACTCACTTGCATTTCCTAATAAAACTCTTCTCACTCCTTTCTAGAATGGCTAGTTCACAAGAGAGTGAGACAAAAACTTTTTAGGCTTAAAGGATTAAAATTTATGTGTAATTCAACAAAAATACTTAGCACGCATTAAGCACTCTCAAAAACCTCCAAAGGGCTTAAAGGGGTATAATGTAGCAAAGGTAGGTCAAAAGGTCTTTTGAAAAATGGATTAAGAACGAAAATTGTCTAAGTCATTTCTAATCTTATTTTTAAGTTGATTACTTACATCAAAGGGTGATGAGGAAGGTTATAGCGCTCTAAAATTCCTACTTAATTATCTTCAAACACTAGTTTTTAGAATTTTTCAAAAATTAGGCCTAAAGTGCACGTTGTATTAGGAAACCTATTGATATCGATCTAATTGAACCTAAACGAAAAGGCAAATAATTGACAACTAACTACTCTCTAGTCATTCAACTATCCTCAAATAAGTTTTTCTTAAACTAAGTTCAAGCTATTCACAACAGGAACTAAATAAGGGCAAACTAAACTAAAATGTTCGAGAATTTAATAATAATCTAAGAAATAAAGATGAAAATTGAGAAAATAATAAGTAAATGTTGTAAATTAAACTAAAACTAAACAAAAGCTGTAAAACATAAAGAGAAACATAATTTAAAGGGAATATAGTTAAAACTAAATAAGAAATAAATAATCATAGCATAAAATATCATAAATAACAATTTAAAGAAGTTAAAAACATACTAATTCAATTACTAACTTAAAATGAACATAAAAGTTAAAACTACTTTAAAACTATTATGGTGATAAATCAAGTAACAACATCCAACATCCAACAAGTTCAATTCCAAAATACTATCACCCTACACTTAGAGTTTTGCTGCCCTCAGCAAATGACAAAAAAATCAATCACAAAATTTTGGGGTTGAGAAAATCCCTGAAAAGTCACTCCTATGGAGATGGAGGAACATGGGTGTTAAAATGAAACTACATCATGCTCAAAGAAGCAACAATGTCGTCCATCCACTCGATCATGGTGTTTAAGCAACTAGTGATGGCAGTGTGCTCTGATGATAAAGTGATAGTTGTTGCCTCCGCCCGTTGGAGCTCAGTAGCCTACTTTTTCACAACCTCTTTGTAGGCTTCTCTTCCTAATACCACTATATAACCTTGCTTTGGGAACCACTGGTTGTCAATGAGTATCGATATATTCTTCAGCATCTTCTTATCAATAACCATCAAATTTCCCACTACTCTTCCTAGGCTCGTGTAATTGACTGCCCTAGCCAATGTAGTGACAATGCCTCGAAAGGTAATCCTAGTCGCCCTGTTGCGGTAGGTCTTCAAGTCATCAAACTTGGCAACAAGAAACACTGCTCCATTAAGTGGGATAACATTTTTTTATTGCATACAGGATAAGAACCTCATTTGCATTTACATTTTTAGGTCCCCCAAGGCGAGAGAACACTGCTAAAGCCAAATATTTATGTATAATCCTTAGTGGGTGGTCTCTCAGATGGTAAGCTTTGGTATTGCTAGGATAAAAAATTATTGACTCTATGTCATCGCTGATGTCATTCCACATCTCTTGCCGACTTACATTTTTTATGCCCCTAGCAGCATGGGGGGTCAAACCCTAAAGTGGCAAAAAAACTCATTAAAGCTCATTTGGTTCAAAGACCCATTATGCCAAAAGCTAACATTATCGCCATCAATGTGGCTGTTTTTCCCAATACAGATTTGGACTGTTGTTAAAAAGTCCCTTGTCAAGTGGGGGTGAATTGTTTCTCTTCGCCTCATAAACTCAATCCAGCCAACTCTTTCAATTAATCACTCAATATTATTCTTCATATTTAGCTTTCCCATCAATTCCACATCGATGTATATGGTCGCTAAATATTCTGCCTTCGTAAATGTAGGCCAATCTGACTTGAATTCATTTGGGACCCAAGATGGAATCTTTGATTCCCTTAATGCTTAAGGAGTCAAGAATGAAGATCTTGCCTCTATTCTAGTTCTCTTAGGTGCCATTGCAAAAGTAAGCAAAATCATTAAGGATAACTTCATACTAACATGGGAAATTACAAAATCAATCGGACCAAGCAAGAAAGAGGTAATCTAGGCATAAAGCACACCAAATTAAGTAAAATAAGGAGTAAATGGTTCACATACCACACACAAAGATGAACAAGCCTTGGATAGCAAAATTAAGAACAATCGAAGTGGACAAACTAGGCAATGAATTTAAACAGAAAAACTCGATGCAAAACAAACAACTAACTTAAACTAAGCTCATTTGTTCAACTAAATAAATGCTCACACTTGCTATGCTTAAACGAGTTACATACCCAATTTGAAAAATCAATGTGGTGCCATATTTTTGTGATGCAAACTAATACTCAAAAAAAGTAGGCACATAATCATGAAAGCAAGGTTAAAGCTTTTTTTTAAGGAAAAATTTATACCAAACTTAAACTAGCTCAAGCTCTAGGTACATATATGAGTACATCAACATCATGAAGGCATGGAAAACATAGGCATTGTATTCGAACATCCACAAGCACCAAATTAGACATTACGGTATAAGTTCAAAGGTTAAAGGCTACGAAAACAAGGAATTTCACTTCTTTTAGACACTTTGATGAACAAATGGCATGCATAAAGAAAATTTGCAATTATAACACCATTTGAACCAAATTAACAATTGCAAGATCATCTATTAAGTGCACATAAGCAAATTTAAGCCAAAATCTCGAAACCAAAGAAGCAAAAACCTAAAAAGAAATAGATTTTTCTAACCTAAAACATGCATAATGGTTTTCTAGCTACCGAAAACAAATTTATGCATATAGACATAGTATTAATGACAATAAACTTCATTAGTTTGCAAAATCATGGAGAATCAAAATCAAAATCAAGAGTAAATGTAAAATAAAAGAGTTAAGAACTTACTTGTTGAGTGAAACTTGCTCAATCAAAGAAAATGCACTATGAGTAAGGGGGTAAGGTGAGAATGCTGGAATTGAGAGAGGAGAAAGAGAGAAAATGGAAGAAAGTGGAAGGACATGACTATTGGGGTATATTTATAGATGGACATGGCAGAGAACCTTAAGGACACGGTTGAGACCAAATGGTCTCGACCGAGTCATATATAAAAGTCCAAAATGCATAGTATTGATTTATAATGGACATGGCTGAGACCATTTTGTCTCAGCCGAGTGCCCCAAACTATTTAGAAAAATCTCAACAGCATACGACAGAGACCAAATGGTCTCAGCTGTGTGACCCTTTTTGTATTTAAAGTTTTCTGATGCACACGATAAAGACAAATGGTCTCAACCGTGTGATACCTTCTACACCAAAATACTTGCAAATGCACACAGTAGAGGCCAAATGTCTCAGCCATGTGACCTATTATGTACCCAACACATTTCACATGCATATAGCAGAGACCATTGGTCTCAACCGTGTGATGCCTTCTGGATTTGGACTAAGCATTTACACATGGCAGAGACTAAATGGTCTCAACCAAGTGCCCTATTCTGGAACTACTCATACATAAGGCACACGATAGAGACTAAATTGTCTCAATGATGTCCAACAAAAATTTACACTTTTTTTAAAAAAAATTCAACATCCTCATACATGCATACTAACATTACAACATTTAGCAAGCATTTGCATGCTAAAAATCACCACTTATTAATGATAAAAGCAAAGACACAAAACAATAATTTAAACTAAAATTTGAAATGCAATTAAAGAAAAATGAGTTCTAAGATTGAGTTAAAAGAAGTTTTGGGTATAATAAGTTGCCAGCTCGACTTTGAACGTGCTTACGACACATCATCAATTGTCACGACCACCGATGCAACTTCAAACCTAGATTTGAAGTATGGCTTGAGGCAATGACCATTGACGTTAAACTCCCTATCATCATTTGGATGCTTGACTATGGCAACTCCATATTGAGTAACATCCACCACTTTATAGGGTCCTTTCTATCTTGACTTGAGTGTTTCAGGAAATAGCCTAAGATGACTATCGTACACCAACGCTTTCATTCCCAAGATAAATTATTTGGGCACCAGCTTGTTGTGATTATATATCCAAAATCTGAGCTCTTCCAGCTTACTCAATTGCAAAGCCTTGCACTTTTCTGCACTATAAAGATCAAAGTTCAAAACATTAGTGGCCAATAAGATTTGTGTTCCAAATCGATCGGTAGGTGATAAGACTTGCCAAATACTAGCCTAAAAGGGGACATTCCTATCAATTTTTTAAAAGAAGTCCTATAGGCCTATAATGCCTTATTTAATTTGAGGGACCGATCATTCCTATACGAATTCACCATTTTCTCTAAAATGGCTTTAAGTTCCCGATTTGACACTTCTACTTGGCCATTGGCTTATGTATGGTATGGGGTGGTGACTTTGTGCCTAACAACAAACTTTTTCAATAATGTTTTGAATTGATGGTTGACAAAGTGTTTTCAATAGCCCTAGGTGCTCCATATCGGGTGAATATGCTTGTGGCAATAGCTTCTACCCATTTACTAACGTAGTTAACAACCACTAATATGTATTAAAACTCGTAAGACACCGAAAAAGGTTCTATAAAGTATATGCCCCATACATCAAACAACTCAACATTAAGTATGTTCGTTAACGGCATTTCATCCCTCCCAGATATATTGCCTACCCTTTGTCATATCTATCACAAGATTGAATAAAGCTTTTTACATCATTAAATAAAGTACGCCAATAAAGTCCAAATTTAAGAATTTTAGATATCGTTTTATTTGGTCTGTGATGTCCATCAACTTCTCCGCTATGGCATGCTTTGATGATTTCTTCTTGCTATGATGTCCATCGAATTCCCCAATATGGCATGCTTTGATGATTTCCTCTTGCTCCTCTCGAGGAATGCATCTTCTTAGAACTTGATCCGTGCACAATTTAAAGAGGTAAGGATCATCCCACAAGTAATGTCTTGCATTAGCCCTTAACTTTTTCCTTTATTGCCATATATAGTCCCTTGGCATGAAACCAACTACAAGATAATTGGCTAAATCAGCAAACCATTAGGTGGAAACCTCACAAAAAAAATAATGTGTATATGCATTCATTATGTAATAGGTCTAGGATTTCCCCCTTTTTGATATGCTTATGCTCTAGCCTCGATAAGTGATCCGCAATAAAATTCCCTGCCCCTTCTTGTCTTTTATTTCTAAGTCAAACTCTTGTAAGAGGAGCACATATCTAATCAACCTTGGCTTAGACTCCTTCTTGGCAAAAAGGAGCCTCAATACTGCATGATTAGACCACACAACAATTTTAGTTCCAAGGAGATAATGCCTAAACTTTTCAAATGCGAAGACTATGGCAATAAGCTCATTTTTAGTTATGGTGTAGTTGACTTGGGTAGTATTTTGTATAAAATACTCTCTCCTTCCTTTGTCCTAGCATAACTCCCACTGTGAAGTCACTTGCATCACACATTAATTCAAATGGAAGGTTCCAATCCAAAAGGACAATCACCGAGGCTGAAATCAATCTCTATTTTAATGTGTTAAATGCCTACAAACACTCATCAATAAAATCAAATAAAGCATCTTTTATTAACAAATTCGACCAAGCTTTAGCAATTTTTGAGAAATCCTTAATAAATCTATGATAAAAACCTGTATGCCCTAAAAAGCTCCTAACTCCTTTGACACTAATTTAAGGTGGAAGTTTCTCAATCACTTCTACCTTGGCTTTATCTACCTTGATCCCCTTCTTTGAAATTTTATGCCCCAAAATAATGCTTTCTCTCACCATAAAGTGGCATTTTCCCAATTCAATACCAAGTTGGTTTTCTCACACCTACCCAACACTAAATTGAGATGCTTTAAATAGCTCTCAAAATCCCTACATAAATGGTGAAGTCATCGATAAACACCTCAATAAATTTCTCTATAAATTCATGAAAAATTTCCCTCATACATCATTGAAATATAGCTGGTGCATTACATAATCCGAATGACATTCTTCTATAATAAAAAGTGCCATATGGGCAGGCAAAGGTTGTTTTCTCTTAATCCTTGGGAGCTATGGGGATTTGCAAGTATCATAAATATCTATCTAGAAAGTAATAAAACATATTCCCTGCTAACTTCTCTAGCATTTGGTTAATGAATGGTAAAGGAAAGTGATCTTTTCTAGTTGCACTATTTAGTCTCCTATAGTCAATATATATTCTCCAACCCACGACCATACTAGTTGGAATGAGTTCATTATGCTCATTTTCTATTACTATCACTCTCCTTTTCTTAGGAACACACTAAATTGGGCTTATCCAACTATTATAAGAGAAAGGAAAGATTATACCTATATCAAGCAATTTTAGAACCTCTTTCTTGACTACCTCTTGTATTGCTGGATTCAATCTCCTTTGGGGTTGCACAACTGGCTTGCAATCCTCCTCCATTGGGATACCAGAGTTCAATAGCTTGGGTTAATCCCCTTGAGATTTGATGTCTCCCATTCGATGGCCCTTTTGTGTTTCCTTAGCACCTCTATTAAGAGCTCTTCCTTAATACCTATTAAAATAGCAGATATTATCACTAGTTTTGTTCTAACCTCTAAAAATATATACTTTAAATGAGGGGGATGGGGTTTGAGTTCAATTTTTGAATCTCCCGTTGGTAGTTCAAACTCTTTCTCATTTGCTTCTTCGTCTTCACATTCTTTCTTAAGCTCCTTCACAACTTCTTTCTCATCTTTGGTCAAATCCTCTTCCTTAGCCGCTTGCATCAAGCAATTCTTCAATGGGTCATCTAGCAGGATTTTCTCTTGTACCTCTTCCTTACAGTCCTCATTGGGATCCATAAAGCAAATTAACTCCTCAAATTCACACAATGAGTGCTTTATCACCTTATTGACATCAAACACCATTTTCTCATCGTTGAATCTTAAAGTTACTATCTGGCCATGTACATCTATGAGTGCTTTAGCCATATTAAGGAATGGTCTTCCCATGATCAATAGAACTTTCTTATCTTCATCTATGTCCATAACCATAAAATCTATTGGGAAAACAAAATTTCCCACTTTAACTAGTAAATCCTCAATAATTCCTTTTGGATGCTTAACTGAATGATCCGCTAGTTAGGGTGTCATCCTTATCTCCTTGATATCTCCTAGCTTTAACTTCTTGTAAATAGAATATGGCATCAAATTAATGTTGCCTCCCAAATCACATAATGTATTTCACACAAAATTCCCTCATAACTCATAAGGTAGTGTAAAACTCCCTGGATTCTCTATTTTAGCCGAAATTTTATTGGTAAGAATAACACTATAATTTTCAAACAACTAGACAGTACCTACCCCTTCTAGTTTCTTTTTATTTGAGCATAAATCTTTTATGAATTTTGCATATTTTGGCATGTGAAGTAAGGCTTCGGCAAATGGCAAATTAACACATAATTTATTAAACATATTTAAAAAATTTTTCAATTGCTCATTATTTCTTTCTTTCCTAGTGACTGAAGGGTATGGTAAATATGATGCATTAAATGATAAACCAGTGTTAATGATGGCCTTACCCTTATCTTTTGGCTTGGAAACCTCCTCTATATTTTTAGAGTTAGAATCACATACCTCAATTATCGGCTCTAACTCTTTAGAAAAAGATGATGGTTGGTTACCTTATTCAACTTTTTAAACTTACTTACCACTCCTTAATGAGATAGCCTTAGCTTCTTCCTTGGGGTTTCGATCAACATTTGAAGGAAAATTATTTGGTGGCTTTATAGAGCTAGAATTTACTATTTGGTCAACTTGTGTCTTTAAGTGCCTTATGGCTGTATCCTAGTTCCTATTCTATTGCTCTTGAGCCTTCCATCTTGCCTTTTGGCTTGTCATAAATTGATTTTGGCTAGACATGAAACTAGCAAACATGTCCTCAAAGTTCAATTTCTTTTTTTTTTTATGGTGGGGGTTTGTCTAGGTTAGAAACTAGGAGGTTAGAAGTGTGTTTGGTAACCTTAAGATGCTTGGCATGGTGCTTGAAAATAAGTATTTGCAGCTGGTGGTTAGTGTTAATGATAAGTATGGTTATGGTTATGGTTAACTTAAGTATGTGAAGGTGCATTAAATGGGGCTCTTGGTTAGGGGTTTAAGGTAGAGGCTTGGTTACTATCTTTCTATAAGAAGTTTAGGTGATTCCTCCACCCACAATTGTAGTGGTTACTAAAAAGATCATTCCTCTTGTAATCAAGCAGTGCATTTACATCTCCCATTTCTTGAGTGTAAGGTTCACTTGATTTTGAGTCACTCCCCAAGTTTCCTCCCTCAAATGCACTTCCTTTTTGGTTAATTACTGAAATATTTTGTATTTTTAACCCATTAAGCTCTTTCTTCAATAGCTTCATTTGAGCTTTCAACATTGCCACTTCATCGGCATTGTGAACTCTTTGTCTCTTGGTTAGTGCTCTTGTGTTAGACCATTGAGCCTCATTCATAGTCATTTCATAAAAAAAAAAGCTTCATTCGAGATTTTGTTCATGAAGGTTCCCTCCAATGCGGCAACTAATAAAAACCTTGTGGTTGTGTTACACGCTGCAGAAAATATTGACATTAATTGGTGCATTGCAATCTCATAGTGCGAACAGCTTTTGAACAATCTCTTAAACCTCTCCCAAGCTTCATGAAAGGATTTTTCACTCAATCACTGGAAATTGTAGATGCTATTCCTTATGCTCACCATATTTATGAATGGTAAAACCTAACAAGAAACTTTTCTTGCATTTGTTCCCATGACTGGATAGATTGACTCGGTAGTATAGACAACCAATTTGTTGCTTTCCCTATGAGAGTAAAGGAAAAAAGCTTTAGCCTTATTGCATCCATCAACACACCTTGTATTTAGACCATGTTGCAAATCTCCAAAAAAATATCTAAGTGTTGCATCGGGTCCTCAATCTCCAATCCAAAAAATTGGTTCCTTTGAACCATGGTGAACATTGTCGATTTTAGCTTAAAATATTGTTGACAAAGAAGCACTACCATCCTATGCTCCTCGTTCCATCTTGGAGTGGCATAATCACAAATGGTCCTTGGTCTTAGGCCATCGTGATTTCTTTCATGTTGTTTTTGTTGCCTTTTTTTTCTTTATCATTAAGAGGCACATCCAAATTCAGTGGATCATTCATATCTTTGGTTTGATTTTGTCTTTTTCTTTGATGTAAAACGCTCTCAATTTTAGGGTTAAATGATGCTAGATGATGCAAGCAAAATTTGTTCATGCACCACAATCACCTGAAAAGAATAAGTAAATAAAAATAAGTAACAAAAAAATACATAAAATAAACAATCAAATTTGCAATTAAACATGTCAATGTTCCCTAGCAATGTTGCAAAAACCTTATTGCGATCTCAGCAAGTGTACTGAATCGATAAGTAATATAGTAGGGTAATTTTCAAACTTATAAATATCGAACCTAAAGGAATAAGTCTAGCACAAGAATATTCAATTGATTAGCATTATGTGCTTAAAGAATTACCCAATTGTTGTGTATGTATGTTGTATTCAACACTATTTTTAACAGTTAATAGTAAAGATAAATTAAACACAAATATGAATTAAACAAAGACAATAAAAATAAAGTATGAGATGTATGAAATAATAGTAACTAAAAATGCTGCTCGAGAATCAAATCCTCTCCTATCCAATACAAGATTCATTGTAACATAACATTAGTGTATCTTAGATGTGAACAACTCAACTAAACCCCTAGTATTCTATTTTTGAGTCAACTACTCTAACTGCCTAATTTCTTATTCCGGAGCCAATCCGATAACCAAAATAAGCACGAGTTCCAAGACTTAGATATGAATTAGTTTTTCATTCTAGAGCCAACGAATTCAATACCTATTTATTTTCCTTACTATTTTCAAATCTACAACACATAAACCCTAGATTTAAAGCTCTCATTCTAGAAATGCCATCAAAACTACAAAATATATATTGCAAAAATAGAGCATTCATGATATATAAAGTAAGCAAGCATAAATCTATCAACTTGAATGAGATTAATAGTATAAACACTTAAATAACATATATATCAAGATGAGCATAAGGGAAAAGAAACATCTAATATATATATATAAGTAAATAAGTTCAATGTCTTATATGGGTAGGGGATTCAAAGATCCCCAAATAATTAAAGAACTACTCATAATGAAAACAACAAAGAAAAGGAATGAAGAAACTCTTAAACCCATTTTGGAATGTAGATCTGAAGTTGCAATGGCTTATTCTCTTCTTCTCCAAGCTGAACTTGATTGAAAACTGTAACTTTGTTCTATAAACTAAGCTATATCTATGTATTTTTGTATTTTAGGTATCAACTATATTCAAATTGTAATTTTTACAAGTAAAACTATGTATGCTAAGTATAAAATCCTAACTATTTGAGAAAACTATGGGCTACAACTATAGAGAAAAACCTAAACTTAAAAAAAAACCTTAAAAGATCTATAAAAACTCCTCCTTTAAAGCCAGATATAATGCAGCTTTTATACTTGTTTGCATTGGACATGACAGAGACAAATGGTTTTAGCCAAGTCCAATCAGTTAAAAGAGTATTGTAGCTTCAACACATGGCTGATATGCTTTTTTTCTCAATCGTGCACAGCCTTTTGGATTGAATTATCCTCAAACTCTACATTGAACCCGTCAGAGATAAATGGTCTTAGCCCAGTCCTTTAGTTAAATGGTGTGTTTTGTAAATCTATAAGGTACATGGCTAGGACAAATGGTCTCAGCTGAGTGCAAGTCAATTTTACTGTACAAAAGTCAAAATTGCACCATTAAACACACAAAAATTTTACAAATCTTAATATAATCCTATTTGGCATAAAAAAATAGAAATTTAATACCTAAAACACAAAAAAATATGCAAAAATGAGAGATAAACATGAACAAAAATACACTCCAAATAAATACCAAATTGGAGTTTTCAAATAACTTATCTTAATTGCTAAAATTTTATTTTTAATTCTTATGAGCATAAAAGAGTGTATTTTTTGTGTAGAGAAGATAGGAAAATTTTGTGTTTAAGCCCCTTAAGGATCCAACCAATATCTCCCTTAAATACCAAAAAAATTCTTACTTTCTCTAGAAACACACATATGGCTCTATTCTATGAGCCCAACTTTTTACGTCATTGGTTAATTACTAATTCATCCTCATCTCTATTTTTAATTTCCAATTGCTTATAATTTTAACTTTGTTAACATATTATTCCATATATATTCATGTATTTGTACATGCATATAACAATTAATAATTTACCAAATTAACCCAAACTTTTACATTAATGCCATTTATGTCTCGGACTGGTCACTAACTTATATAACCGTTAACATCCACTTCATATACTTCTATAAACTTATCATATTCTTTTTAAGGTATAGTTTAGGGCTTTATAGGTTGTATGATATAATGTGTATGAGCCCTTTTTTGTTAGGATGTTGAGGGTATGAAATAATTAGAAGGCCTGAGTTTAGTGTAAGAAATAGTTGGCAATATTAAGGTAGTTAGGAGATGTATAAAGGCAACTCAAGAAAGATAGAAAGATTATACAGACAAACATAGGTGGGATATGGAATATCAAATGGTTAATTGGGTTTCCTTGAATGTCTACCATTGGAAAGGTATTTTGTGATATGATAGGAGAGTGAAGTTGAATCTTATGTATATAGGATCATATGAGATCATTAAGAGAGTTTATCCTTTGACTTATAAATTGGCCTTACCTATGGAATTAACTCAAATTCATGATGTCTTTCATTTATCAATGTTGCGAAGATATATGTCAGATCTCAATCATTTTATCATTAAGTCAAATATTTAGGTAGTCTAAGATTTGACTTATATAGAACAACTAGTTTAGATAATAGAAAGACAAATCAAAAAGTTAAGAAGATAAGAAATCCCTATGGTAAGAGTTCATTAGAGTCATAATAGAATATTAAGAGAATCTACCTAGGAGACTGAGTATATGATGTAGCAGTATCCACATTTTTTGAAAGAAATGGTAAGTGAATTTTGAGGAAACAATTCTCTTAAGGGGGAAGAACTCTAACAACCACATTTTATTTATAAAAAAAATTCTAAATTCAGAATCAATTTTGGGATAGATTTCCAATAGCCAAAAACTCTATTTTCTTCTTCTACGCTATACATAAACTCAAGTTGGGGAATTATAGTTATAAATCTTCAAATTTTCAACCAATTAATTTCAAGAAATTTATTTTTTTTTAAAACTTTCTATCTTACTTTAGTGATTCTAATTAAAATTTTATTTCATTCCCTTTTTCTGTTCTAAATTAAGGTTCTTCCAAGCCTAATTAAAATCTAATTCACTTATCAAATTAGCATTCTTAGGCCATTAAATTGTCATCTTCTTAATCTAATATAGTATACATTTTATTAATTATATTAAGACATAAGGTTAGGATAAAGAATCAAATTAGAGCATCCAATAATTAGATTTGAGTAATTCCCAGGTCATGAATATTGCCACCCGAGATGAATAATGCCACACAGACTGCCATGTACTTTTTCTAAGCACTGAGAAGTAAAATTCATAAAAAGTCTAAGAATGAAATTTGAGGTAAAATTGAGGTGAAATAGGGTTTTAAAAGTCAAAAATAAAAATAAGTAGTGAGTTCAGTGTGAACAATGCATCAGTTGACCTGAGATGGAGTTTTTAGAAGTGAAAAATTATAATAAAGTTGAGAAAAAATGTGAATATTTCATCAATTTTTTATTATGTAACCTAAACATGTGTATAAACTTCAATAATTGAAATAATTGTTAAATAAGTTACATTAGATGATAATTAAATGAGAAAATATGGTTAGATTGATAAAATAGTTATGAAATGAAAAATCAAAAGTACACCCGTTATGTAAGCAATGAAATTAATATGTATATATATGTAATTTAAATTAATTAATGGAAAATATGTATGAATTATGCCTTAGAAATATGGTTGGAACAATTTATGGCAAGAAAAAGAATAGGATGGTAGGGAACTCATTATGGCCGAAAGGTTATGCGCATTAAATTGATATGAGCATAATGATATATATGATGGAAAGTAGAAAAATGATGAAAATGATGCATATTGCATGAAATCCAAATGTTACATAATGTGAAGAAAATTTGACTATGATATAACTTTGTGATTGTATTTGTACGAATAGGTTTGCCTTTAGTATCTTATAGCGAAACTAGAACATGGGATGTAATTGGCTAGATATAAGGACATTTACCATAATAGCAAGTCATGGCAACTAGCAAAAGTAGATAAATAACGAATCCGCACCGACATATACGTGTGAAAGTTGTTGAAAAAGTACTGAAAAGTATGAATTTATTAAGATTTGGACTTCTAGGGTTCATGTCCCATATATCTAGTCTGAGGGTTTTCAATAAAAACTACTAGGGAAAAATAAAAAATAAATTGGTTAAAGTAGAGAAAATTGTGAAATTTTGAGGAAAAAATAAAGAATAGTGGCAAAACAAGAACAAAATTGATAAAGAAGTTAAATTAGAGCTAAAATATGGACTAAAATGAAGAAATAAGGCAAAAGGGAAATTTTGCATTAAAATAGTGAAAACAATGTCAAAATGGTTAAAAAAAATAAAAGTGATATATGAGTAATAACAATGAGAAAATAAGAGTAAAATGGTAATTTGATAATAAAATGGAAAAAGTAGTAACATAATGGTAAATAGGAGGTTAAATTGGTCTTTTAGTGGTAAAATTGTAAATAAATGAAGAAATGAATGATTTAGGGGCAAAATTATAATTTTAATATTTAGATAAAATAGTAAGGGTAATTTGGTAATTTTAGCGAATAACTGAAATTTATGGGATAAATTGTAATTTTGATAAAAATAAGGATGCAAAGGATTAAATTGGAATTTTAATGATTTAATCGCAAAAATAATAAATAATAACAGTAAATGACAAATATTAGAGTAATTGATGGAAAAAAAGTTGATAATGTATGATAAAATAATAAATTGAGTTTAAATAAGAAAATTGTGTAGACAAGAAACTTGAGTGATGAAGAAAATTATGATGTTGTATATGTATTTATGTTGGCATGTATATGAGATTAATGTAAAGCACTTTTAAATGGATGTACTAAAATATGTAATGTATTAGTATTTTGAACTCTTGTAAATAAAGGTAATGTTGTGTTTGTATGACTTGGATATATGATTGCTGATATTTGGTGGATGATGTTTGTGCGAAATGATATGGTTGTGATGATGATGGAGTTTGGGATTATGGTTATATATTGGGAGTGTTAAATTTGAAATTTGCAAGAGAATTCGGTACAATTATAGCTATTATGTTGTTAAAATTTTTACCAAATGAATAGTATATTTTGCATTGTTAATGATTGAGTCATGCAAGTATTAATAAGTGAAGATATAAATAAATATATGAATATTAAGAATGGCCTAGATTAAGGAAATGAATGGATTATATAGCTAGCAAGCCATCAAATGTGACACTCCGGCACTCATGTCACATATGCGGGTATAGGGTGTTATATAAACCTATCTTCAGCCTCTCAAATTTGTCTAATAAATTTATTTTAACACCTAAATTATAAGAATGACCTAATAAATACTCAAACTCTCAAATTTTAATATTTTTAAACACAAAATTTAGATAAAATACAACATCCCTAGTGCATGGATATGACATTCCTAAAGTAATTGATACATGTCAATTAAAATAATTTTTTATTCCTCTCAGCTTTATCTTATTCTCCATTCTACTTGGATCTACAACCGCCCAACACTCTTTTTCTTAACTTCATTCTCTTTAATGGCTATCAATTTATTTTCTTTTTCATCCCTGCCTCTGTCAGATCTATTCCTCCTAGTGCTTCTCCCTTGCCAACTCACTCTCTCTAGAACTCTCCAATTCTGTCTCCATTGCCGGTTGTGCTTGTGCAGCACTTGGTGGTAGTGGGATTGGAGATGTCCATGGTTGATTCGACAGCATGGAAGGAATTTTATGAAGTCATGTGGTGAATTAAAGTGAATTTTAATTGAACATTAGTTGATTTTTAACTGATTTTGCTTTTTTTTAGCAATGAGAGGAAAATTTACTGGAGAAAAAGATTTATCAAACGATATTAACGAGCAACAGCAACAACAACCACAATATTGTATAAGTTCAATCCAAGAAGATTTAAAAGCTCTAATAGAGAAGACAAGTGGTGATGAATCTTCTTAAGGGAGTGTTAGGAGACAAAAGCACATGTGTTTATAATCTAATCAATTACTAATTAATTAAAGAATAACTTACTCTTGTCTTTCTCAATTTAAAATCTAAATTGAGCTGTGGGGATGTGATTGTGGAATGAAACCAAAGTTTCACATTATATCTATGTTAGGATTTATTATAAGATTTCTCTTCCAATGAAAAATATTTATCCCTATCAAAACTCTTTCTATCAGGATATCGCCATTTTCTTTTTATTATTATTTTTTGGTATTCATTGATCATTATATAGAAGTATGGTGATGATGTTCTCATCATGTGCTGCTTTGTGCGTCCCAACAATTACCTTTTTCTCACATTTTTCAGGTCAAAAGGAAAAAAAAGGTTTCAGATGAGGCAAATCTCTGTATAAGCATACCATTACAGTGGCAAGGAATGAATCCATTTGTAAATGGTGAATTCTTAAATTGGTTTGATTTCTTGGATTATGCTATTTGAACACTTGTGCACACTAAGTGTTCGATTAAATGCCTAAGTGAAACATTTTGCAATTTACAAGTGATAATAAGGAATCCTCAACCTTCACGCATTTTAGTTATTCTTCAAATCACAAATACTGCCATGTCATCATTTTGTGTTTAAAATGTATGCAATTTAAGAGTTTGGGTATTTATTCGGTTATTATCATAGTTTAGAAGTCAAAATGAGCTTAGTGGACAAGTTTGAGTGGATGTTGATGGGTCTACCCTAATTATATTAATGTATATTTAAGTAATTGAATTATGGATGTGGTTGATTGAAATTAGGATTTGCTAGTTATAATGGAGAATTCGTTTGATGTTATAATGTGATAAATTTTGTGCAAGTATTTGCATATATTGTGTTTGATAAAATGCCTAAACGATGGTGAAATGGTTATTTTCATTGTCATAGGTGTGTTGTTATTTTGAATCTAAGTGTTTGACACAATACCTAAATGATGTTTGAGTTATAGCTTGTTGGATTTTTTTATCGTTGAGAATTATTTGGCGTTAAATGGAAAAGTTGAAAATTGTGTTGCTTCCATAAATTTAGGTGTATTTATTGGTCTACAGAAAAAAAAATAAATGGGGTATGTGGATAGTTTTATGATCACAAGATACCGGATTTATGTGATGACTGGATGCATATAAAGGAAATCTCTGTACCAAATTTTTGTGACGATAGGGTACAATATTGTTAAAAATTGTTAAAAAAGGGCTATCAGGTTTGTGTGACGATAGTGTATACCTAAGGTGGATGTATAGAAAGTGGCCATGAGACCACTGAAGAAACTCTAGCTAGGTTAAGTAGGGCCCTAATAAGTATTAAAATTTAAGTTTTTAGTATAATTGACATGTGATACATGTAAATTGTTGCTTGTAAATTGATAGCAATGATAATGTATTACTTGTTATGTTTATTTACCATGAATTTGTTAAGTGAATATATATAAATATAGTTAGTTATGCTTACTGAGTTTGCAGCTACCCTTTGCCTGATATTTTTCGGGAACCGCTAATAAGAACTAGACATCAGTTTAGTTGCTTTAAGATGGTTATTAGAGTGGCCAGTATGTAAGTCTTCTAGTTAGGAAATTGAATTAACTGTTATTATTATTTAAAGATAATAATGATCATGCTGAGTCATCTATACTGATTCATTTGTTGGAATTGTATTTATTCACATTGTTAATTGTGATTTGTTATTAAATGAAAATTGATAATTTATTAATAATTGATTATGAATAGTCAATTATTATTATTATAATTTATTTTGAGAGAGGTTACAATTTTAATCTCATTATTTGGACTTTTCATATTATTTTTGGATGTTTAAGGTTGAAGTTGCATATTTTACCATCTTTGTATACAAATCTTGAGTTCTTTTGGTTTTAATTGCAAGAAAAAGTATTTATATTAGTTTTTTTTAATCATAATCTTCAATTTATAAATGACAAAAATTATTTATGTCTGTCTTAGGCATCCATAATAGTTAGGTAGGAAATCAAATTCATATAAAAAAAGATCAAGTACGTCTATACAGATCTAATTTAAGTCCGTGCAAACCTTAATTCACATAAGAAATCATGTTTTCAAGATCTTACCACTAAGGTTCATACGGATCTATTTTGGTCTGCATAAATCTTTGTTTTTGTTCTTTACTTTTCAAACTAGATACATTTTTGCATGGATTTATACCTAATCCTTAAAGATAATGGGGGGTATATTTAGCCCTACTTCCTAGAATCTTATTTTCTTTTATTTTGCATTCATTTATATGTTGTTTATTATATGAATCTTGTATTGTGTGTGATGCTAGATGTCTAAAGAAATATGTTCAATGCCTTTTTTTGTTCCTTTCTCAAATAATTTGTGGTCATCTCATTTTTTGAGGGCTTTAGGTATGGAGTTTAATAAATCCCTTTTGGCATAAAAAAAATTTCTTAGTATAATGTTTCATTTAATGATTAATTACAGTGTAACTTGATGTTTATATTTAAATTTAACTTAATTTGTTAGATTAAGTTTCAGTTTTAAATTGTTTACTATATTTTCTTGCAAAATTTCAATCTATATTCCATGTATTTTGTAATGGAATAAAGAAAATTTATTATCCGAATACAAAGGCATACAAAAATGGTTTTGTATATAATTAATTAGCGCTTGTAAAAAAGAGGATTTTGTATTTCCTTAATAAAAATTACCCAATAAAATGTATTTTATAAAAGGGAACCAATGCTTGTTATCTTAAGGACCAAAGTGCTCAAAATGAATCAGTCACTTTGGGCACTTGTGGTTCGCTATATTCTATTAGTCTCAATAAAAAAAAAAGTGAAAAAACAAGGGTAATTAGCAAGAACCATAAATGATCATAAATATTGTTGCTAATTAGAGCTTTTAGTGATGAATTTGCAAGGATAAATGAAATTCCTCACTAAAATAATTGGCAAGACTATAGGAAAAAATTTTTGCGACACAATAGATTTGTGTATTGTTAATTTGTATAGCATTAGCTTGTGTAACATTAACTTGCACAATATTAGCATGTATTATAGTGTACAATGTTTATTGCCAAACTGTATTAGCTTGTAATATTTTATACTCTATTTTCTGCACAATATTATGTGATATTATTTAAAAAAATTAAAAACTAAATTATTGTTATGGTTACTAATTTGGACCAAAAAATGATTATTGTAGGCATTGTGGCCCGAGGCAGCCTAGATTAGGGTTATCCTATGATGAGAACACAATGTATTACTAAAAGTAGATTCGGATTTCGAAGCTCCGATCTTGAATTTGTCATTTTATCTTAAAGATTTCCATGATTATCTAAATGCTTTCAAATGTTCTGAGTGTTTTAACAAAATATGCAAACAAAACCCTATTTTTGGACTGACAATGGTGACAGATAGCTCTCTGTCACCAAAAGGGTAGCCGTTTGCGGATCCTTACCTCCGAAATAGTGTAAATCAAGAAAATTTTAGGAAAATTAAGGTCTATTGATAAGGGACGGCCGTCCCTCACTCATAGATGCCCGTCCTTAGGTTGAAACCCAAAATTTTTCACATTTTCCTAGAATTTAAAAAAAAATGAGTACTTAACAAGATCAGGTCTGAATTTTGAAAATTTTATCTCCTAATCTAGCAATTTTTGAGTTGTAATTGGATTGAAACTCTTCTTTAGGTATAAAATCAAAAATCTTGGGTTTTCTAAAGAAGAGGGAGATCATTATTCTTTGAGAGCAACCATTAGAGAAGGAAGAACATTTGAAAGCATTACTCTCAAGAAAACTAATTTCTAGACTATAGAAATCATAGAGTCAGAATATCTCTTGAGAGTAATGTTTTAGGCTCATCCATATTTTCTCTCTCTATAATTCATTCATATCCTTTTTATGATTGTTAAATGTTAATTTAATTCATTTTGATTATTAAAAGTAAGTAATACGCATATTTTATTAAATTAGAGTTCATTTCTGGTTTGTGTGAGATGCTAGAGGCATGATGAGCTATTAGGATTTCTCTATTGTTTTTGTAAATATTTTCCTTTTTATGTATATATATACTGTAATTTTACAATTTTAATGTGATATGATGTATGTTTTAGTGTTTTAATGTGTTTTGGCATGTTTTAGTGATTAGTTATTACATATTTAGGACTAAGGAATTTATTTGAGCAATTTCCTGCATTTTTCCTTCGTTTTGCAAAAATTTTGTTTTGTTCCAGAGGCGACAAACGGGAAGAAGATTCAAGGGATGAGATGTCCTCTTTCCTTCCCCCTGGCTATCCCTCACTCCATAAATGGTCATCCCTTGCTTCTTTTAGCCATCCCTAAGGTATTTTTATGATATATTTTCTTGCATTTTTTAGGATTTCTGTATTCTTAAGTCATTTATTCTCTTGTACGATATTTATGCCATATTTGGTGTGTTTTTATTACTGTTTATATTTGTTGTACCTGTGATCAATTTGCTTGTGTACACAAATTGTGTAAATACTTTGTTACCAATGCTAATTAATTTGTTTTTTTTCTCTCTTTTTTGAGTAATCGGTAAATTTATGGTTGCAGAGGACATGTAATATTTGCATGGAAAATCATGCACCCACTATGGACACCATCTCTACCCTAGTTACATTGTTATTTCAAATGCTTTTTATTTGCTTATTATGATGTTGCTTGTCAATTTGTTATTTTCTTTATTGTCTGTTTATTTTTCATGTATAATTTTTCAGGGTTGTAATAGTTAGTAAAAAAAGATTTTTCGAGCACGTTAAATCAAAAGGCATTTAAAACATTTTATAGTAAATGAATCTGGATCTTTTCCGTAAAACATAAACCAATGTCACATTTCTCACCTAAAGTTCACATAATATAATAAAACATTTATTTGAAAAACATGCACAAGGGAACCAATGTTCTCAACTCAACTGAATGTCCCGATTTATATATGTAATTTACTTTTTTCGCTGGACAATTTGCTTATATAATAATTTGTAAGTAGGATTTTATTTTAAATATTTATTTACTGCTTTTTGGTTGAATGGGATGTTTACTTAATTTCTATTACTTGCATCGTGTGAGAGAAGAGAGTCGGTTAATGTTTAAAACTCAATTATAAAACAACACCTAACCAAGATACCTAATAAGAGGGATGTTCCAAACACCGGTCTCTGTTTGGACATCAAGATAAGGTCAAGATTCAATTCTCAACATTTTGGTGGATGGCAACTCCATGACACCTGCCTTTTTGAACCTACTAGAAGACGTTTTCATGGGTTGACCGTCAGCAATAATTAGGGTTCAATCCTTATTATTGTGAAACGACCAGATTATGATTAAAAGCAAGCTTCCTCCAGTCTCGAATCCTAAAAGTGGGCCTTCGAAAATCCAACCAAAAAGGAGCGATGACTCCGACACATGTCACAATTATAAAATAATATTTTTCTTACATACATCAATTTTTTTATTTTAAAACTGTACAAATATCATAAAATATAAATATATATTATTAGATAAATTGGCAATCAAAACAAACAAACTTAATTAACAACAATCAATTGCATAATTGAAATATAATATTGTATCTACTATATTGCACAAATTTAAGAATTTATGGTATATTATTATCCTCAGTATATTTAGATAATAAATCTCATTCTGTATTATATTATTTTCATATTAATTTCTGAAAAAATTAGTCAAACAACATATATTTTATTAGTTTGTACTATACTATTTTATATCATGTGCCATGATTTTTGTGAATGTTGATAGTGTTAATAAAATTCTTTATCTTACTCGATTATGTGGCACAATGTATTTAAAGTAATATTTATAAAATATAAGGGGCTTAATAAATTTTAATTAGAACTAAGAGATGGTTAATAATTAATTAAGGACAAAAATAAAAGAATCTTACTTATGATAATAAAGGTAGTGTCAAATACTGGAACATAATCTCTTAAAATTTGTGTCTGGATCTAATCAATCGAATCACGATTCACACTTGGTCATAAACTTAATTTATAATAATATTATTCCATTCAATATGTTAATTTGAAGCCTTGTTTATAAATAGTTGCTGATGGATTGCATATATGATTAAAAAAAAGTTTCATCATATGATAAGAATTTAAGTAGGAAATGTTAAAAACAAAAGAGAAAAAGGCTTACTACATAGTAATAGTATTTGAAATCAATTTTACAATTAATTTTAAAGTTTAAACTTTTTATATATATATATATTCAATTTTGTAAATAATATATATAAATTTACATTGATTTTGAAAACTTAAAGTTTATGATACTCAAGATTAACAAACACCAAAGTCACCAATATAATTTTAAATTTTGTCCGTCTTATTGTGCATGAGGGACATTTGCCTTCATTGTCACAATTTAAATGTCACATAGGTGCGATTGAGTCTCACGCATTCTAATTTTCCAAAGGCAATGTGAATTTTCGTTTATTATTTATAAAAATTAATAAGTAGATATGCTTAATAGTTTTTTTAGTTACGATTGAAGTCTATATGTTGAAATGAATTATAAATTTAAGTTGTGGTTGCTTTTTATTTATTAAAAAAATAAAAGTTTAGGGAAAATATATTTTTTTATTAAGGTAGCTTTTGTTACAATTGAAAATGTTGGGATGGTAAGAAAATAGACTTATTCCAATATTGCCGACCTTTTTAAATGTTTATTAAAAAAAATAAGATTCGCAAAAAAAAAAATCACGGGACTTATATTTAAAAAAATCAAAATATACATATCTTGATATAGAGTCAAAATATACATCCATGTACAAGATAAGTGAAAAATACTAATATATGTTATCCAGGTATACAAAGATCTCTACCTCATCTCATTCTTTGTCTCTTCTCAAACTCTCTTTGCGACCATTGAAGGAGTAGCCACACAAGTTCATCTACAGTTTTCGGACTTGAATCATTACAAGTAATTATTCCTCTTTTTTCTAATTGATTTGTTAATGTCTTGTTGCAAGCAGTGCTTAGATTCTAGTTGTTTTGAATTACTAAGATATGTGAATTCAGGTCTACCATCTCTTATATTGGAAATCACTGTTCAGTATTTTGTTTAGTTGTTGCCTGTAATTATTCACTCCATGCATTTGTTTTGAATTGAAAGATAATCAAAACCTAGAAATTACAATGTAAATATAGTTTTTCCTAGATTATATGTGCTTAAGTGATTTGTTTAATAAGACTTCCTAATTGCAATTATCATAAGAGCTACCTGCAGTAAATTGTTTTCTAATGCTAATGAATAGTTAAATTAATGTTATTAACTCTAATAAATGCATTAGCTTTGAAATGATGGTTCTACAGTTGTACAAATAAATATTTAAAGGAGGCTTTTATAGTAACTATGTTCTGCCTAGACATGCAAAAATCATTAGAAGGGGATTTAAAAATTAATTGAATAGTGAAAGTTAGAACTTTCTCTTTAATTGTGATCTTCATTTGAAGGTTTAGCAATTTACTTGAAAACAAAGGTGCTACATGCCCTCTACTGCGATTTTCAAAATCATTAAAATGGGTAATTTTGCCACTACTACTAATGCCACTCTTATTGCAATTTTCAATTCCTAAGATGTATATTATCCAAAAAATGTTATTCAATTTATTTATGAGTCTTCTTATCATTGATGATTTTGAAATTTGTCACAATTTGAGACTTGATTTTATTAGCTTTAACTATTATTTATTATTATGGTGGTTAAGTTCTTGCATTTTCAATTATGGGTTTTTTCAATGGGTAGGTAACTAATTCCTATATTCAAACTAAATTCTAAGCAACCAAAGCTCAAAACTTTTTTTTTTTACTTTTTTCACCTTTAATTTTAACCAATTTGAAAACTTTCCCGATTTTAAAATTAATTATGAAAATTAGAGCTTTTGGGTGATTTGATTTGTTTGATTAAGCATTAAAGAAATTCTCATCATTCAAATTTTCATCTCTTTTAGACATAAAGTATTCTTTATATTCTTATTATGATTTTGTCTATATTTTTTAGTTCTTGTTCTTTTTAATTTTCTTCAAAATTAAAACATTTAAAAAATCCTTACTACACAATATACAATTCATAATACTAAGTAATTTTAGAAGATTATATTTTATAAATTGTATATAAAATATACAAGTAGTCAATCTAATATAAATTTGAGGAAAAAAATCCAACAACTATATATATATATATATATATATATATATATATATATATATATATATATAACTTGTTTCATCAAAAAGATGGTCCATGTGAACTAATATAATTTTTCAATTCTTGTAATGTAAATGTTAATTTAGTAAAACTGTATATTTTTACTTGACTTTTAATTGTTATTTTGTGTTCTTTTCAGTCAGTTTTAGGGACCTTTCATTGATTTATTGATTTTGCTGACTGTAGGAACAAATTTTAAAAAAGTTATACTTCTAAGTCTGAATGGAGCAGATCGGGAGGAGTACTTAATTTTTAGAGTTGAAGTAGGGTGGAAAGAGCTATTGATTTTCTAAATTTGATGGTTGCCTTGCCCAGAAGTCTTGCCTAGGGTAGGAAGGCAAGGTCAAGGTTTAAGCCTTGCCCAGGGGAGTTGGCAGTGCAGAGTTACGATTTAAATCTGTCTCCTACGCGAATTTTACCTAGCCGCCACCTTTGCTCCAACTGATAATTAGGAATGTTAAGACCTTAATTTAGGAGACAAAAGGCCGTGTTTTTAGGAGTTTAGAATTAGTTTAGGAATTTTTAGTTCATTTTCCAAGTTTGATTAGGATTTTTTTTCTTGTTTTGGAGGAATATTTAAGAGGTAAGGAGATCATATTTGATCATCTCCTTCCTCCTAAATTTTTTTGAAACTCCAAATCTGCAACAGGGTGTATTTTCTTAGTTTTTAACTTTTATTTTGTGAATTCTCCATGTCCATGCATGGCTAAATTGTTATTTTCAGTTAAATATTAATTCAAGGATAGGACTTATTTTATTATGAGATTGTTGTGCTTAATTTCTGTTTTTAATTTCATTCAGTATTCATGTTATTTATTGTGATTTAAAGTCGGGTCTTGCTAATTCATAATGCTGTCAATAGATTAAATTCTTTCGCTTGTTAAAGGGTTGTTTGTTGGCTAGGAATTAATCATAGTCTTACTTAGTTAATTCACTAGTACGGAAAGATTAGGTCAAGAGCATGACGCCGACGACTATAACTGGTCCATTGTTTGTTTTAAAAATTATTTTTTCATCGATGATTAGTTGATTAAATCATGTGTTGTAAATATCTTTAATTGGAATTTACTATCTATTGAATTCATCTCAATTAATTTTCTACATTTTATTTAATTAATTTAGTTTATTGATTTTAATTTTTAATCTATAAAAATCCCCCACTTATTTTTAATTGTTGAAAATCTGGTTGTTTAAATTAAATTGATGCTAGTCTCTATAGATTTTGACCCTTTCTTGCCCTATTTACAATTTATTTGCTTAGGATAAGATTAGTATTATTTTTGGTGGCTTCAACACCCATCAGTAAACTTGATTTATTTACTTTTTTTTTCTATTTTTGTAGTTGTAATGGATAATTTGGACCTAGACAAGAATGAGATTATATAGGATGAGGATTCATAGAACATAGATGATGACCTAAAGGGATTGTTATGGTTGATAATTGTATTTTGTTTGATGTGTATAGCTCAAATTAGTATGGTTTTAGTTGTTGTATCAAATTTTGAACTGAGTCTAGTTGGCTCTTCATCCTGTAGGGTAGGAAATTTTAGTAAAAACCTAATTAATATAAGAATGAGGCCACAAATGGAGCAACTTAACAAATTGCTGCATAATGACACAAGCTCAACATGGATTACAAGAATGAAAAAGGAAACTTTTGGATATTATGTAATTTGTTGTAGGAGGTTGGCTTGAAAGAAACTTGTATGTCATAATAGAAGAGACGATAGTTATTTTTCTCAACATATGTGCACATTGTAAGAAAAATAGATACCAAAGTATCGACTGGACTACATCAGTAAGATTTTTCATGGATTTTTGTTTGCCATTTTAAAATTGTACCCAAGGATGATTGTGGATCCCGAATTAATAACAGCAAATTGTGAGGAAATGCCTTGGAAGTTTTTTTAGGTAATCACTATTAATAACTGTAAATTAGTTTAAAAGTTAAGAAATTAGTAACTTATAAATGACTAAACATTTTCATTTTTATAGAGTTGTTTAGGTGCATTTGATGGAACCCATATCAACTTAATAGTTTTTTAAGATAAAAAAAATCATTATAGGAATAAAAAAAAAGAGAGATTTCTATCAATGTGCTTGGAGTAGTTGATAGATTTGGCATATTTGTGTATATTTACCCAAGTTGGGAAGGCTTAGTAGCTGATAATAGGGTTTTGCGAAATGTTATAACAAATTCTAATGATTTCAAAGTTCCAACCAAAAAATTACTTAACCTTTTCTTATATTTCAGTAAGTTATTACATATTTACGGCTTATTAACTAACTTAATAACAAATTTTCTAATATTTTTAGGAAAATACTATCTAGTTGACTCCGGCTACACAAATTGGCCTAGTTTTCTATCTTCTTTTAGAGGCCATAGATATCACTTAGAAACTGTTAAAGGTGAAATCCTCCTCCTTCAAATCATGAAGAGTATTAATTGGAGGAACTTTTAAGCTTGTGGTGTATTTGAGAGAGTTTTAACTGTTGGGAGATATTAGGCTATGGATTACTCTACAAAGATAGTGAACAAAATTATTGTTGCTTGTTGTATTTTACAAAATTTCATTCATAGAGAAATAGAAATATTTAATGATAAGCATAAAGAGAATGAACAGAATGATGAGAGTGTTGACATTGTTTATAGTGTAAATGTTGTTAAACGAACTGCATCATGGACAAAATAAAGACTACATAAGGCCTACCAAATATGGAATGAAAGGACCACTAGGCATAATTAAATTTAGTTTCTATATTTTATTTTGTGTAACTTTTCATTCACTATATAATTGAATTATGTTATGTAATGTATATATAACTTATGCAATTTTGTTTGTTATTTCCACAATTCTATTTTTTTTTTCATCATTAAATTTTGTCTTTAAAGTAGATATGGATAGCACTAAATGTAAGAGAAAATCTAGAGCTATATCTAATATTAATGATACAGGAGAAAACATTAAGACCAAAAGGTTATGGAGCAAATCTAAAATACGAGCTATATTGGATTTGTTGAAAGAGTTAGGCCAAGATCCAAGGTTTAAATAAGATAATCAATTTAGAGGTGGTTATTTAGCTAAATTATAGACTACAATAAAGACCATTTTTCCTGATAAGGACTTGAAAGTTATGCCTCATATTACATCAAAAATAGACATTGGTAAAGGTATTACAATTGCCTTTAAACTTTGGTGAATAACACTGGTTTTGGATGGACTAACAAACTAAAGATGGTTGAGTGTGATAGCAAAGAGGTATGGATGGAGTTTGAGAAGGTATTGAATTTTCATTGTTATATATTTGACTAGCAAGAATATCACATTATTTTACTAAATTGAATAATTTCATATTTTCAGAAGGACAAGTATGTGAAATATGTGAGAGGTAAAATTATTCCATATTATAATGACTGGTTGGAAATTTGGGGAAAGGATAGATCCATAGGAGAGTATGTATAAAAACCTAATGAAATACTCCAAGACTTGAAGAATGAGCAACAACAGCAGCAACAATGATAGTTCTGAATTATATCTATATTTTTAGCTGTTTTTAACTTAATTTACGTGTTTTTATGTTTAAAGTTTTTGTGTTTTGAAATTGTAGTGTTTGAGTTTAACTTTGGTTTTTTTTGTAGGTTTAAAGGCCTAAAAAGGAAAATCAACCCAGCTAGGTCATGTGTTGGCTCAGTCATGTCATTAAAGCTATTGTTCATGTGTTCCAATAGCTAGTGACATGGTTGGGTCACTTGATGGTCCCATTGGGTCACATTAAAGAAGGGAGATAGAATTGATGAACCTAGCTAGGTTACTTCATAGTCCCATCGGGTTTATTTGGCAGTTTGCTCAAAAATAGGAAGCTTTTGACAATTTTAAGTGTTTCGGTGGTGGTTGGACTTTTAGGAAATTAAGTGTTTGAGTATTTTTAAGACATATTTCATTAGTTAAGCAGTTTTATCTAAATATAGACTAAGTATTATTGTTTTCCACTGGAATTCTTTAGCTTAGTTCTCTCTAAGGTCTTCAAGCTTGTTTCTCTACTATTCCTTAAGAGTGGAAGATTAAGTCATAATTCTCTTATGATTATATTATTCAATTCATCATTCTTTTATTCATTTTTTATCATAAATAGTGAATAGTCTCTTACTTTTGTTGAAGGAAACTTAAACTCTCATTTTCTTATTGTATTGACTTGTAATTGAGCTTATTTTCAATATAAGTTGTTATTTTTTTAATTCCTTTGATCAAATTATATCTTTGATTATGGTTTAACTTATATTTAGTGTATCAAATAGATGGTTGAATGTGAATTTAAGTTATTATTAATGATATGTATGTTTTTATTCTTCTATACTTGTGTTAATTTACTGCTATGTTTTGGAAATTAAGATAGGGGTTTTATGATCATTAGTATATTAGATTTAAGAAATTGAATTAAGAATAAATGGAAGTTAAGTGTGTCAAAAGAAGATTTAACTAAAGTTTAGGAGTCTAAAACCAGAAGTTTTACTAGGTATTTGATTGTTCTTAACTAGGGGATCTAATAGTCCAGAAAAATAATCTGAATAAGATATCTATTTTTAATTTGGTTTTCCATAACAACTCATATTATTTTGAAGAGTCAATTTCAGTAAGAGATGAGGCAAATAGTTCTCTTAACGAAAGTGTTCAAGTCATTGAATTTTATCATCAATTTAATTTAATTCTATGTTTAATTAATTTTAGTGTAGTCTTAGTGTTTAATTTACTTAATTATTTGAATTAGTTTAGTTCAATTATTAAATAGCTTTTAAAACTTGGAAAATTCTTTCACACATTATTTATTTTAAAATTTGAAATACACAATATCTTGGGTATGATATTTAAGGGTCTTAATCTTATTTTTCTATATTACTGTCTGATCTAGTATACTTGCTAAACACCAATTAAGTTTTTAGTGCCGTTGCTGAGGATTGGCATTTATTTCAGATTTTATAATGGATTTTGTGTGCTATTCTTTTTTTTATTCTTTTAAGGTGTTAATAATACATGGTAAGAAACAACTGAATTATACCCATTGACCCTGAGATTGATAAGATATTATGTAGATGAAGATGACAACAAAGAGCAAACATGAACCTATCGGATATTTCGTAAGATGATCCACCTCTCAATGACCAACCACCATTACTAGGAGGGCAAGTTATTCATAATTAAATGCAGCAAAACCCAAATCCAGTCTAAGGGAATGTGATGAGACAAAGGACGATTAGGGACTATGCTACTTCTAGGTGGAATGAAGAGCACAAGACCATTATGCTACCTTAAAACAACCATTTTAAGCTAAAACTAGCCACCATTATAATGGTACAAAAGAATCAATTTTCGAGATCGAAAATTTAGGATCCAGCTCAATACTTAAATATTTTCCTAAAAATTAGTGCTTCAAGGAGTTTTCATGGATGTCATTCAACTAAAATTGTTTCCTTTCACTCTTATTAACAAGGCAAGGGACTGGTTATAGATGTTACCTAGCCACTCTATTTGATCATGGGAGTAGATGCAAGAGAAATTTTTAGTAAAGTTCTTTCCACCTACCTAGATGGTAATATCAGAAATAGTATTTATAACTTCCATTAACTTTATAAGAAGCCCTTTCATGAGGCTTGGGAGAGGTTTAGAAAACTTTTTAAGAGCTATCCCCAACATGAAATAGCTATGCATTAAATAATGTCTACTTTTTATGCTAGTGTAAACCAAAATACTAAATCTTTGTTGGATGCAGCTTCAAGTGGGAGTTTTATAAATAAAGTTCCAGAGAAGGCATTATTACTACTGGATAAGATGGTTATAAATGAAGCAAAATGGGCTAGTACAAGAGCCATAAATAAGAGATAAGGAGTACATAGTGTAGATAAAGTAGCCATACTTAGAGCTCAAATGAAACTCCTTAAGAAAGAGTTAAGTGGACTTAAGGTGCAAAATATAGCAACTATTTCTCAAGAAAGTGGAGGTTTTGATGGAGGCAATGTAGTGAGTGAGTTAAAAGTGAATGAAGCTTATACTCAAGGAATTGGGTATGCCAATGTTGTGCATGACTTTAAAAGGAATGACCCATATAGCAATCAATATAATCTAGGGTGGAGGAACCACTTAAGTTTTTCTTGGAGGGATGGGAATCAAACTTCATCTTCCAATAATCAAGTGAAAGCTCCATTCAACCCAAATTCGATTCACTAAGGTCACCCAAATCCCACCTACCAGCCCCCACAAGCACCTTACCAACAAATGCAAGATTCTTAGAATTTTCAGTCACCTGGTTTTAAAGCAAGGCCACTACCATCTACAGAAAAGAAGCCTAGTATTGAAGAGATATTTTCTAGTTTCATGACTAGTCAAACAAAATTTATGTCTAGTCAAGATGCAAGGTCGAAAGCCAAAGAACAATGAAACTGAAATCAAGATGCTTCTATGAGAAATCTTGAGACTCAATTAAGGCAATTGGCTAATTGTTTATCAAATAGAGCATAAGGGACATTTCCATCAATAGTGGATAGGAATCTAAAGAAGGAAGCCAAGGAAATTTCATTAAATAGTGGTAAGCAATTGGATAAAGAACAACCAAGTAAGTCTTCTTAAATTGAGGTGGAGCCAACCACTCAGGTAAGTAATTCTAACTCATAAAATGTTAATGAGGTACCACCTTCCAAAGACAAAGGTAAAGTGGTTTTGAACTCTAATTCTATTACAGTAGATGAATCTAAATTACCTTTTTCTTCACTAGCTAGGAAGGAAAAAATAGTGAGCAATTAGAAAAGTTCTTAAACATATTTAAGAAATTGCATGTAAACTTGCCATTTGCTGAAACTTTGTGATAACTCCAAATTTTTTGTTTATTTTCAATATATTTTTATTTGTGTTTGTGTCTTATTTTGTGTGTTTTTTGTATTTTGTATGTTAAATTTATTTCTTTATGCCAAATTTGATTATTTTGAGAATTATAGTGTTTTGGTGTGCTTAATGGTAAATTTTTGTGTTTTGCAAAAATTGGACCTTGCACACGATAAAGACAAAATGGCCTCAGCCGTATGCTATGTAGAATTGTTAAAATGCACCATTTCACTAATGCACATAGCAGAGACCAAATCATCTTCACCGTGTGCTAAGCAGATTTCGAAGAGCTTCAGTCTAGAAGGGTGTGCATGACAGAAACAAAATGTTCTTTACCATGTGCACTATTGCAGTACTATTTTATTTGGTTGGACACAGTAAAGATCAAAGTGTCTCCGCCGTGTGCCTTTGCTGATGCTATAAAAGCTGAGTTTTGTTTGCCTAAAAAGGGGGGTAGCTATTTTAGTTCTAGGGTTTTTCTTCTTTCATATTTTACGGTTTTTTTTATTTTCCTTTGTAATTTCTTAGATTAGGTTTATTTTAGTCCAAGATCTTAGATTAGATTTAGATTTCTTTACTTTAGTTATAATTTCAGCTTTTATTTTGCTAGAGAGTTGGTGAAGAAGGCTTGGATTTAGATTGGAGCTTCATCACTACAATGGGCTTCTGGTTTTCTTCTTCTCTCTCTTCCTTCACTTTATTTATGTTTAGTTAGTAGTTTTATTGCTAAGTGGTCTATGAATCCCCATATCTATGTAATGCATTGAACCTATCTTTGATTTATATATGCTTGAATGTTCTGCTCTTCATTGTGATTATCTATTTATCTATTTTATTGAGCATTTGGTCATTTTATTTTATTTGAATGAAGGATTATTATGTTTGTATGGAACTTTATTATTGTGCTTTCTACATCTAGAGTCCTTAATGATTCCAAAATGGAGGTTTTAAACTCTCTTTATAGATTGTATTTGATTTAGAAATAGTTAAAGAATAGATAGGTAATGGATTGGTTGGCTTCGGAATATAAAGCTAATTCATACCTAAGTCATGGGACCCATGCTTATGCTAGCTATTGGATTGGCTCTAGAATGGAAAATTGGGTAGTCAGAGTAATTAGCTCTGAAATAGGAAACTTAGGGTTTAAATGGGTTGTCCATGTAACACCCTACTAACATATTAGCCTTCCGTACATGGTGTATATAACTCGAATTAATGTTGTAGGTTATTATTACAATGGGCTATTCATATCAAAGATTTACATCTTAAGTTTTAGGTTTAAATCCCGACTTATGTTTAGTATTGCTAGATTACTATTCATTTGGTCAAAATTTCAGCAGGATAACGGCTTAAAAACCGTGCTACCTAAACCTACGAAATTGAAATTTAACACTCCCAATAATCCATCTCCACCTCCATTACTTCAATTACATGTATGGCATTTCTATAATTTTTCAACAACCAACAATACAACACAACATACATACACAAGTATCTCATCACACACACACACACACACACACATATAGGTTACATGCCATAACACCTATCATAGGCTAAAACAAAATAAACCCAAAGTCGATCCTAAGAGTCTTGTCACATGTACATGCCTTCGACTTCACCTTTTCCCACTTCCTTTATGTACCTGTCCCTGCGCGCAGTCACAAAACCACGCGCTAAGCAACAATGTTATCAAATTGCCCCTTTTTGTTACCTTTATTAATTTAACTCCCATTAACTTGTTTAATTTATACTTCAACACCCGAACCTTATTATACTTAATTTTCTTGTTAATTGCTATACTATTCTTACCTGATTGTAAAATTACGATTACATCCCTAAACTTTTTATTTACCTAATTTGACTTCATTTGACTTTTGCTTTAATTCCTCTGACTTTCTTTTGACCTTTAATTTGTTATAAATGAAAATTTTCCTTTTTATTCCTTATGGTGCCATTAAGTGAAAAATTATATTTTAGTCCCTAAACTTTTCATTAATTATAGTTTTGCCTTTTTTGCTTTATTTAACCTTTTTAATTCTTTTAACCGCCCTTTTTATGCTAAATTACTGTTTTACCCTTGGTTTATCGCATAATTACCATTATAACCTTTTTAAACATATTAATCTCAATTTTCACATTATTTCCTATTTATGACTTCTTTTATGCAAAATTTATCATTTAGTCCCTTTTTTCTTGCATAATTACCATTTTGCCCCTAGTAGTCACCAGCAAAAATTCTTAAACCAGATATACGGGATGAGGACTGTATGACTATATAAGATTACCTTGTGACTGTATGAGTGAGGTGACCATGAAATCGTTGTCATTCCTCAATAATAAATTACTAAATGATTTTATCATAGTTTTTGGGTCCCTATAGCTAGCCATTATATGCTAGGGTCCTGGATCATCCATTGTATACTAAGGGCAACTATATTTTTATGCTTTATGTTGTGTTTCCATTATGTCCACAAATGTACATCCATTATGTAACATCTCAAATATCATCATTTTGTTGCAATCATGCATACTATACATGAATTCATAATATAGGTGAAAATAACAACTAAACATGATGAAATTATGTCATTCTCACTAGGTACCCCATTCGGCCTCTTACAGACATCCGTCATACCATGTATTTTCTTCCACCATTTCTTGCAATTTATGTTTCTAAGGTTACATTATACATGAACATATTAGTTAGTGGACATCTTACTTTAGTATCATTATGTTACCTATGTAATTACCATTATGTTACCTATGTAATTACCATTATATATACATTACAACTACTATGTACACATTAATTCAAGCTTAAATCAATCATAGCATGTTTAATCATCATTTTATTAGCCAATTTATGTTTAATCTCTCAAATAACATCAAAATAATTCATGGCATCCTATAGGGTAACATTCGGCCACCATTGAAACACAACCTATATATTTGTTTTCTTTATAGTTTCCTACTTATTCTATGTTATCTCATCATCCTACAAGGTTCTATTTATTTATTTCCATTAATTCTTTATTTTCATTAGTTACATAATGTAAATTTTGTAAGAAATTCCAAAATTAAATGAAATTCGGTGTAAGGAATGTATCCACCAACCTTTATGGTGTTAGAAATCACCTACTTTTGCCTCCTTTGGTCTTCCTCCTCTTTGTTCCTTTCTTCCTCTTGTGTTCCACCTTTAGGCCTAAATTTAAAGAGAAAAACTCATAAGTTTATGCTTTAGTTTACATCATCTAAATACCACTACATGATCAACCTAGAGATGCTCTATAATCCCATATAAAAATCCCCCATTAAAACCCACTAAAACACCATGACTTACCTAGTTAAGCTTTCTTTCTCTCACTTAAATTCTTGCTTTTTCAAGCTTATTTTTGCTCCAATCAAGCTTTTAAGATGAAGAGGATGTCTTGCAGTGTATTTAAGTAGAATCAGGGCTTAGGTTTGGTAGGAGGAGAGAGAGTGAAAGAATAAATGGTGCAGAGAAGAAAAGGATAATGGTTCGAATTTTAGAGGGAAAAGGGGAGAAGATGATAGATTTTTAGGGTGATTTTTAGAGGATTCTAAACCTCTCTGATCAGCCTTAAAGTCCACTAAATCAATGACCTAAATTCACTCAAATACTATTTCATCTAATGGCTTTTGTTAAGCCACCTGTCATGGTTTCACTAGTTCCTACCTTTCTTTTTATCATACCAATGCATGTAGGTGATTAAGACTCTTTTTATAATGACCATAATGCCCTTAGATGAATTAAATATAGCCCTTAAGCCCTTTAACTAATTTAACCTCGGCTTTTTGATGTTTTTCTGAAATCGATGTTTTTCTTGTCAGAATAGTATGACATTTTTTTCCACATGCACTTACATACACAGTAGCATGTGGGTAAAATTTCAAGTCATTCTGACATAGTTTTGGTATATTTCTAGTTCCAAAGGCAAAATCAGCCGGTCCAAAATTTAAATTTTAAAACTGTCAGAAATTTTATTTTTTAGTTCCAGAAGTTAATTTAGGTCATATCTAACATGTCTATTTAATCAAAAAAAATTGGAGGTCTTTAGAGTATTTTACAACTCGATCAAACTTTTGATCAACCGAGGTTATGGTATCGGGTAAAACTTGTTTGATTTGAAGGTCTATTTAAACTCAATTTCTTCTCAAATTGTACCACCGAACTCCATTTAACACCTGTTTTCATATTTCAGTATTAGTTCAAACTACCCGTTAGGTCACCTATCCTCAAATTTCCCTGGCTCAAGCACATTTAACTTTTATATACTTTTGATTTTTGTTGTCTTATTCTACTCTAATTACCTCGAAAATTGTTCTAGGGTTACCATTCATACTCTAGAACATGTCATGCATGTCAGATGTAACTTTTGGGCTGTTACAATACCCCCCCACTAATAAAAATTTCGTCCTTAAAATTTACCCGAAGAAAAGAGTTGTGGTTACTGTCGTCTCATAGTATCCTCAGGCTCCCAAATTGCTTCTTCCATATTATGGCAGATCTAAAGCACTTTGACCAGCGGTATCTCTTTGTTCCGTAGCTATCTAACTTCTCTGGCTAAAATCTGCACTGACTCCTCATCATATGACAAGTTTGGTTGAAGTTGAACCTCCTTTGATGTTATGACATGCGAGGGGTTTGATCGGTATCTCCTTAACATAGACACATGGAAGACATCATGAATTTTCTCCAATACAGGTGGTAGCTTTAATCTATAAGCAACTGGCCCGATTCTTTATAACACTTCATATGGACCGATGAATCTAAGATTGAGTTTGCCTTTTTTTATCGAATCTCAAAACTTTTCTCCATGGTGAAACCTTTAGAAACACTTTGTCCCCCACATTGAACTTTATGTCCTTTCTCTTTAAGTCTGCATAGGATTTTTGCCTATCTATTGTAGCTTTCAGGTTATCTTTGATCAAATTTACCTTCTCTTCAGTTTCTTTTATCAAATCAGGTCCCACCAACTTACTTTCACTCAGCTCAGTCCAACATAAGGGAGTTTTGCATTTCCTTCCATATAATGCTTAAAATGCCATTTTGATGCTGGATTGGTAACTATTATTATACGCAAATTCTACTGATGGGAGGTATTTCTCCCAACTAATGCCAAACTCTAAAATGCAACATCTCAACATGTCTTCTAATATTTGTATTACTCGCTCAGACTACCCATCTGTTTGTAGATGAAAGGCGGTGTTGTAGTCTAAGCGAGTTCCTAATGTTTCCTGAAGCTTCTTCCAAAATCTTGATGTAAATCGAGGATTTCTATCAAAGATGATGGAGCTAGGTACGCCATGTAATCTCACAATCTTGTTCATATAAATTTTTGCTAGTCTAGTTAACGAGAAATCGAATCTTACTAGTATGAAGTGTGTAAATTTAGTTAATCTGTCTACTATCACCCTGATGGAATCATATTGCTTCCTGGTGAGTGGCAACCCGGATATAAAGTCCATAGTGATGCGGTCCCACTTCCATTTAGGTATAGTGATTTATTGTAGCAAGCTAGAAGGAACCTATTGTTCGGCTTTGACCTGTTGACATATTAAACATTTTACCACATGGTTTGCTATTTCTCTCTTCATTCCTAGCTACTAATAAGTTGCTTTTAAATCTTGATACATTTTATTACTACTTAGATGCATGGCATAACTGCTATTGTGAACTTCTATCAAGATTTCCTTCTTTAAATCTGCATTATCTAGCACACAGATTCTCCCTTTATAGTATAGGCAATCATCTCTGCCAATGGAGAACTCACTATCTTTTCCTGACTGTACTTGTATAATGATAGAGGCTAATCGTTCATCTTGCCTCTGTGTGTCCTTCACCTGCTACAACCAATTAGGTTTGATTTTCATCTCAACTATTAGTGCTCCATCTTGTGTTGTGGACAATCTGACATTCATAGCTTTTAAGGCCATTAAGTGCTTCCTGCTGAGTACATCTTCTACAACATCCACTTTGCCAGGATGGTAATCAATCAAGCAATCATAATCCTTGATGAGTTCCAACCATCGCCTTTGCCTCAAATTCAGCTCCTTCTATGTGGGTAGATATTTTAAGCTTTTGTGATCTGTGTAGATGTAGTATTTGTCACCATACAAGTAGTGTCTCCAAATCTTCAATGCAAATACAATGGTTGCTAACTCTAGATCATGGGTAGGATAGTTTTTTTCATATGGTTTAAGTTGCCTGGAAGCAAAGGCCACTACCTTGCCTTCCTGCATAAATACACATCCTAACCCATTCCTGGAAGCATCATTATAAATCACATAAAGTTTACCTGATATGGATTGAGTAAGAAGTGGAGCTTCAATCAACATGCTTTTCAGCCTTTCAAAGCTCTCCTGACATTTATCTGTCCACTTAAACCTAGTATTCTTCTGTAATAGCTTGGTGAGTGGAGACGCTATCATAGAAAATCTCTTGACAAATCGCCTGTAGTAGCTAGCCAACTCGAGAAAGCTTCTCACTTCAGTGACCTTTTTAGGTGGCTTCCATTCCAAGATGGCTTCAACCTTCTTTGGATTGACCTTGATTCCTTTTGCGAATACCACATGTCCAAGGAAAGCAACTTCATTTAGCCAGAATTCACACTTGTTAAATTTAGCATACAACCGCTTTTCTCTCAAAGTTTGTATTACAAGTCTCAAGTGTCTATCATGTTCTTCTGGAGTCTTTGAATACACCAATATGTCATCAATGAACACCACCACGAACTGATCTAGGTACAGGTGAAAAATGCAATTCATCAGATCCATGAATGCTATCGGTGCATTGGTGAGACCAAATGGCATGACCAGGAACTCATAGTGACCATACTGGGTACGAAAAGTAGTCTTTGGTATAGCTACTGCTTTAACCTAAAGCTGGTGATACCCTGATCTCAAGTCAATCTTTGAAAATACACCTGCACCTTCAACTTATCAAACAGGTCATTAATCCTGGGCAATGGATATTTGTTCTTTATTGTGACTTTATTCAGCTCTCTATACTCAATACAAAGTCGTATTGATCCATCCTTCTTTTTCACGAATAGGACTGGTGCTCCCCATGGTGTCACACTAGGCGAGATGAATCCCTTATCAAGCAACTCTTGCAGTTGAAATTTTAGTTCTTTCAACTCAGTGAGTGCCATACAATAAGGTACAATGGAGATAAGAGCAATATCAGGTACCACATCAATTGTAAATTCTACCTCCCTTTCTGGTTGCAACCTCGATAAGTCATCAGAAAAGACATTAGGGAATTCACAAACTGTAAGGACATCACTAACCTTAAGCTTTTCTTCTTTGACTTCTGACACATAAGCTAGATAAGCTGAACATCCCTTGTGAATACACCTATGTGCTGTAGCGGCTGAGATGATATTTGACAAGGGATTGGATCTTTTGCCTACAACTGTGATCTCATGTGCATAAAGGGTCTTTAATGTGATTCTTTTTTATCGGCAATCCACCATTACTTGATGCTCATAAAGCCACTCCATCTCCAAAATTACATTGAATTCATGGAAGGGAAGCTCTATCAAATTTGCAAGAAAGGTAGTTTCTTGTATCTGGATGGGGCAGTCCCTGAATACTTTGTTGACTACCATGCTGTGTCCTAAAGGATTACTGACTAGAATATCATGGTCTAGTTGTATTCTAGCTAACCCTTTCCCCGTGTGTAACCTTTGTGCTAAAATAGGAGTGTGTGGACCTAGGAGCAATCAATACATATACTAGAGCATCGAACAAATAAAATTTACCTACTATAACATCTAGAGCATCCTGATCTTCCCTAGCTCTGACTGCATAGGCCTGGCATGATGATCGCCTACTTGGTGCTGGTGGTGCCTGTGTGCTCCCACAGCCTCTAGATGATACAGCACTAGGTCTGTCTGCTGGGGTAACTAAAGTGGTTGTCTATGCTCGGGGGCAATGTTTCTTTAAATGCTCTTTTGAACCATATCGTACACAAGCACCTGTCAATCCCCATCATTCTCCGGGATGTCTTCTCCCATAATGGTTGCAAATTTGGTTCCTAAATCCTCCCTACTCTCGGGGTGTACTAGCCATGGATGTTGCAAGAGGAGTAGCTCGAGCAGTAGATTTTTGGCTAGCTGCTGGATTTGTTGAACTACCTAGTGGGGAAGCAGCAGTGCCTCTAGGCTTCTTACTAGATCCATTAGGTGTTCCTGTAGGTGGTCTTCTTCTTTGTTGAGATCTTTCCTTTCTGTTTGCTTCTTCAACATCAATGGCCTCAATCCTTATGGCTGCATCAACTATTTCCCTTCTATTAGTGAAAGCACAAGATGCCAAGTCCTTTTTGATATCATTATGAAGTCCCCTCTCAAACAATTGACACACCTTTGCTAGGGGCATCTGATAATCATCCATGTAAGCACTGAGTCTCTCGAACTCTCGATCATACTCTTACGCTGTACGAGTCCTCTAACGTAGTTGCCAAAATGCCTCCTCCATGTTTCTCTAATATTCTTTCCCCACATATTTATCTTTGAATTGCTAGAGGAAGAAATCCCATGTCACCTGCTCAGTTGGTTTATGCCATCTGACTAAATTCCACTAGATGTAAGCATGACCCTATAATAATGCTACCGTACCCTCCAACTTCTCCTCGGGTGAGCTATGTGTAATCTTAACTAGTCTTTATCTGGTATAGCCAATCTTCAGCTTCTATCGCTGTTATCTATTCTCGACCATCAAAATTTTTAGCACCTAACCTCTTCAATTGTTTTAGTATAGGCTTCCTGGATGATTGGAAAGGCAGCTGCTGTTGTGAAGGAGCGGGGTTCTGTAGACACTAGTATAGAATATCAGCCACCAACTGAGCAAAATCTGGAGGCACATGTGCACCTGGCTGAGGAACTGGTGGGACTGGTGGTGATATAGGATGACTAGGCAGTTGAGACTAAGCAGTCGGGGTAGCTCACTAGCTGCAAGTCTGGCTAAGGCTGAAGCCCTGCTCTCCATATCACTCACTAATACCAGTGCTCGTCGCGATCTCAAAGCCATATCTTTAACTAAAATATGCAAAAAAGGACAGGTAAGATTCAATAACAAAATCACTTATTCCATTATGGCTTGTACATGTAACGAATTAACTTTCATTCACCCTTAGGTATGCATACTTCGATCTTAGGATTGCCTAAACCTGCTCTGTTACCTCTAAATGTAACACCCTACTAACATATTGGCCTTCTGTGCATGGTGTATATAACTCAAATTAATGTTGTAGGTTAATGTTGCAATGGGCTATTCAAATCAAAGATTTACATCTTAAGTTTTAGGTTTAAATCCCGACTTATGTTTAGTATTGCTAGGTTACTATTCATTTGGTCAAAATTTTGACAGCTAGGCTTAAAAACCATGCTACCTAAACCTATGAAATTGAAATTTAACACTCCCAATAATCCATCTCCACCTTCATTACTTCAATTACATGCATGACACTTCTATAATTATCCAACAACACAGCACAACATACATACACAAGTTTCTATTCACACACACACACACACACATATATATATATACACAATCATCCAAAAGTTAGCATTTTGATACATCAAATAGGTTACATGCCACAACGCTTATCATAGGCTAAAACAAAAAAAAAACCCAAAGTCAATCCTAAAAGTCTCGTCACATATACATACCTTTGACTTTGCCTTTCTCTACTTACTTTATGTACCTATCCCTGCGTGCAATCACAAAACCATGAGCTAAGCAACAATGTTGCCTAGTGGTGAATACAACTACACAAAATTTCATTTAATAATGTTATTTTTACTAAATTACCATATTGCCCTTTTTTGTTACCTTTATTAATTTAACTTCCATTAACTTGTTTAATTTATACTTTAACACGCGAACCTTATTATACTTAATTTTCTTGTTAATTGCTATACTAGTCTTACTTGATTGTAAAATTATAATTAGGTCCCTATACTTTTTATTTACCCAATTTGGCTTTCTTTGACTTTCGTTTTAACTCCTTTGACTTTCTTTTGACCTTTAATTTGTTCTAAGTGAAAATTTTCCTTTTTAGTCCTTATGGTGCCCATTATGTAAAAAATTATATTTTAGTCCCTACACTTTTTATTATTATAGTTTTTCCCTTTTTGCTTTATTTGACCTTTTTAATTCTTTTAACCGCCTTTTTATGCCAAATTACTATTTTACCCTTAGTTTATCATGTAATTACAATTATACCATTTTTAACATATTAATCTCATTTTCACATTATTTCATATTTATGACCACTTTTATGCAAATTTTACCATTTAGTCCCTGTTTTCTTATATAATTATCATTTTGCCCCTAGTAGTTATCGGTGGAAATTGCCAAACCGAATATGCAAGAGGACTGTATAAGATTATCGTGTGACTATATAAGTGAGGTGACCACAAAATCGTAGTCATTCTTCGATAATAAATTACTGGATGATTTTACCATGGTATATGGCTCCCTATGGTAAGCTATTATATCTTAGGGTCCTAAATCACCCACTGTATACGAAGGGCAACAGTATTTTTATGCTTTATGTTGTGTTTCCATTATATCCATCAAAGTACATCCATTATGTAATATCTCATACATCATCATTTTGTTGTAATCATGCATATTATACATGAATTCATAATGTAGGTGAAAAATAGCAACTAAACATGATGAAATTATGTCATTCTCATTAGGTACCCCATTTGGCCTCTTATAGACATCCATCATACCATGTATTTTCTTCCTCTATTTCTTGCCATTTATCTTTCTAAGGTTATATTATACATGAACATATTAGTTAGTAGACATCTTATTTTAGTATCATTATGTTATCTATGTAATTATCATTATGTATACATTACAACTACTAACATTAATTCAAGCTTAAATCAATCATAGCATGTTTAATCATCATTATATTAGCCAATTTATGTTTAATCTCTCAAATAACATCAAAATAATTCATGGCATCGTGTAGGGTACCATTCGGCCACTATTGAAACACCACCTATATATTTGTTTTCTTTATAATTTCCTACTTATTCCATGTTATCTCATCATCTTACAAGGTTCTATTAATTTATTTCCCATTAATTCATAGTTTTCATTAGTTACATAATGTAAATTTTGTAAGAAATTCCAAAATTAAATGAAATTAGGTGTAGGGAATGTATCCACCAACCTTTATGGTGTTAGAAATCACCTAATCTTGCCTCCTTTGGTCTTCCTTCTCTTTGTTCCTTTCCTCCTCTAGTGTTCTACCTTTAAGCTAAAATTTAGGGAGAAAAACTCATTAGTCTATGCTTTAGTTTACAACATCTAAATACCACTACATGATCAACATAGAGATGCTTTATAACCCTATATAAAAATCCCCCATTAAAACCCACTAAAACACCATGACGTACCTAGTTAAGCTTTCTTTCTCTCACTTAAATTCTTGCTTTTCCAAGCTTATTTTTGCTCCAATCAAGCTTTTAAGATGAAGATGATGTCTTGTAGTGTATTTAAGTAGAATCAGGGCTTAGGTTTGGTAAGAGGAGAGAGAGTGGAAGAATAAATGATGCAGAGAAGAAAAGGATAATGGTTCAAATTTTAGAGGGAAAAGGGGAGAAGATGATAGATTTTTAGGGTGATTTTTAGAGGATTCTAGACCCCTCTGATCAACCTTAAAGTCCACCAAATCAATGACCTAAATTCACTCAAATACTATTTCATCTAATGGCTTTTGTTAAGCCACTTGTCATGGTTTCACTAGTTCCTACCTTTCTTTTTATCATACCAATGCATGTAGGTGATTAAGACTCTTTTTATAATGACCATAATGCCCTTAGATGAATTAAATATAGCCCTTAAGCCCTTTAACTAATTTAACCTCGGCTTTTTGATGTTTTTCTGAAATCGATGTTTTGCTTGTTAGAATAGTATGACATTTTTTCCACATGCACTTACATATGCAATAGCATGTGGTTAAAATTTCAAGTCATTCTGACATAGTTTTGGTATATTTCTAGTTCCAAAGGAAAAATCAGCCAGTCCGAAATCTGAAATTTTAAAACTATTATAAAATTTATTTTTCGATTCCAGAAGTTAATTTAGATCATATCTAACATGTCTATGTAATCAGAAAAATTTTTGGAGTTTTTTAGAGTATTTTACGACTCGGTCAAACTTTTAGTCAACTGAGGTTATGATATCGAGTAAAACTTATTTGTCTGATTTGAGGGCTTATTCAAACTCAATTTCTTTTCAAATTATACTACCGAACTCCATTTAACACCTATTTTCATATTGCAGTATTAGTTCAAACTGTCTGCCAAGTCACCCATCCTTGGATTTCCCTGGCTCGAGCACATTTAACTTTTATATACTTTCGATTTTCACTGTCTTATTCTACTCTAATTATCCCAAAAACTATCCTAGGATTACTATTTATACTTTAAAACATGTCATGCATATCAAATGCAACTTTTGGGGTGTTACAGTCCACATTTAAGTCATATATTTCTTTATGGTTTAATTTAATGTATTAGGTATAGGAAGGATTAAAGTACCTTGGCAATGTTTTTTAATTAATGTTTTAATCTTTAGTTTAATTAACTTTATTTTGCTATTTATATTCAGAATGTTCTTAATCAAAAACTTGGGAATTGTCTCTGATTAATTCCGCTCAACTTTAGATATTTCACTTAATAGCCCTTTATCCTTTAGGTTTGATATTTTGGGGTCTCAATTATATTCTCCTATATTACTTTTCGATTCAATGCACTTGCTGAAGTCGCAATAAGTTTTTGGCTCTGTTGTCAGGGATAAACGGTGTTGTTTGTTTGATATCTCTATTTTAGTTTAGTCAAAGACTTTTATTTTTCTTTGTTTTTGATTTGGTGTTATTCTTTGCAGGAAGTTTTTGATGCATTTTCAAATGATGCATGGTTATGTTCAAGATAATGAATTAGTTCTTTTAAGAGTTCAAATGGAAGAGTTGAGGAGAGAAATGCAAGAACTGCAGTACTCGCATCAACCTTTAACAATCTACTCGTCGCCATCTTTTAAAGATCCTTGCTCACAATGGATATTGCAAGAGTTAAGTGCCTCCAAAATTCAAGTTCTCCTTGAGTTGCTTACAAGTAAGGAGAAGCAATTTAGAGTTGAAAGAGAAGAATGGATGGCCATAATTAATTCTCTAAAGGAAAATATCAAAAGAATTTGCTAAAGACTCAAGAGCATCTATTGAGAAGTCAAGAATCGAAAATCAAAAACCTTGAATCCAAATTGGAGTTCTTGAGTATTTTGGTGTAAAATGAGGATGATGGTGATAATGAAGATGAATGGAATCATGCACAACTAGTAGATAATGAAGAAATCAAGTGTGGGATTTATAAATTGAAGGATGGACCAATCATTGTCAAAGACAAGGCCTGTAGCTTGGAGAATGAATTTCAATCTCTTATAAAGAATTCTTCGCCAAAAGAGCAAGAATGGTTTAACTCTTAAGTGGAAGCACCGAATCAGTCCACTTGAAAAGTCTATTAAGGCTAGAAGAGTCAGAGGAGTATGTATTTAATAAACCCAAGGTGGAGTCGTACTTCATCGAAGACATAGTGTTGCCTACCTTGGTGAACTTCGGCTATTTTCTCCTACTGATGGGGGAAAATGAGAAGCATGTTCCAGAAAGACCAACATTTGGGTCACAAGCTCAACCCCCAGACTATAACGAGAGTCGAGCTTGGACTCATTAAACCAGAACTACGTCTCTCACCTTACTTTTTAGTTAGTTGCTTATTTTGTTTGCTTGTTTTTACTTTTAAGTTTTTACTTTTTTTTTCTTGTGTTTTTGCTAATTGTGTGGTTGTTTATTTGGGCATCAATTTTTGCATGAATAAGATTAGAAATAAGTGTGTTAATATGCATGAAAGTAGGTGTAAAACTTGAAAAATTTTCAAAAATTTTGGTGCACACAGCAGAGATTAAATCGCCTCAGCTGTGTGTCAAGTGCATTTTTAGCTCCAGAAGGGGGCACACGACTCAGCCGTGTGCAATGTACATTTTAGTTACAGAAGGGTGCACATGGTAGAGACTAATTTGTCTCCACAGTGTGTTGTACTTAATGTCAGTTTAGAGGAGTGTCACATAGCGGACACTATTGTGTAATAAATTTGTCATTGCAAAATTTCATTTTTTGTCCATCCTTTGGCATTCCATTCCATTTTTCCTCTTCATATCTGCATTTTCAATACGAGCACTTCATTCCTTGTGCATTTGCATCAATTTTGGCATGATGAATATGAACACACCTCATTTAGCTATTTTTTTGCTTTATATTCTAGTAATTTTATGTTTTATGTTAATTCTGTATTTTATATTATTGTTTTTTTAGTTTTAATTTTTTTAGTTCATGTTATTATTTTGTTATTTCTAGTTTAACTTTCAATTGTTTATTTATTTTAGTTTAGTTGTGATGTTTGTTTTTGTTTGTTGTTGTTATTATTACATACTTTTGCATTTAGTTAGTTTACCCTCGTAGTTGTTCCTATTGTGAACGATCTTGAACTTAGAATTAAAAAGCCTTGTTTAGATTAGTTGGAATAGTGGGAGATTGTTAGAGAGTATGCCCTAGAGCCCATATAATAGGGATATATTTCATATGTATGAATTCATATTCTTAATAAAAGGTATCATTCATTTATTAATGCTATGTTTAAATACATGAGTTTGTAAATCTTAAATTAATAAATGAAGTACTAGATATTATAAATACAGTGCAAAGGCAATTATGAAAGTATTCATGATATGAGATGTCTATTGCATGCAAATGTGTTAATATCTAAATATCCATAGTCATAAAATTAACAAGATAGGGCATTGTTAATTCGGACAGACTAGCACATGTTATACTTCTTGAATGGTTCAAGCAGTGGTTCTCATAACTGTGATTATGAAAGATAATCAAAGCTAACATGTGGATGCTTGTTAGAAGAACAAGTTCATTGGAGATCTACAAAGAGAATCCTCACATGGATATTAAATCTACGTCAGTGAGGAATCTCTTTATAGCGGTTGTGCAAGTATCCTTGGACTTGAGATCACCAAAGTTATCTTAAGTAGCAAGTGGTATATTTTAACTCCATAACTGATTACTTCCAACTGGGAGTGAACATAGTTAGAAGATTGGGTATATCATGACCTACTTGAAGATAGTTGAGTGATTGACAAAGAATTCACTATCCCAAATTTAATAAGGAAAGTTATCTCGTATGATGCTATAATTGCCTTATTCAGAGAATCTCTGGCCAGAGTAATATGCCAAGATGGATAAAGATCCATGGAGGGCATTTTAGGAACAATGGTTAAATTAATAGAACATACATAATTAGATATATATGAGTTGACAGAAATTCATACTCAGAATCTAATTGAGATAAGAGTGGTGGAAGGAGTAATTGCACGGTAACTGTTTCTATGGAAGGGTATAGTCAAACCACTTGACTTTCCTAACATTTAGGTAGTCATGATGCCTAGCTAGAGGCCAATCATGACTTGTATAATAGTGTATCAAGAATATCAATAGGGATTGATAAAATGATTTAAAGAAGTTTAAATCATGTGAGTTTTGAATAGAACTCACAATTACATATTATACTGCCAATAGGACATTAACCCAATAGGTCACACAAATATAGAGAAAAAGGATAAAATGTTAAAATGACAAGGATAATAATATTTGATATTATTATGGGGATAGAGAAGTGAATAAGATAATAATTAATTAAAGAGTTCAATTAATTATGATCAAGTAAAATTGTTCGCATAATTTTTTTTGAAATGTTCTGTAAAATTAGACCTAATTGAAATAATGTATTTCATAATTGATTATTATTGAACTATAAGTGTTATAGGGCTGATATAATAATTAATAGGACCATTGGAGGAATTATAAAGGCCCAAAGAAGTGAAGTTGGCACAGAAGCCCTCCAGAAGAAGGGTCACATGCCAACTCCAAAACAGAAGGCCTTAGAGGCCTACTTCTTGGACCAAAATAAATTAAATATGTTACATAAGTGTTATGAAGGCTACTTATTTAATTGGGTTTGATTTGAAATTCATTTGGGTAATTAAATTCAAGTATATGTACAAATGGCCTAGTTTGTGGGCTTTATGCATAGTCTTTTATGAAAGGGCTTAAATTGGATTTAATTGAGCCCAAATAATTATAAATAATTCCAGAAGCCCAATTAATAATTCTCCAGCAATTTTAAATAGCCCAATTCCATTATGAAGTTGGATTTTTTAACCTAACTATGAAAATCCAAAAGATGTGGAATTAGGGTTAAGTGTGAACAATTAAGAAAACACTCTCTCTCTTTTCTCTCAACCCTAGCTGCCACCTTCCCCAACTAGCATCTAGAAATTTCGGCCAGCCCTTGTTCCTCCCAATTGTTGGTTCTTTCAATCCTTCTCTAGTGTGGATTACTCATCAGAGGTGTTCGATTTTAGACACTGTAGTTTGCGACAACCCGGTAAGAAGTAAAATCAACTGTTCAACAAAAATCAAAGGTGATTTTTCTTATTCTCATTAATATGTATATTGTAAATTTATGGCGAGATCAGATATATTGGTTAAAAATTTTAAATTTCGCTTATGTATGAGATGCATGTAATCGATAATTTCCAACAGAAAATGCTTAGTTGTTAAATTAATTTTTATTTATCGGTTAGTTTCAATTGGATCGATACTAGTAGGTCTGCTAATAAATGTGCACTTTAGGCTTAATTTTGAAAATAATAAAAACCAGTGCATAAAGGTGATTGAGTAGGAATTTGACAGTGCTAGAACCTTTCTCATCACCCTTAAAAGTAAGTAAACGACTAAAAAATGAGATTAGAAATTACATAGGCAATATTTTTCTTGATCTAATTTTGAAAAGACCTTTTTACCTACCTTTGCTGTATAATATCCCTTGCAAGCCCTTTTGAGCCTATTTAAGCATGCTAAATGCGTGCTAATTTTATGTTTGTTGATTACACTCATATTTTGATCCCTTAAGCCTAAAAAGCAATGTTATTAAAATCGGATCAGATAAAGAACCGGTAAGGCTGGGGATTTGTGATTCGATCGGTTCAACTGGGTTCAATCGGGTTTTTTTCTATTTTTTAAAATATTATTAATTAATATAATTTTATAAATACTACTGCATATTATTATCAATTACACTAAGACCACATTAACAAATAACCAAATCCTAATATGAAATGAGAATAAATGATCACATCGTAATATGAAATGAATTTATAAGTGAATATATATTTAAATATTACAAATAGTATTTTTTTTTTTGGTTTTTTTGTGCATGTAGTTTAATTATTTCAAATTAAACGATAAGAGGACGTAAGCAATTTTTTATTGTTCAATTTGATTTCATTAGAGGAAAGTTGAGTTTACCTTCAAGTTGTCTAACGATTGAAATAAATTAAAAAAAAAGAAAGTAAGAAATAATATAAAGAATAGAGCATGACAATAAAATAAGAAAACACAAAATGAAATTAAAAACAATTAAAGAAAGAAAGTAAAAATAAAAATACCAGTTACCACAAATTAAAATTAAATATAATTAAAGAAGAAAAGTAAAAACATGAGGTTGTTGTGGTGTAGTGGTTATCATGTTAGTCTTACCGTCAAAAGGTTTTTAGTTCAATCCTATGCAGCCATTACTAAAATTAAAAAAATAATTAAAATATTCCAATAAAAAAATTATATTTATTAATAAAAATATCTTTTTATATTTTAAAAAATTTTATTTAATTTTAGATAAAAATAAATTATAATATTTAATAAAATGTACAATAAATAGAGATGTATATTTAAATGTATTTTTTAAATGGTAAAAATAATATTTAAAATGAATCTAAGTAAAATAGAAAAAATAAATTTTTAAAATAGTATTTGTTAAATCTATCTAAATAAAATCTTTTAAGATAAAATTAGAATATTTTTTGAATTAAAATATAAAATATTTAAGATAAAATTAAAAAATATTTTAAAAATTTTTTTGATTGTTAAATTTTTTGGGTAATAGTTTATGAAATTGCTGATTTTTGTTAGTTAGGTGTCGTCGTTGGAATTTTTTATTTTGTTTTATTTGATGCTTGTTTGGTTGTTTATTTCATTCAGGGAAAAAATTAGTTTTTAGAGCTTTTTCAAAGCTAGCCGGGGTTTTAATATAATAATTGCTTACATGATCATTAATATGTGATGAACTAACAATTATGCTTTGAAAAAATTAGTTTCCAAGTCACTGTCAATGCATAATTTTTCTAAAACGACGTGGTTTTGCCATTTTAGGAAAAAACCCAGTTCTGGTCGGTTTGTTGGTTTTTCGGTTCTGTCTAGTTTTTTCGGTTCAATTCGGTTTTTTTCAATCCGATTTTCATTAGCTGAACCAACCGGATGGCCTGTCGGTTTGCGGTTAATCCAGTTCGACCGGCCGGTCCGATCTGGTTTTAATAACATTGCTAAAAAGCCATTGTCTTACCCTTTTTGAATTGGCCATTCTAGAAGCAGGTGAGATAAGTTTTTTTTTCTTGGAAAGTGCTAGTGAGTAAAGGGTTGTGCTTTAATTGTTAGATTCTAGAGTTGGGGATACACTACCAATATCAAATGAGGTTGAGAAAATTTCAAATTTTAGTTCCTTTTTAAGAAAAATCTTTGTGAGTCCCTACTTATCAATTTATAATTGATTGCTCTAGCTGTTCTTAAAAATTAAAAAAAAAGAGAGAGAAAGAAAGAAGAAAGCTAGCAATCTTGGTTTCATCTAAGTATGGGGTACTATATGTGTAGATGAGAAGGAATCTAATCTCTTTAAACATCAATTAAGCTAAAATCTTTGTAAGAAATTTCGAGAACTCTTTTTCTTCTTTGTGCTTTTTCCTTGAAAAATGCTTTACATTTTAGATATCTAAAGTTTGGCAATGATGATGAGTGAATAAGGGTAGAGTTAAAGTCTTATTTTTAGGAGAAAAATGGTGGGCTGAGGTAGAACTGGCGATTCCAAATTGTGTTTCTTAATCCTCATCATGATAGCCATACCTTAGTTGCATTATAACCTGTTAAGTCCTAAGGATCTTGTCTTGTTAAGAGTTGTGTATGAAGATAAACTTTAGGTTCCGATGCTAAAAAAAAGGCCTATGGCATCCCTTGAGTTTTAAGAGTGAAACGGCATGTGCAATCTTTTGCACAAGAATTCTTTTTTCGGCTATCAGATTGTGCTGGAATTTTTGTTTTAAAAGTTATTTTAAATTTTTTTGGCCTAGCACACACACACAAGGAGATTAGCTAGTATGGTCCGGAGCTTGATGTGCACCCTACCTCTTAGATGGTGGACTTCATGAATGGTGTTAACGCTCGCCTGGATGTTCAAGCTAGCCAAATTTATAAATTGCAGGACCCCATTAATCTAATCCAACTCAATCAAGAACACTTTATTTAGCACTTCTGGGAGTGTTTTTCACCACCACCACTATCACTTTCTTCTCAACTGCTACACCAGCCATGATTTTCGCTATCTTACTGAAGGCAGTAAGATTTTTAGAAGGAGGTATAACTCATTTGAGCTCTTTTTTGGTTTGAGATTTAGGAATTTTTAGAGCAATCTCACAGCGCCCTTTGTTCATGAATTATTATTATTTTATGTTTTTATTTATGTTGTTTTATTTTCATTTAGTTGTTTTGTTTTTATTGTATAATTATAGTACTTAATTTTGGCTAATTTTGTATTCCTATTTTAAGTAGTTATTTCCATATTTTTTATGTCATCTTTATTTTGCTTTTTCATTTAGTTTATTTAGTTAGCATATAGTTTGTGTGTTGATTGTAGAGGTTCAGTTTGGTGATCTTATAGCTTACAGTTAGTTTAGTTTGCCTAACTTTGTTTTCGAATTTGAACTTTTTGAACTTTAACTTGGAATTTTGTAATGTTCAAAATTTTGATTAGCATTAGGACAGTTATGTTGTTTGATGAAATCCTAGCTAAGTTAGTTTTTAACTTGAAAAATATTTGTTAGTTTCCAAATTTTATACACAAAAGCCAGTTTTTAAATTAGAAAAAAATAGTGCATAAAGGTAGTTAAGTCAGGAATTTTAGAGCATTAGAACCTTCCTTATCACCCTTCGAAGCATTATAACAACTCAAACAAGTTAGGACATGATTTAGGCAATTTTTCTTATTTTGTCATTTAAAAGATTTTTCACCTACCCTTGAGAATATTTTATACCTTGTTAGCCCTTTTGAGCCTTATAAGGCATACTTAATACATGCCATAATTTATTTTCTTGTTACACACATCTTCTTACCTTGTAGCCTAAAAATCTTTATCTCCCCTTCTAACAATTGGCCACTTTAGGAATGGGATTGGTTACTTTACATGGGTACTTAAGTGGGTGTAGTTCTTTAAAGGGAGTTTAATTGGGATGGTTTTAAAGATAGGAATGTAATAGTAATTTTTTAAAAGATTGCCATCTTGCTAAGTGATGCTAAAATTAAGCTATATAAGTTGTTATTTATTAAAAAAAAAGAAAGAGTTTGAATCAAAAAGTTAGCATGGTATAGCAACCTTTTAAGTATGGGGTGTGACATGCCGGAGCCTGCTCGATTCCGATTGGGTTCTCAGAGGCCCGTTTTTAGGGTCCGAGATTGAAAGAAACTCACTATAACCATAAATTGGCTACTTCGCAATAAAAAGGGGTCAAATCCAAATTATTATTGGTAGTAAACCTATAAAGTTGTTTACTAATGGACATAAAGAGGCATGTGTTATGGAGTCGCCACCCAACAGAACGTTAGAAAATAAATCTCGACCTTTTTTATGTCCAAATAGAGATTGTTATTTGGGACATCACTCTTACTTGGTACCTCGATTATGTGTTGTTTCATAATTGGATTTTAATTAGTAATCCACTCTCCTCTCTCATACGATGCATTTGTAATAAAATTAAACAAACATCCTAATCAAATAAAGAAAACGATAAATAAAGCGATAAAACAAGATAAATCCTACTTAAATTATTACAATGGAAAATCGTCCAATAAAGAAACAAACTACATACATAAATCGAGGCATTTATTTTGGTTGTGAACATTAGTTTTTTCATACACATTTTACAAAAAATATTTTATTCTTTATGTGATTTTTGGTTGAAAAATTAGATATTGATTTGTGTTATTTAGGAAAATCCTAATTTAATTAATAAAAATGATTTTAAATGACTTTTTCATTTAAAGTGCGCAAGAAAATAATTTTATTATTACCTATCACATGCCCAAAATGAAATACATCCAAATAATCATATAATAAAGAAATAAATAATAAGAGAGTAGATAATAAAAATAAAGTTCTCCCAAGGCACTTGCTCCAAAGTTCTTCACCTAAAAAATCTCCTTAAGTCCAATGTACAATAAATATTAAATGTGCACAAATGCAAAAGAAAGTAAATGGTTAGTAATGTAACAAAGAAAAATAAATAATAAACATTTAAGGTAAAATAAAATAATTTTTGACTAAAAAATAATAAGTACATAGAATGTGAATATGCATGAAAGAAAATTAAAATAACATTTAATTCCCTAATAAAGCATGCAAATAAAATTAAATATGAAGAATAATGCAAAAGACATGAAAATGACCCAAAATAACATGCATAAACGGCCTAAAGGAAGACAGATAACCAAGACAAGGGTGAAAGATGGAACCTAAAGGAAGTCTTGCGATGTCCTGTCTATCATCCGTGGGGATTTCTTCTCGTCTATCGCTCAAGAACAGATAAGAAATGCAGAAAAACACATAATAAATAAACAAAATCTACTCTTACCTTAATCATGCATATTTCTACATTTTAAAACATGCTAGATCTAATTCTAAAACATCTAAAACATATTTATATCATACAATAACAATTAAATCAATCATAAGATACATAATTTTAATCAAGAAGAATAATTATACATCAATGCTAAAAAAATCCTAAAATATGCCATTCTACATGTTTTAATCACATTTATATAACCATGATGAAATACTGAGATAAAATTTAATTAAAATAATCATGGCATGAAAAATAAGAACAAATAGAGAATACTTTTATGTAATGAATTAATATATATGCATGGCAATTAATTTATTATTAAAATAAAAGTAGAATAAAAGCCCAAAATATTACCCTCAATAGACTTTTCAGAAGGTTAGAGAATTGTGCTCCAAGTTCCTCTCCAATTAATTTCCACAATTTATGAAAAGAATGAAATATTTTTTGTTTGTCTTATGTAAAAGAATGATTTTTCCTCAAAGTGAATGTAGGAATCTTTGCCTTGTTTTGAAGGGATAAAAATTAGATTTTTTATTCTCTTAAAAAAGGAATGGCAGCCTCTCTTAAGTTCCTTAAGAAAAAACAAAATTTTTTGCCACCAAAAGAAGAAAAGTAAAAAAGAAGAAGACCTCTAAAACCCTTGGGTTTTTCCTATTTATTTAAAGGAGTTTTTGAGTCCCATTAAAACTCTTCTTTTTAGGATTCAAAATCCTAATCAAAATACCCTAAAAATTGGATGAGATTTGAGATCAAAATCCCTTAAAAATCCCTCTTTCTCGCTTAAAAAAATATGGGAAGTAAATTTGGAAATCGTGCATAGAGGGTCAAGGTGTTTGTCACAGACAGGAGTCTATCATAGATGGGTAGCCTGTCTGTCACTAAGAAAAGGTGATTTTTTCCATTAAAACTCCATTTTAGCTCCGAAAAAATGCAAAAGGACAAAACCTAATGAAACCTTTAAAAACTTTATGGAAATCAAGACCAATACTCAAAGTTTTCATTCTCTGTCCGTAATACGAATAATGCTTCCTTATTGGGTAACTCCTATCTGGGCAGCTCAAGACTCGGTGTCTACAACTGCTCCTAATTTTAAGGAGCTTAGTGTACTATTGCCTAAGTTGCTAAAAGTTAGAGGAAAAGGAAAAGACACATACCTGAGGCAGCGAATATCTGGGTTGATTTGTTATTGAAACACGTACCACTTAATTATACCAATTTTTCGGCATGTAGAATCAAAATTTTAGATGTACTCTATCTAAGGCAACGGGTCTCCAGTCGTTTAATTAAAGCCAATTTCTCGGCATGTAGAATTGAGATGAGCTTGTTTATACCTAATTAATGCTATTTTCTCAGCATATAGAATCAGAATTTGAGATGCACTTTATTTAAGGCGGAGAGTCACCAGTCATTCGATTAGCGCTAGTTTCTCAGCATGCAGAACTCAAATGAGTTTATTTATATCTGATTAGCATTAGTTTCTCGACATGCAAAATCAAAATTTGATAGGGCATGTTGAACCATGGCAGATAGGTTAAATGCCTTTTAGGAGGACTTTGGTACCTGTGACAAGGACTCAATGTTAGTGTGCTATTGAAATTCAAAGAAGATACTAACCTTATGGAGATGTAAATTTGTCTCTAACCACGATAGCCATCCTTTAGTAATTGCCCATGATAGCTGTCTTTAAGTAATTGCCCTAGCGTAATGCCTGTAAAAGGACTTTCATTGTTTGTTTAAAGGACTTTGTCACTTGAGAGACTAAAATGCCTTGACAAATGACTAATGTTTCAATGCTTGCTAAGAGACTCACAATGCCTTAACAAAGGACTTAATGTTTAATGCTCGCTACGAGACTCAAAATGCCTTAAAAAAGGACTTGATGCTTAATGCTCACTAATGCTTAATGCTCGCTAAGAGACTCAAAATGCCTTAAAAAAAGCACTTAATGCTTAATGCTCGCTATAAGACTCGAAATGTCTTAAAAAAGGACTTAATAACTTAATGCTCGCTAAGAGACTCAAAATGCCTTAAAAAATGACTTAATGACTTAATGCTCGCTAAGAGACTAGAAATGCCTTAAAAAAAGGATTTAATGCTTAATGCTTGCTACGAGACTCGAAATGTCTTGAAAAATGACTTAATGACTTATTGCTCGCTAATAGACTTTAAATGCTTTGAAAATGACTTAATGACTTAATGCTCGCTAAAAGACTAGAAATGCCTTAAAAAAAGATTTAATGCTTAATGCTTGCCACGAGACTCGAAATGTCTTAAAAAATGACTTAATGACTTATTGCTCGCTAAGAGACTCTAAATGCTTTGAAAATGACTTAATGCTTGCTAAAAGACTCGAAATGCCTTGAAAAAGGATTTAATGACTTAATGCTCGCTGAGAGACTCAAAATGACTTGAAAAAGGACTTAATGACTTATGCTCGCTAAGAGACTCGAAATGCCTTGAAAAAGGATTTAATGACTTAATGCTCGCTAAGAAACTCGAAATGCCTAAATGCTTGAAAAAGGACTTAATATTTAGTGCTCGCTACAAGACTCGAAATACCTTAAAAATGACTTAATGAATTAATGCTTATTAAGAGACTCGAAATGTCTTGAAAAAAGACTTAGTGACTTAAATGCTCCTAAGAGACTAGGAATGCCTTGAAAAGGGACTTAATGCTCACTAAGAGACTCGAAATGACTTGAAAAAGGACTTAATGACTTAAATGCTCATTAAAAGACTCAAAATGCCTTGAAAAGGACTTAATGCTCAATGCTCGCTAAGAGACTCGAAATGCCTTGAAAAATGACTTAATGGTAGGTGGTTGAGACTTACGATCTTGCACAAAAAGCATATAGTTAGCTTGTTATTTTATCATTCACAATGGAGAATATTTCCAAGTTACTTCTAACATGAGTAAGTAAATTATCATCTCACACTTTGAGGTGAGTGAAAATCATCCTAACTCTTGGAAGCATTCTACGAATGGAGACCTATTGGCTTGCCTCTTATTGTGGGGTGATGATTGAGCTGAATGCTTATAGCATAGATTGAAGGAGTTTGGTATGCTGATCTTCACTTGAGAAACCCGTTTGTGCTTTCTTTTTCTTTACAAAATTATGGGTGCAAGAATATATGCAAAGGATTATGGTGTATAAGGTGTGTGTAAGGAATGGAATGTATGCAAAGAGTTATGCACGTAAAGTACATGTAAAAAAGCTATGTATAATGGAATACATAGGCCATGCAAAATATTGGAAAATTTATTCATTCGAGTGAGTTAGGGGTGAATGACGATTTGATCCTGTTGTATTTCTATTCAATAACCCCTTATTACTCTAGGTCATTATTTTAAAGATAGTACACCTCCATGGATTTTCACACTAGCTTTTTTTAGCAAAATATGCATCCTATTAGGGATTTTCACATAATTCTATGCCTAACTTTTATCTGGAATGGACCCAAACCGTTCTAGTGGCTTTTTATTTTTCTTTTCTTTTTTATCTTTTTTTTTTGTAAAATAGACTACCCATTTTTCGGGTTTTCACCTTGTCCTTTGGCCTAACTTTTGCTCAGAGAGCCAGTTACGGTTTTCATCTCTAATGGCCTTTTTTTTTCTTTCTTTTTTATTTTTTATTTTTTTAAGGATATGCACTCCTAATTCCCACTTTAGCACGTGTCCTTATACGTGTCATAGGTTTCTCTTGACTAGTTAATCATACTTATGCTTAACTTAATGCATACATTTTTATCTATATACATCATATGTGATGACAATAATCATAACCAAATATATAATGCAAAAATACTGATTCTATTTAATCTCATGAAGTGACACTTTGGGTGAATCCAACTCCTGTTATCAATCAACCCTTTTGGATTTTCTTGATTGAATATTTTCTCTCAACTCCTAATTTTTTACCTAGGACGCCTTTTTTTCTATTTTCATCCTAGCAGGGTGCCCAATTTTAGCAAGGCTACCTTTTTTATTTTCGACCCATGAGGTTTTTTTTTTGTTCTCTCTTTTTCTTCTTCTTCTTTACTCTTTTTTTTGTAAGTGGTTCCAACTGTCGGTACACCTAAATGTCCATGTAGTCGATGCTCCTGCTAAAAAGCTCTTGGGACAATAGCTTGGCACCACAAGGTACATTGACCTCTGCTATGTCATCCACAGATTTACCATCAATGCTCTTGCTGGAATGTTTTTGTCATAATAAATTGGTACCATAAGGTTTTTGTCCCAATAACTTGGTACCTTAAGGTGTATTGACCTTCACTATGGAATCCACAATATAATTCTTCCCCTCATCATTGGAAGTTAAAATAATCTTCTGGACCAAGCCTCTTTCAGTGTGCTTTAGTTTTATATTGTGATCTTAGGTATATTCTACACACTTCCCAATGACTATGTCACTACTCTGTAGATCAGCAACAATATGAGGAAAACCATTATTAAGGTTGTAAACACGTCTATTTGTGTTCTATATCTTTCTAAAATTTACATTGTCATCAAAATTTCATCTCTTGTCCACATTTTCTTATTGCCAGTGTCAGTCTTATAACCTTTGATGTTTTTAGCCTGTGTATGGTTATTTTACCAAGAAGTCTTTCTGGTTTATGGCTCAAATGAATAGTGACTGCTACAATAATATGCTAAAGTTGTATTCCACTCTAACCTTATAATAATTCAGGCTTTCTAAGGCAACCAGTGGTAATGGTTCAAAAAAATGGCCTTTGAGGATAGTGTGGTTAGTGAGACAGAGTGTCCATTTTGATATTAGGATTTACCGTGGGAAAACCAATAGCCTACCGAGACTTGCCTTTGAGCTTAATATAAGACTTTTCTTGCATGGTCATGATTGCAAAAAAGAATAACAACAAAGATATGGCGAGTTCATAGTAAGTGCAATTCATCGCTTGCTTACTATCAATTCCCACAGAAAGGCATTTGACACTCTATGCAGTGGCATAATCTTTTTTTCTTTTATCTTTTCTTTTTTTATCTTTCAAATTTATTTCACTTTAAGAGTTATGATGGATGCAATCAGGATGTTCTTTTTCTCGAGATTAAGTGGAGCAATGTTTATTGAATTAATTTCTTATAAATGAGTTATGATTATTGTCATGCATGATACAAATAAATGAGACATTGTAAACATAAGAAAAGTTTATATCATTAACACAATTAAAAGAAAAAAAAAGTTGTCTTAGTTTAAGGACACTTTTTACACCATAAAAAATATTCAAACCCCATCTCTATATGGATGATGCCCCAAGGTTGGCGATGACATGGAGCTTTGTAAAGGAAGCCTAATTTCCCCTTTTTGGGATTAGTGCCTGCTGGGTGTCAACCAAATCCTGAATACGGTCTTTTAAAGAATAGCAGTAATCAGTTATATGCCTTATGTGCTGGTGATAAGTACAATACCAATTAGTTATGTATCAAGGTTTTCCTTGGCTCATGGCTGGCTTTACTGGTAATGGTTTTAATTTTCCTTACCTATTGAGATTATTCCCCTTTGGTTTGTGGTTGAAACTTTTACAACCTCATCATTGCCCCCACTTAGGTCTCTATTTTTCTGCTTGTTTCCATGGTTGCTTCTTTTTAAATTCATAGCCTGGGCCCTTGCTTCTAAATATTCCCTCTTACCTTCAATGGCGATGTCCTTAAGAGATTCCCAGTCTTTTGAGCCTTTTCATTTTCAATCCATCTCTTAGGTATAGACTTGCATTCCTAATGAAGAGTCTGATCTGATTAGAGGGGTCTGGCTTTCGCTTCATCTTTATCACCTTATTTCTCCAGTGAGTAAGGTATTCATAGAATGACTCTTTGGGTTTCTGGTGTAGTAGCTCTAGATCTTTGAGAGTGACCTCCATTATAGTGTTGTAGTCATACTGCTTTATAAACTCCTCCATCAATAGATCCTAATCTTTCTTGGTCTTGCAATCTAACCTATGGTACCAATCCAATGGTAAGGCCTGTCAGATTGAGGCAGAAATACTCAATCTTCTACGTTTTAGTCAAAGTGGTCCCTTCATCACCAATGTGTATTACTTCACATGTATTGATGGGTCTGAGGTACCATCAAACTTAGGCAAATCGAGAATATTAAACTTTTGAGGTAGCAACTCTTCACTGTCCAGATCTCTATCCCCAGGATTGATTCCCCTTCCAGCTGGTAAAAAATGTCCCATTGCCTCAATCTTTTTCTCTAATTTCTTTAGGGTTGTATCCTCTACCTCAAGTTTTTCATTCTTTACTACCAGTACTGGCTCATCCTTTTCCTCATCTTTTATAAAGTGTTCTTTCAGAGAAAGCATTCTTTCACTTTTTTGCTCTATTGGTAGGGCACAAAGCACTGCAGCGGTTGTCAAGGAAGTGCCCCCAATAGTGTTCGGCATCATTTGGTCTAAGATATAAGCTGTAGGATAAAGATCAATAGGTGGTGCAAATAGTCCCCTTATCATGGCCAACATTCTTTCTTTAAATTCTTAGAACCTTATATTCAACCTCCTATCCAACTTATCAAGTTCTTATGGTACATCTGCCATTTCTAACTCTGGTGCGGTGACTATCCCCTAAACTATATGGATAAATAGTCTATAATGGTTGAAAGATCGAAAAGTTAGAACGATGCAAGACGATGGAACGCATGATTTAGAAACATATGATATATGAGTGTGATGCATAAGATGATGTATAATGTATGAGCATGATGCACGTGAATGACATACATATGATATGTGACTTAATCATTAGAATGATGCATAATATACAAGTGATGCATGAGCAAGGTATACGTATAACGCGTAGGTGCGATGTATGAGTATGATACGCATAGGATGTATGATGCATAAGCGAGAGGTATACGTATGATGCATGGTATGGGCGTGCATATAGTGCGTGATACACATATGATACATTACACATATTTGAGATCATATGATGCATGAATCAATCATCCAAATGATGCATGCATGTGTATGATACACATACGATACATGAAGTGCAAATATGGCATACACATGGAGCGTGGTGCATGTTAGATATGTATATGATGTATGGTATACATATGATGCATAATACATGTTAAGGTTATATATGATTCATGAGTCAATTGTTACAATAATGCATAAGTCAATTGCTATAATGATGAATAATGACATAAGCGCATAGTAAATATATGATGTATGATTTATGAATGTGTATGAAACACATGGCATACATATGATGGATGATGCATGAGTATACTAAGTATACTTATGATACATGACATGGGTGTACATATGGTATGTGATATACATATGGTGCATGGGAATGGTATGATAATGCATGTGACTAATATGATGTGTGATTCAATTGATGTATGACGATGCATGAGTGATAAATGTGTAATGCATAATGCATGAGTGTGTTAGGTGCCAATCACAACCATATAAAAGTATGACAATAACCTTTCAACTTTATTGCTCCACATAGGAGGTCGTGCAGTCTCTTCCCTAGGTGGGTTTAGACCATGGGTTAGCATGTTACCTAATAGATGTATATGGTGCATGGTAGAAAATCGATAGCATAACCTCTCTTATTGAAAGCATACACGCATAAGTTTTGACCATTATATATTCTGAATAACTCATACAAGTCAGGTAAAACCCGTCGGGCCATGGCAACCTTTGACCGGTACCCTCCTAACTTATTTGAGTTTGGTCAATACATAGAGGTCCACATAGCTAGCAAAAGATTATTATGACCATAAAACCTAAGAAAAGTTACTATTGTCATTACATGGACTTGAGTTAAGGGTCATAAACCTTAGGGCTACCCAAGCATGGTCCATGCCAATAAATCTAGCTCATCACAAGCATAATGAATAATGGGTCACCATTTTATATATCATTTGGTACTAGAATTGCGCTAGTGTGTCTCATTGACATCTCCTTGCATTAAGTAAACGTAAGACGTGCTTCAAGATAATGCTGATGCTAACAAGGGACACTTAACTTAATTCTAAGGCTCTAAGATATATGCAAGAAATGCAATTTAGAAAAGAGATAGGATTAATAAAAAAACCCCCAATTATAAATAACTTAGCCAAAGTACTTTTAAGAGCAAGGTCTCTTTTTATCCTCAGCAGAGTTGCCACTATGACGCGCACTAGAGCTTGCTCAATTTTGGTTAGGCTTTTGAAGGCCAGCTTTTAAGGTCCAAGACCATAAGAGGTTCATTATAACTCATAAATTGGCTATTTCGCAATAAAAAAGGGTCAAACTCAAATTATTGTGGTAGTCAACCTATGAAGGCGTATACTAATAGGCTTAAAAAGGTGGGTGTCATAGAGTCACCACCTAATAGAACATTGAAAAATAAATCTCGACCTTTTTGATGTCCAAATAGAGATTGGTATTCGAAACATCACTCTTACTTGACATCTCAGTTTTATGTTATTTTATAATTTAGTTTTAATTGTTAATCCACTTTCCTCCCTCACACAATGCATTTGCAATAAAATTAAATAAACATCCCAATTAAATAAAGAAAATGATAAATAAAGAGATAAAATAAGATAAATTCTACTTAAATTATTACAAAAGCAAATTGTCCAACAAAGAAACAAACTATATATATAAATCGGGGTATTTGTTTTGGTTGGGAACATTGATTCCCTTATGCATATTTTATAAAAACTCTTTTATTCTTTATGTGATTTTTGGTTGAAAAATTAAACATTAGTCCATTTTATTTAAGAAAATCTCAATTTAATTAATAAAAATTATTTTAAATTTATTACTACCTATTACATCCCCAAAATGAAATACATCCAAATAATCATATAATAAAGAAAAAATAATAAGAGACCAGATAATAAAAATAAAGTTATCCCAAGGCACTTGCTCCGAAGTTCACCTCAAAAATCTCCCAAAGTCCAATGCATAATAAATATTAAATGCTCACAAATGCAAAAGAAAGTAAATGGTTAATAATGTAACAAAATAAAATAAATAATAAACATTAAAGGTAAAATAAAATAATTATGGACTAAAAAATAATAAACACATAGAATGTGAAAATCAATGAAAGAAAATTAAAATAACATTTAATTCCTTAGCTAAGCATGCAAACAAAATTAAATATGAAGAATAATGCAAAAGACATGAAAATAACCTAAAGCAGCATGCACAGAAGGCTTAAAGGAAGATAGACGGCCAAGACAAGGGTGAGACATGGGACAAAAAGGAAGTCCTGCGACGTCTCGTCTATTGCTATGACATATGGGCATTTATAGGGCTTTTTTTCGGTTTGTCACTCAAGAACAGATAAGAAATGCAAAAAAACACACAATAAACAAGGAAAATCTACTCTTAACTTAATCATGCATATTTCTACATCTTAAAACATGCTAGATCTAACTCTAAAACATTCAAAACATATTTATATAATACAATAACAATTAAATTAATCATAAGATACATAATTTTAATCAAGAAGAATAATTATACATCAATGGTAAAAAATCCTAAAATACGTCATTCTAGTTGTTTTAATCACATTTATATAATCATGTTGAAATACTAAGATACTCCCTCTATTTCAAAATAGATGATATTTGAGAAGAATGCACAGTAATTAAGAAATGTAATTACTTCACTATTAAAAGACTTTGTTACCTTTACTATATTAATTACATTCACTAATAAAATTTTATCTTTTTTCAAAATCAGTTAAAGGTATATTTAGTAAAAATTAATTAATGTGTCTTGATTATATCAAAGTGTCATGTATTATGTGTTAAAGAGTATGCCCTAGAGCCCATGTAAAAGGGATGAATTTCATATATATGAATTTATACTCTTAATAAAAGGTATTATTCATTTATTAATGCTATGTTTAAATACATGAGTTTGTAAATCTTAAATTAATAAATAAAGTCCTTGATATTATAAACACAGTGCAAAGACAATCATGAAAGTATTCATGATATGAGGTATCTATTGCATGCAAATGTGTTAATATCTAAATATCCCTAGTCATAGAATTAACAAGATAGGATATTGTTAATTCAGATAGACTAGCACATGTTATGCTTCTTGAATGGTTCAAGCAGTGGTTCTCATAACTGTGATTATAGAAGATAATCAAAGCTAACATGTGGATGCTTGTTAGAAGAACAAGTTCATTGGAGACCTGCATACAGAATCCTCACATGGATATTAAATCTATGTCAGTGAGAAATCTCTTCATAGTGGTTGTGCAAGTATCCTTAGACTTGAGATCACCAAAGTTATCTTAAGTAGCAAGTGGTATATGTTGACTTCATAACTGATTACTTCCAACTGGGAGTGAACATAATTAGGAGATTGGTTATATCATGACCTACTTGAAGGTAGTTGAGTGATTGACAAAGGATTCACCATCCCATATTTAATAAGGGAAGTTATCTCGCATAATTTTATAATTGCCTTGTTCAGAGAATCTCTGGCAGAGTAATATGCCAAGATGGATAGAGATCAATGGAGGGCATTTTAGGAACAATGGTTAAATTAATAGAACATACATAATTAGATTTATATGAGTTGACAGAAATTTATACTCATAATCTAATTGAGATAAGAGTGGTGAAAGGAGTAATTGCACGGTAACTATTTCTATGGAATGGTATAGTCAAACCACTTGACTTTCCTGACATTTGGGTAGTCATGATGCCTAGCTAGAGGCCAATCATGACTTGTATAATGATGTATCAAGAATATCAATAGGGATTGATAAAATGATTTAAAAGAGTTTAAATTATGTGAGTTTTGAATAGAACTTACAATTGCACATTATACTGCCAACATGGACAGGAATCCAATAGGTCACACACATATAGAGAAAAAGGATAAAATGATAAAATGATAAGGATAATAATATTTGATATTATTATGGGGATATAGAAGTGAATAAGATAATAATTAATTAAAGAGTTTAATTAATTATGATCAAGTAAAATTGTTCGCGGAACTTTTTGAGAAAATATTCTGCAAAATTGGACCTAATTAAAATAATATATTTCATAATTAATTATTATTGGACTATAAGTGTTATAGGGCTGATATATTAATTAATAGGTCCATTAGAGGAATTATAAAGGGCCAAAGAAATGAAGTTGGCACAGAAGCCCTCCTGAAGAAGGGCCACACACCAACTCCAAAACAGAAGGCCTTAGAGGCCTATTTCTTGGACCAAAATAAATTAAATATGTTACATAAGTGTTATGGAGCCTACATATTTAATTTGGTTGGATTTAAAATTTATTTGGGTAATTAAATCCAAGTATATGTACAAAGGGCCTAGTTTGTGGGTTTTGTGCATAGTCTTTTGTGAAAGGGCTTAAATTGAATTTAATTGAGTTCAAATAATTATAAATAATTCCAGAAACCCAATTAATAATTCTCCAGCAATTTTAAAGAGCCCAATCCCATTATGAAGTTGGATTTTTAAGCTAACTATAAAAATCCAAGTGATGGGAAATTAGGGTTAAGAGTAAGTGAACAATTAAGAGAAATAGTTTTTCTCTCCTTCTAAAACCCTAGCTGCCACTCCCAAAGCTAGCATCTAGGGTTTTCGGCCAGCCCTTGTTTTCTACCAATTGTTGGTTCATTCTATCATTCTCTAGTGTGGATTACTCATTAGAGGTGTTCGATTTTGGACACTGTGGTTTGTGACAACCAGGTGTGAAGAAAAATCAACTGTACAAAAAAAATCAAAGGTGATTTTTCTTATTCTCATTAATATGTATATTGTAAATTCATGGAAAGATCAGATATATTGGTTAAAAATTTTAAATTTCGCTTATGTATGAGATGCATCTAACTGATAATTCCCAACATTATGAAACAATTTTTTTTCCTTAAACGTCATCTATTTTGAAACAGAGGGAGTAACATTTAATTAAAATAATAATGGCATGAAAAATAAGAACAAATAGATAATACTTTTACATAATGAATTAATACATCTACATGGCAATTAATTTATTATTAAAATTGGCAATTAATTTATTATTAAAATAAAAGTAGAATAAAAGTCCAGAATATTATCCTCAATAGCCTTTTCAGAAGGTTAGAGAATTGTGCTCCAAGTTTATCTCCAATTAATTTCCACAATTGATGAAAAGAATGAAAATATTTTTTGTTTGTCTTATCTAAAAGAATGATTTTTCCTCAAAGTGAATATGGGAATCTTTGCCTTATTTTGAAGAGATAAAAATTATATTTTTTATTCTCCAAAAAAAAAAGAATGGTAGCCTCTCTCAAGTTCCTCAAGAAAAAAAAAATTTTAGCCACCCAAAACCTTAGGGTTTTTTTCTATTTATTTGAAGGAGTTTTTGAGTTTCATTAAAACTCTTCTTTTTAGGATTCAAAATCCTGATCAAAATCCCCTAAAGATTGGATGAGATTTGAGATCAAAATTTCTTTAAAATCCTCCATTTCTTGCTTAAAAAATGTGAGAAGTAAATTTGAAAATAGTGTAACAGACAGGCAGGGTGTCTGTCATAGATGGGCAGCTTGTTTATCATCGAGAAAAGGTGACTTTTTCCATGAAAACTCTGTTTCAGCTCTAAAAAAAAGCAAAAAGACAAAATCCAATTTAACTTTAAGAAACTTTGTTGAAATTAAGAATAAGAGTCAAAGTTTTCATTCTCTATTCGTAATACGAATAATGCTTCCTTATCGGGTAGCTCCGATCTAGGCTAGCTGCCTCAAGACTCAATGTCTAAATGGGGTACTTACAATAAAGAGTAAAAGGTTATGAACTCTCAAATGGGTTGAGTTTGTAAAAAATAAGAGAAAATTTCAAGAAGCTTTACTCTTAGTCCTGCAATATTTTGCATTCCTGTGTAAGTTAGAGTTGACAACTTGGTAGCACTAGTATGGGTAAAGGTTTTTAAAAGAAGAAGGTTGGTTTGTATAATCAAAGGGCGACTATTTTTTTTGCTTAACTTTAACCATTTTTTGATTAACCTTTACCTTGACCACATTACAACCACATTGAAGTCCTAATGATTCTATCTTATTTTACCTTAGAGTTCTGGTGCTAAAGGAGAGGCTAGTGGCATTTCTAGAGTTTCAAGTGCAAAAATGCATGTACATTTTGGTGTACATTAATTCTATAGATTGGTTGCTAAATTGCCTTGGAGTTTTGGTTTTTGAAAATACTTAAAATGTTTTAATTTTGTACGTATGCATAGAAACTTACTCATACTCTCTTATTTTAATCTAATTTTGTTAGGATGTCATTGAGTACTGTTGTTAATTATTGATTGTGATTTTGAATTGCATGGTTCTTAGTTGAGAGTTTTGATTATTTCTGAAATGTGTTTTGTTTAATTTTGCTTGAGGGCGAGCAAAAGTTAAGTGTCAGCTCTTTGATAGTTCTAAATTATATCTATATTTTTATGTGTTTTTAAATGTGTTTTGTAGTTTATTAGTGTTAATTTATGTGTTTTTATGTTTAAAGTTTTTGTATTTTGAAATTGTAGTGTTTGAGTTTAAGTTTGGTTGTTTTTACAGGTTTTAAGACCTAAAAAGGGAAATCAAACTGGCTGGGCAGTGTGTTGGCTCAGTCAGGTCATTAAAGTATTGTTAGTGTGTTCTAGTAGCTAGTGACCCGTTGGGTCACTTGATGGTACCACTAGGTCACATTGAAGAAGGGAGGCAAAATTGAAGAACTCGATTGGGTCACTTCATGGTCCTATCAAGTTCATTTGGCAGTTTGCTCGAAAATAGGAAGCTTTGATAGCTTCAAGTGTTCTGGTAGTGGCTAGACTCTTAGGAAATTAGGTCTTTGAGTATTTTTAAGACATATTTCATTAATTAGGTAGTTATATCTGAATATAAAATGAGTATTATTGTTTTCTACTGAATTCTTTAGCTTAGTTCTTCTCTCTAGGGTTTTCAAGCTTGTTTCTCTATTGTTTCTCAAGAGTGGAAGATCAAGTCAGAATTCTCTTATTAGCATAGTATTTAATTCTTCATTCTTTTATTTGTTTTCGATCACGAAGAGTGAGTAGTCTCTTACTTTTGTTAAGGAAAACTTGAACCTTCGTTTTCTTATTGTATTGACTTGCAATTGAGCTTATTTTCAATATAAGTTGTTATTTCTTAATTTCTTTGATCAAATTATATCTTTAATTATGGTTTAACTTATATTCAGTGTATCGAATAGATGGTTAAATGTAAATTTAAGTTATGATTAATGATATACATGTTTTTATTCTTCTTCTATACTTTTGTTAATTTACTGCTATGCTCTAAAAATTGAGGCAGGGATTTTATGATCATGAGTATATTGGATTTAAGAAATTGAATTAAAAATAGATGGAAGTTAAGTGTATCAAAAGAAGAATTAACGGAAATTTAGGAGTCTAAAACTAGAAGTTTATGCTAAGTATTTGATTGTTTTTAACTAGGGGATCTAATACTCTAGAATGATAATATGAATAAGATATCTATTTTTAATTTGGTTTTTCATAACAACTTGTATTATTTTGAATTGAGTCAATTTTAGCAAGAGATGAGGCAGATAGTTCTCTTAACAAAAGTATTTAAGTCATTGATTTTTATCATCAATTTAATTTAATTTAATTATGTTTTTAATTAATTTTAGTGCAGTGTTAGTGCTTAATTTACTTAATTGTTTTAAATTAGTTTAGTTTAATTATTAAATACCTTTTAAAACTAAGAAATTTCTTTCACACATTATTTGTTTCAAATTTTGAAATACACAATCTCTTGCGTACGATATTTAAGGGTCCTAATATTATTTTTTTATATTATTAATCGATTTAGTGCATTTATTGGATACCGGTCAAACAATAACCACTAAAGGAGCATGAGACTAATAATATAGGGGAACAAAGAGATGAAACTACATCAATTGGGTATACCCCTACTTCTACCACTAGCAAGAAAAGGAAGACAAGAGAAAACTCTTAAAATGATCTTTCAATTGTTTGTAATTCCATTTTCAACTATCAGGAACAATAAATAAAAAGATATGGTGCAATTTGTGAAAAAATAGGAAAGAGATCGCAGTAAAGGGAAGAACGGGATAATTTTTTGGATGCTTTGCCTTTTGAAAATATAAATGAGAGGTTTATGTTTGTTGGTGAAATTAAAAAAAAGCTAGTCACTTGACCTTTTTTTGCATTCTAGCTCTTGCTACAAGAATTGATATAATTAATTATGCTCTTAATTATCTATGATAGGATATTATTTTAGCTTAAAAAATTATTATTAAAGTTTAAAGTTTTTCTTGATATTATTTAATTTTAATTACCTTGAATGTTAATAAATAGTTTGGAATGATTTTGAAAATAAAGGTATTTTAGTAAAATTTTTATTTCTGTATATTTCAGATGTTTTAACAAATATATTGAAAAAAAAAACTTTTTAGTTTAAATCAAAAAATATAATAAATAACTGAAAAAATTTTAAAATATTTTTCAATTTTATTTTGATCATTTTATACTTTAACTCAAAAAATATTTTAATTGTATTTTAAAATTTTTTATTTGAATCAATTAAAAAAATTCTCTACAGAATTAGATGATTTTTTTAAAGCAGGTTTTTGGATATTAGTAATAATTTATTTTAGAAAGAGAAAATTTGTTCCTCAGAAAATGAAACTTGTGAACGATATTTTGTCAATTGGGGTGCTTCTTCCTGGCCACCGACCAAATAAGTTATTGCTTCAGCCTCCTATTGCCCAAATCGGCCTCGTCCTTCCTCGCCCCAAGCCTGATTTTGCTTTGCTGCTTTGCTCCAAAGGGTTATACTAGTAGTTTAATTGTTGATTCTTCTCTTCGCTACTTCCCTTGCTTTCCAATCAATACGCGGGAAATGATTTTAGGGTTTGTGGGTAATTTGGGGAATGAGATTACACTGCTTTTTCACTGATTTCTGTTGCTTGTTTGATGTCCAAACAAAGAAATCGAGGAATTCAGATTTCTTCTTTTCCACCCAATTTCCTGGAAACAAACAATGGGTTAAAGTAATATTTCCTAGTTTGAGATCCTCTTGATTCTGTACTGAATTCTGAAAAGAATTTCAAAAACCCAATCCTTCTCTTTTGTGTTAAATGAAGACCCTTTTGGATATTCGTGGATCGATCTGTCACTTCAATTGAGCTACGGGCATTATATAGGACAATATCATTCCATTGTGACATATTCAGTTCTCCGTTATTCAATATGAGCTTAGATCTTTGTTCATTCTGATGTAATATGGATATTGTATTAGATTATGCAATACCCTTTTGTAGAGTCTGTAGTTCTTCGCTGAGATTGAGTGCGTTTGAGGGGACTTGATTGCGTACGAGCAAGAGACTGCATTTGTGTCTTGGTTGCCATTTTATTTAGGACGCAAGTTTTGTTTAGTGGGTTTTTGTGGAAATGATGTTTTGGAGGGACCGCGAAAGGGACAACAAGGACTTGAACGGCGGCCCGCCATTTGGACAGGTTCGAGTTCTGATTGTTGGCGATTCAGGTATTTTCGCGGCTATTCATTTTCTCTTGGTTCTGTTGTATGATTAACCCATCTTGTTTCGGTTCCTGTTTTGGTTGCCATTTGGTTCGTTTCTAGTATGCTCTTTCTTTTTTTGGTTTTGAATTGTTTAGTTTTAATGATTAGAGATACTGACCTTGATACTATAAGTTATGTGACTATGTGGATGATGGAATGTGATGTTTTGGCGTTTCATGTAGGGATGTTAATGCACCTTTGCTAAACTGAATCCTAATTTCAGAACTCTCACGGAATAATTAATCCTTAGCCTTTGATTGGATGGGAGTTAACGGGAGTAGCTGATAGTAGAGTAAACGAGAGTAAATAGAAGTAGAGTAAATTGAATTTACTTTAGTTTGCTTATCATTGCTTGATAAGTTTAAAATAAATATAAAGTAATTGAGGGTAACTTTTTATAATTTAGAGTAAATATGGGGTTACTTTTATTTACTTTAAATTTATTTACTTTCAAATTGGAAGTAAGTATTTTGGCTTATATAGGACAACTAGTTACTCTACTCTACTCTCAATTACTCTGTATTTTTTTACAAAATAAATAAAGTAATTCAATTACTCTACTTTCACTTATTTCCATTAGCTTCCATCCAAACAAAGGCTTATTATGAGTTTTTTGGTATTGGACATATATGTTAGTTGGGCTTCAAAGAAAAGAGAGATAGAATAGGCCGGCAACTTCTGTTTCTAGAATGCTTTTTCTATAGTCATTGTGCGCATATAGCTTTATGAAATATAATCAAAATGAAATTCCTGGAAAATGCAGTCTGCAAGTGAGATATCTCTACGATCATAGCATGCAAACTTGATCCTTATCATCATGTATTATGTAAAAGCCACTTACCTTTTATTTTTTACCTTATATTCCTTCTTTATTTGAAATCAAATATTATTTTCTAATGGTAATCTTCCTTAGGTGTCGGTAAATCTTCTCTTGTTCATTTGATTGTCAAAGGTTGTTCCATCACTCGCCCTCCACAGACAATTGGATGTACAGTTGGTGTGAAGGTATGATTAAAATGTCATTACCAGACGATCATTGAGGAATGATGATATTTTGGTCTCTGCTAAGTGCTTACTATTATTTCTGTCCAGCACATTACTTATGGTAATTCTGGTAGCTCTTCAAGTAGCATCAAAGGTGATTATGAGAGAGATTTCTTTGTTGAACTTTGGGATGTGTCTGGACATGAACGCTATAAAGATTGCCGGTCCTTGTTTTATTCCCAGATCAATGGTGAGTGACTTGGTTCTCAACATTATATTGCATGACAACAAGTGTGTCTTGAGCTTTTGACTCTTGTTGTGAATGCATCTTTTTGCAATGGAAGTTTTCAAATTAGAAATACTTTCAAGATCCTTGGTTTTCTCATGCTTAAAAACTCCCAAGTATTGATCTTGTGCATCAAAATCTTTGCTACGACCTATGAGACATCCTGTGACCTTTGTTCTTGTGCATTGTGGAAAGATGCTGTTTCTACATTATAACTGATTGATTTAAATAGAGGCACATGGCATCAAAGAGAAGCAGCACTGGTTCCCATTTTTTACCTGAGTCTTGGTGATTTTAATTTTCCTATAACCATTTGGCTTCTTATCTGCTAAGTGTCATGATAGGAAGGATTAATCCATAAAGCTATTTGCAATCATGCAGCTACAAGCTACTTTTATTCTTTGGTCTTGTTTTTAAATAATGCTAGAGTGAATTGCTACTGTAAAATGGTAGATGAGACTCCCTTACCAAAACAAAAAAATGGTACATGGGACCCTCTTCCTTCGACCATAAGTTGACACTTAACTGTCCTATGCCCCTTTATCATATAAGTATTATTGTGAACTTCAGACCTCTCAACCTGTGCCATCTAAGCCTATTACAATTTACAGTATTACCTATAATTCCTGCTTAATTCTTTTCAGGAGTTATTTTTGTACACGATCTATCTCAGAGAAGGACAAAAACAAGCTTGCAGAAATGGGCAGCAGAGATTTCTGCAACTGGGACATTTTCAGCTCCTCTTGGTTGTGGGGGTCCAGGTGGTATTCCTGTCCCATATATTGTTATAGGAAACAAAGCTGATGTTGCTGCAAAAGAGGGTACAAGAGGAAGCAGCGGCAATCTTGTTGATGTGGCTCATCAGTGGGTTGAGAAGCAGGGTTTGCTTCCAACTAGCGAGGAACTTCCACTGACTGAGAGTTTTCCTGGAAGTGGAGGCCTAATTGCAGTAAGCATTTATAATTAAGGGTTTGTTTTGCATTTTTTTTATATCATCAGATACTAATTGTTGCCTTTTGTGCATGTTTTGTGTTAAGATCTGTATGATACAATGCTGATTTTGTTCTTTATAATGTTTGAATTAAGACAGTGATATTTTCTGTTGCCAACCTTTCTATGTTGTTCTCAAGATATCAATATTTTTTCCAATTTACACTAAGACTTCCAAGCTCAGTTTTTATCTGAAAAATAATAGCCTACTAATTTCTCCAGAAATTGGTGCCTTTATTTTTTTTTCCCCTCTTTGTCATCATTTGTTGTCAGTCAGCATTCATGTCTTGGTGAAGTGAAGACTGGCAGAGTCATTCTTGTTTGATGAAGTGTGAACTGAACCCAATTTGGTTGCAAAATGCAAGTATTGGCTGTTTCAATCCTTTTCTTCGATTGTATTCTATTTACTGTTATGTTGCCTGATTGGTTCAGAGCTTCTTTACATTTTTAATGCTTCACTCCATGTCATCTGGGGTCTGCTGATGTAGAAAACAAAAGATGAACAAATATGAAACAAAAACAAGGCAAGGAGGTCAAACTTCCTCAATGATTCAAATATCAACTTTTTCGAATATCAAAAACTGCATAATCTATTTACAGACTAAACTAATATTTAGAAGAGCTTGAGTCCCTCTCATTTCTTCTCTCTCTCTTTCTCCTTTCTTGTCCTGTTCTATCACTATCATGCTGAGCCTGCAGCTGTCTGTGTGTGTGAGAGAATACATCATCATTTTCTATAATCTTTTATGGCTTCTTTTATCTTTCAATCTTTGCTGAGAGCCCTGGATGCTGTGTTAGCAACTCCCTTTTGTCTTCTTTCATATTTGATTAGATTAACAATTATTCATTTTTGAACAATTAGATGAAGATATGATTAGATGAGAAATCACCTGAACAAGAAGTTTACAATTCCATCTTGTGTTTGAAGCCATGTAGATGGAGAATGCTTATTCATTTTGCAGTTTTATTCACAAATCTGGAACAATTATTTTTTCTCCATTATAAGGTTGTCATGGAATTCTGCTCTTTGAGTGTTATCTTTGTTACGCATAGTGGTATTGCCAATTAGAGTTATGCAGTCAATCACATGTAAAATTAGGATGAATGGCAGCCCCGATGTTCCAATTTGTTGTGCTTCTGATTGGTGTGAGACATGGTTTTCTCACTTGAAAATGGGGAGAGTTCTGTGGAACTATTTCCTTTGAATTGTTTAAAGCAAGGATGGCACTATCTTTTCAAACATTTCCTCATTTTTATTTTGAATTTGGATTTACCTCTTTTTTTTTGGGGGGCTTACTTTAATATTTTTATTGGCTTCCTCTGTGTGTCATCTGGTTAATAGGATTGTCTCGTAAAGTCTATCACCTACTGGGAAGAAAGGGAATGGTTGTTGTTAGTGTGGGAACTCTACTTCATTCTGGAAACACTTAAATGAAACAATTAAAGTTCAGTTGGCTTTTAATCTTTGAAAATATGCCCTTTTAGCATTAATTATAATTTAACTTTTTCTTCATCCAATCACCAAACAGATGATACAAAAGTTACGCTTAATTGAATACATAATGACAAGAAAATTTGAGAGAGTAATTTTTTTCAGAAGTATTTTTTTAGAAAAATAAATTGAAATAATTAATTTAAGTGAACCAGCTAGCTTGATTTTAGGGGTATTTCTCGCTGTGATGTCCTTCTGTCAAGTTTTTTGATGGCCACAGTCTATGGAAAATCTATCCATTCCCTTTTTGCAAGGACTCTATGCATAAGCATTTTCTATGCAAGATTACTTGTTTTTGGAAATTCTTGCCATCACCTTTCTTTCTTCTCCTGTTAATATTGTGTTGTCTTGGTACGGCTTTGAAAAAGGAATTGCACTTTGACAAACGTGGCCATTTTAAGGATCAGCCCTCTGTCCTTAGCTTGTTTCTGTTGTAATTTAATAATAGTGGAATTCTGCTGGAGCGGATGAGTGTTTATTATATTATTAATCCTGAATGATGACATTTGAAGCAATTAACTATATACATTGGATTGTGTAAAAGCAAATAAAATGATAGTTCTGTTCAAAAAATAAAAAAGAAGTTTTGAAAAAATCTTGTATCATTTATCAACCCAGATGATGATCTGGTAATGTGGACAGGCTGCAAAAGAAGCAAGATTCGACAAGGAAGCTTTGATAAAGTTTTTTCGTATGGTCAGTTTACGCATATAATATAGTCTTTCTTCCCATTCTCTTCTTACTAGTGGTTATTTCCTGACTTTGAATGGACCACTTTGTTTCAGTTAATCAGGAGAAGATATTTTTCTGATGAGTTAACTACCCCGAGTCCAAGTCCATGGTCTGTTTCTCCAGTTCAGAGATCTGTGCAGTGTTTAGATGAGAATTTGAGTGATGATGATCAATTTTACAAGACGACACAGTATGTTATGCTGAACGTGTACCTTTTATACTTTGCTTCGCTAATATTTTTGCCACCTCCAAGTTTAGTCGTTTCATTTAATTTCAATTATTATCCACTTTTATCATTCAGTATTTGTGATTTCAGTCATTCAGTTTTTGAAACTTGAGAATCTTTGTTGATTGCAGTGTGGCTGCTGATCCTTACAAGTACAACATGCTTCCTCCCCTCCCAGCGCAACGCAATCTCAAGCCGCCTCCCACACTCTATCCTCAGCAGCCAGTTTCGGTCACTGAGAATTACAGCTTCCCAAGATTTTCCCTGACTAATTCCCTAGAAACTGATAGCACTGCCAGATTGAAACGTACGGATATTAATGTCTGATGGTCTCCTTAGCTTCGTTACCCTGTAGAGCGCACAATCTCGACCTTAGGGGTAATCTTTCACCTGATATATGAATTCCTTTCTTCAGATTTGTTTGGTGAACTGTGCAATTGAATATATATATATATATTTTTCCTATCTCAGGCTGTATACGGTTTGGTTGCATAGTACATGTATATTGATTGATTGTTAAACCTGAAAATTACAGGCAATTATTTCGCAGTGTATTTTTTGTCCATCCAACTTTACTCCGATTGATATTAAAAAAAAAATAAAAAAAGTGAATAAAATTGAGAAAACGTTTGTTTTTCTTTTCCTTTGATCATCCTCCATTGAGATGTCAACTTTGAAAACCCAGTGAAAATTGAGTATAATTCTGATTTGTTCTTCAAGGTATTTATTAAACATATTGTTTAATATGACTTGGACTTGTATTATGTTGCAGTACTCATGGAGAAATTTCTGATATTTTAATAGAATTATAGGTTTTATAAAGTAAACAAGAATTTCAATCTATGCTAACATTTTTCATGCAGTGACTAATGTTGGTGTTATCAATTTAAGAAGCTATTAATAAATATGGGCTGCCTAAGTTACCAACGGACAGCCAGAAGATTTATGCTAGTTTACATTACAAGAAGAATATATATATTTTTTATTGTTATTTAAAAAATATTAAATGGCCGCCAATCACCATGGCAAAAAAAAGGTTTAAAGCTCATCATGAGAGTTATCGTCAGATACTGTATCCTTGACCTTGTTTACAGCTTCTCCTACTGCCTTTGCTGCCGACTTCGCAGATTCTTCAGCAGTCATTTTGCTGGCTTCAAAACTTTTCTCCGCAGCTTCTTTCACTCTTTCACCTGCCCCAACTTTGTTCTTTGCACCCTTGCTTTTACTGTCTACTTCTTGATCTTGCCTCCTAAAACTGTATAAAAATTAACAGAGATAATATATTTGTAAATTACTATTACTTTTTAAACACCTTCAGCTGATACAATTCTGTCATAATCGGAATTAATTCATTTGTAGATTTCGGAGTCTCCAAATATTAATCATTTTCTATATCAGATTCTTGTAATTTTAAAAGTTGATATTTAATTTACGTACTTTCTAAATTATTTATATGAGTTTCAGTTTGAAAAGAATTGATAGAATTTGAAACACATGAAATTAATTAAAATAACTGTATAACCCATCAAAAAAATAAATAAATAAATACAACCATTGCAGACATACAATTGCATACAGTAAAAAAATTGAGAAGTGGGAGAGAAGAAAATAAAAGTAATAGTGTCTTACTCTAAATCTGGAGGAAACAACTTGAACTGAACCTGATGGATAACAGTTTTAAGTTTATCCCAATAATTCTTATGGGATTTCTTGAACGTGGAAAGTGCATCTTTTACTATTGCAAAGAGTGGTTTGTTTTGCATCTCGTGAGCATTATGTTGTCCTCCATCTCCAACTACGGAGGACAACATATGAAAGAACAAAATCATAATAATGATGTACAAGAAAAGGAACCATGTTCTTGATCTGTTTTTACTATATAGTTTGTCCATGCTCATACATCAAATTCAAGGATCCAAAACACAAGAAGAAGAAAGTAATTGGATGAGTGGATATGTAGTTTCTTGTTTTTGATGGTTTCGACAAGTTGAGTTTTGCTCACACTTTCTATCTATATGCGAAATATTAGCATCTTGCTTTGTAGAGATCTTGATTTTTGAATATTTCAAAAGTGGTTGGGTAATAATCTAGTGCAATTTACCCTATAAATTGCATGATTTTTAATTAGATTTTATGGGTAGAGATAATGAAAAGAAATATATAAAAATAGGATAAAATTATGAAGCTTGTTGTCTTGCATATTGCATTCACGCACATTTCGATTTCTATTATTAACCAAAAGATTGGTCCACACATATTAGACCCAGTACAGTGATAAAGAAATAAATTATCTCTGAAGTAGCCTTTGGTTTTTAATTAGTTAAGAAGACCCATTTCCTGGTTTAATTGGGTGTTTCATCTCCTTCAATTTAATGAGTTATGTTTCTTTGGCTGATGCCTACCCATTAATTACTTAATACATTCAGGTATGGTGATTCTGACAAAGGACCAGTTACCTAGTACATTGACAGTTGAATTTTAATGCCATACTGCCATTAATTACGTTAATTACCTCCAGCCTATAGTAAAATGCTACAATAAATAAGACTCAATATCCATAGCGACAGTAACCGTTTCTTTTTCAAAAATTAACAACAGCTTTTCTTTTCTTTTCTTTTCTTTTTTTTGTTAATAAAAAATATTAATTGTAACAATGACGGTTGAAAAGCTAAAGTTTAATGCTCGCCATAATAGTAAAAATTAAAAAAAAAAAAGGAAAAAAGTATTCATGATCGTGATAAATATTTTCTCTATTATAAATTACATTATAAAATTATGTGTTTATTTTCACAACTTTTTTAATTTTATATGAAATTGTGGTCTCCAAGTTTGATGATATATGAAATTCGCTTTATTAATTGATCTATAAATATTTATTTCTATAATATGAACTTTTAATTATTTAATTTTGAAGATTAAATATATCTGCCCGTGGTGCAGGGAATTGCCTAGTTTACGATATGCTAATTCGACTATTAAGAATAAGCAGCCAGTTGCACAATCCCGGTAGAAGCCATAAATAAAGTTTACGCTTGAAATTTTAATTTCCTAGCTTCCGAATTTGTGTTAAAATCTATTTTCATAAAACCTAAATAACTACTAGCATACAAGAGCAAGGGCATATAGCTTGATGAACCAAAATTGAAACCTTTCACGATATTCTTTTCAGTGTGAGACGTTTAAATTATGATAACTTAAAATAAAAACTTTCTCTTAATTATTATAACTATCATTAAAAATGAATGTTATGTTTTTTTACTTTTTTTTATAGATAAATTAGAATTCGAACCTGATATCTCCCACTATATCAAAAACAATTTTACTATTGTATATTTTATTGGAGACGGTGTAAGAAATGTTATACATTGAACTTTTGGTAAATTTATTTATTCAAGAATTTTTCTCTTATTTTCTAATTAGAAAAAGAAATTAAAATTTGAAAATTGTAAAATAACTGATAATGAATGATAATACTAATTATTATAAGGGGGTTTCTACACAAATACCACTGAAAAAAAAAATCATTAATACTTGCGCGCATTTTCAACTTACTAGAAAATTCAAATTTAAATTTCTTGTTTTATAACCGCTATTTTTTCAATATTCCTCTTTCAAATATATCCTAAATGAATTTTTTTCTAATTTTCCTCCCACCAGTTATAATTCAAATACAATTCTCTCTCAAAAGCAAAAATACACGATCATTCTCATCAATTCATATATAAAGATTCAGATCATTCACATAGATCGTACTCCTCCGATTGTTTCTTACACATTGTAAATTTAGAGTACTTCGATTTCATAAATATCTTCAGCTTCTTGCGATCAATGTAAGTTTCATTTTCTTTCTGCAATCTAAATAATCTGAAAATCTTGCTAATTCTCTGCTCTGGTTCTTTTTATGTAGAATTCGAAATAATAGCATTTGGTTGAATTTAATATACATAATCCATATTCTGCAATATGATTTTATTTATTTTTTGCATTACAAAACTTAAAATCATTGCTACTTCCCTCTCAATTTACTTAAATTTATAAATAATGATTTTGCATGTCGTAAATTATGTCTGCTCAATTACAAAACCTAAAAGCTTAACATAGTCTATTTAGCTTGTAACGAAAACTAATTACACTTTGCTTTGAGTTTTGTTGAAAGAAAATATACTTTATTGTGTTTTCTATAAAAAAAATACAGTGTATTTACTTTTGTGAAAATAATGTACAGTGTATTTAGTTTCATAGCTTTATTTATCTTTTTACATAAAATAAATATAGTGTATTTTCGTTTGAAGAAAGTCAATACACTGTAATTTTTTTACTAAAATATAATATATTTATTTTTTTTACATAAATAAATATAGTGTATTTTCTTTTTACTAAAATTAATACACTATATTTTATTTTCTTTTGACTAAAATACAGTATATTTAATTTTTTCATAAAAAAATGCTGTATATTTTCTTTTGAAGAAACTCAATGCACTGTATTTTCTTTTTTTTTTTACTAAAATATAGTGTATTTACTTTTGTACATAAATAAAAACAATGTATTTTCTTTTGAAGAAACTCAATACACTGTATTTTATTTTGTTTTGACTAAAATATAGTGTATTTACTTTTGTACATAAAAAATATAGTTTATTTTCTTTTGATAAAAATCAATATATTGTATTTTTTTTCTTTTAACTAAAATACAGTGTATTTACTTCTTTACATTAAGTAAAGATTTTTTTTACGAAACTCAATATACTGTTTTTTGTAATAATAAAATATAGTGTATGGAGATTTATTAAACGATAATACAATATATTCAGTTGATGTACAAAAATTAACAGAATGTATTACACTTTCATAATACCTGGTACATTTTATTACATGTTATAAAGTATAATATTTTTATATTTTGAAACAAAATTTATAAATTTTAAATACTTAGTCATATCCAATTAGTAAGCACAAGCAATCAATAAGTCGACTAATTTGTGAGTTGAAGAACTCATAAATTAGGAGTAAAATTTGCAATTATCATAAGTTCGAAAGTGAATAAACAGAGGCATTTCATTAATGAAGTAAACGATACATTCATCTGATCGATAGGATGGTCATTGTCCAATCGGAGTCTCGAGAGTAATATTACAATTGGCATCTCTTTAAAGCTTTTGTATTCTATGTTCTCGAGATGTCTTGCCCATCCATACTCTGCAACTTGTAAGTGCTGGGGGCCAATGATCTTCGCAACTTCAAACGGACCTTCCCAGTTGGGCATCAGTTTGCCTATCTCTACCTTGCACAACATGAGGTCCCCAATTCTGAAAGTTCTAGGTTTGACCCTGGTGTTGTAGTATTTGGCAAACCTTCATTTGTATGCTGCGATTTTGATGCTAGCGTCTTTGCATTTCTCTTCAATTAGATCGAACTCCATTAACCTTTCATCGGGATTTTGATCTTTAACAAAGGACTCGATTCTGAGAGAGGAAAAGCCAATCTCTACTGGAATGACAGCTTTCGATCCACAAACTGGAGAGAAGGGTTTGACATGTATCAACTCCCAAAGATGTTCTATAAGACCAAAGCCCAAAACTACTTTGGAGTCGATAAGTGGGACCTATCGATTAGCGCGCCATTATTTAGGAATGATCTCCCATTGATTTTATCTTACCATTGCACTTTATTGTGGAAGATCAAACTTAAATTAGGATGCCCTATTTTGTCATGCATATCACTTTTGAACAGAATATTGTATAAATAACACTCAATAATAAACTCTTTTTGAAACTTTTGACAACTTATTTCTTTGCGCTTTATCTCCGTAGAAATCGAACTTAAACATTCGAGTGTTTTATATTCATAGAAAAATTCACCTTTTTTTTTATATATTTTTTCAATAGGTTCTAATTTGGCTTCCATCCAACTACGATACTTGTATATGATCGGATATCTTCCAGAATTTTCTTTTATCTTTTTCAGATTTATCACTAAGATTATTGCAAGTTTGAACATTAAATACATCGGGAAAATAAAAGCGGTGATGGGCATGCATTATCATCCTGAAAATTTACAGAAAGTAAGGTGCGGTCTACGTGCTTGTTTCTTCAAAGAGAAAATGTGTGGTTTGACAAAAGTACATGTCCATGATTAAAAAATTAAAAATCTACTCCGACCATGTTTCTAAAGCCCAATTATGGCCATTAGTGACATTCACATGGACTAACATTTTTATCATCACCAAAGAAGTTTATAAAAATCAACAACACTTTTTGTCCGCCAAAATTATTATTAATGTTTTGAAACAGTAATTTTTTTGACAGTCATTATTAAAAATAGTTGTTGGATGATAATTCTCTATATCTAATGTACTATACATTAATAGATTTCAACTTATCGTATATCAGTAAATTTACTAAATAAGGTAATTTACCGAATGCGCACTCAAAGTTGTTATTCATTTTATCGTTTACTTTAAAAAGATCATGTAAGATTATTGAGAAATCCCTCGTCATTCAGGTAGAGCTTCAGTCCCTATCTAGAAAAAATTGACATCAACCTTAGCAGAATCTAAAGGTCTGCATTGAAAAAAGAAATTATATATATATATATAATAAATTAATCCCTCTTTCATTTTAGCCGGAGAGAGTTATTATTCCATTTCAACCTAAATATGTTTCAACTTTGAATTGCTATATTAACTTGTTAAGAAAAAGCTGTTCGGTAAATCAATAATCTTCTATAGAAACGGAAGAGTGGAGTTCAAATTTGACCTAATATATTGAAATTAATTTTACCATTCCAAAACATAAATGAATAATTTTTAGTTCAATTACGATCATAACTATATTCTAAATTTATAGTTTCAAATTTAAATTTCAATTGAAAATTTCTAATAAAATAAAACAAGAGTTAGTGAATTATTATTATTATTATTATTATTATTATTATTATTATTATTATTATATACAAATAAGCATCATATATAAACATCAATGGGAGAAACAGAATATTAAATGTTTCGCATCTTTAATTGAGTGACGGGTAACAGGCGGACTTGTAGAGGTTACTTGATAAAGTTGTAAGTGCATATATATTATTATGTACCCATGCGTGCATGGTTGCAATCTGCAAGCAAACATTCAGTTCAATGGCATCAATAAGCCTTGGAGAGATATCTATAGCAATCATTGCCTATGTTATTCTTCGTTTCTTGTTCAATAAAAATGGGCTACCGATAAATTGGCCGGTGGTGGGTATGTTGCCGGACTCTCTCTTCCATCTTCACCGATTTCACGACAGAGTCACCGAAGTTTTAGACCAAGCTGGCCACACATTTTTCTACAAAGGGCCATGTTTTTCTCACGTGAGGTTGCTAGTCACATCTGATCCAGCAAACATTCACTACATTATGAGCTCTAACTTCTCTAACTTCCCCAAAGGATCCGAATTCTGCCAAATATTTGACATTCTTGGAGATGGTATTTTTAATTCTGATTCTGATTCTTGGAAGTTCCAGAGAAAACTGGCTCATGCTATGATCAATCATCCTCGATTTCACCACTTCTTGATCAAAACTAGCAAAGAAATTGTGGAAAAAGGCCTAGTCAGAGTGCTTGATCAGGTAGCTGAGCAAGGATCAGAATTGGACATGCAAGATTTGTTTCAAAGGTTTACTTTTGATATTACTTGCAAATTGGTGACTGGCTATAACCCCAAATGTCTGTCAATTGATTTTCCACAAGTTGAGTTTTCAAAGGCAATGGATGATGCTGAGGAAGTTTTATTCTATAGGCATATAAAGCCTGACTATTTATGGAAGTTAGAGAGGTGGTTGGACATTGGCCAAGAAAGGAAAATGAGAAAAGCTTGGAGAATTCTGAACGATGTGTCTGCCAAATATATTTCAAGAAAAAGAGAGCAACTCATCAAGAATTCTATTTTCCCACAAGATGATGACGGTGCTGATTTGTTAACATCTTATATGAGTAGTGAAGCTGAGACCATTGGATCTAAATTTGATGACAAATTTCTAAGAGATACCATTATAAATTTCTTGCTTGCAGGGAGAGACACAATTAGCTCAGCTCTCACATGGTTCTTTTGGCTTATTACAAAGAACCCACAAATGGAGAACAATATAAGAGAAGAGCTTAAAGCCATTATACCGTCAAAAGAAGCCCAAAGTTGGAGGATATTCCATCCACAAGAGCTAACCAAGCTAATTTATTTACATGGGGCTTTATGCGAAACACTGAGGCTGTATCCACCAGTTCCATACCAGCACAAAAGCCCCCTCGTGGAAGATGTACTTCCGAGCGGTCACCGAGTGAATCCGGAGACTAAAATCGTGTTTTCGATGTATTCTATGGGGAGAATGGCATCGATATGGGGAGAAGATTGCTTAGAATTCAAGCCTGAGAGATGGATTTCTAGCGGTGGAAGGATTAAGCATGAGCCTTCGTACAAGTTCTTAGCTTTTAATGCCGGACCAAGGACTTGCTTGGGGAAAGAAGCTGCTTTCACTCAAATCAAGACTGCCGTGGCTGCCATTATGCATAACTACAATGTTGAGGTAGTAAAAGAGCATCCTGTTTCTCCAGCTAATGCCTCCATTATTCTTCATATGAAGCATGGCTTCAAAGTCAAGGTGACCAAGAGATGGACTTGATTGTGTCTTTTGTTTATGGAGTTAACACTTTTTTAGTCTGTATTTATAAGTTATTTTGCGCAAGAATAAAGTATTTGAAGCTGGGAAACAAATTAATTAATAATAAACTTGCTTTGTCTTCAATAAGGATAAATAATATAGTTTACACGAATAAATTATTTGCTAATCCTTGAAAATCAATTGTCATGAACTTTCCATGGAGCTATCGCACACCTCAACATATAACAAATAAATATGCGTATTAATCACATATAATCAGATGAAGTTTCCAATGGATCTATAACATATATGATTAGATGTCTCACATTTCATATCCAAATAGGATCATGCACTATATATCTTGTGCAGAGAGTGATTGCATTTAGTGGTAACAATGGACTCCTTCTATCACAATTTCATATTTAAGATAGTTTTTGTAAACGAGTATGAAATAGGTTTAAGTACGAGAAAACTACACCATATTCCGTTTTTGTGTTCGCTTTTTAAAAATGTACAATCAATTTTGAAATTTTAAACCTACCATTTCGTTAAATTTAAGTTTTCAAAATTAAACACACCTTTGTAAAATCAATCTTTTTTATTTTATCAAAATAGAACACATTTTTTTTCTTTTTAAATCAAAACATAAATTAAAAAATTTATAATACAAAAATTTACACAACCCTTTTTTTCTTTTCTTTTTCTCTAAATCAAAACACAAATTGAAAAAACTTACATTACAAAAAACTTAAACTTTGTCAAACCATTCGAAAAATCGGTCAAAAAAAGATGAGAGGGAAGAATCGATCAATAAAAAAAAAGACGGAAGAATTGCCAGAAATAGAGACGTAGAAGAAACTTAGGCAAACTTTTTTCTTCGGATTAATTACGTCTGTAGTTATTGAATTTTTAGACTTATAACCAAATGATCATAATAAAATAATTTATAACACAAAAATTATCAAAATTCTATTTTATTTCAATTGAGGTAAAATGACCTAAAAATTAAATTTTTATATCATCGGAGTCACAGTTAAATACGTCACATATGATTATCACATCATTTTAGAACTAATAATCTTTATAAGTTGAACCAACAGATGAAAAAAGTTTCACGTTATCATGTAAATATGAAAAAATGACATATACAGAACATTTAAAAAAAATCAAATAACTAATTATAATCTATTTGTAGAGTCAATTGGTGTTAAAATGACATGCCAATCATATATGATATGCTTAATTGTTACTTTGGTAATATAAAAAATTAATTTTCAGATCATTTTTATTTTAATTGAAACAAAATAGAATTTTGATAATTTTTATATTACAAATTATTTTATTATGACCATTTGGTTATAAGTCGCAAAATTCAATGCCTACGGATATAATTAATCCTTCTTTCTTCCCTTTTGCTTTTTGAATTAAAACACAAATTGAAAATCCATGGTACAAAAAATTTAGTATTTATCAAATTCATTCAAAATATCGCTAAAAAAGGACAAGAGAGAAGAATCACATAAACAAAGACAAGGGAGAATTATAGAATTAATTGTTGAAATTCCCTTCTTTCAATTTTTTTGACCAGGGTATTCAAAATTACGTATTTAATTTCATATACTTTAGTTTGGTATATTTATATATATTAAAATATACCCACTAATATATCAAACTGAATTGTTGAAATTACTTCATTTTAATTGGTGTACGAAATTTCAGATTTAATTCTATATACACTTAAATTCAATATACCAATGTATATCAAGATATACCCATTGCCAGGCATACCAAGGTATGCCCACTAGTGCACCGAATTGAATTGTTGAAAATTTTTTCCTTCCAATTCAGCATATCAAGATATACTTTTTGTATAACAAAATTTTGTATTTAATTTTATACTCTTCATTTTAGCATAAATAGCATACCTATGTATACCAAAATATACCTAATGGTATATTGAATAGGATTGCTGAAAATTTCTCATTCCAATTCGGTATACCAAAGTATATCTTTTAATAAATCACAATCTTCCAACCCAACCAATAGAAATTTAATTATTGAAAAAAAATTAAATGAATCACTCACAATATATGAATCTAAAATAATGACTCCTTGAAAAAGAAAAGGAAAAAAAGTTGAAATTGTGAATCTAGGAAACAAAATGAATGAAAAGAATAAAAAGCAGTTTTAAGGAATAGGGTAGATTACCTGAGAATATATTGATAGTGTTAAAAATACAAGGATTCGAAGGGTAGTTTTAAAAAATATATATTTTAGATGATATATAGAAAATGAATAACTGTAAAACGAATTCCAAAAAGCAATGGCATTTTTGTGCAAATCCCTTGGAATTATCAAAATGTTACCTAAAAGACGAAAGCCTTTTGTCCAGGTTTGGAAAATTTCAAGCATAGATGGGCCTGGTAATTAAGTATCCAAATCTCTGGCGGCCGAAATAAGGCTCCTAAACTTCAAAAAATTGTATATACAGTACACCTTTAGTTCTTTTTTATTTATTATTTTTAAATAAAATTTAAATTTTATTTATTTATTTATTATTTTTAAATTTTTAATATAATTTAATTTATTTTTTTAATAAAATTAGAATCCATTAAATTTAATAATTTAATTTTAATTATATAATTTAATACTAAATTTAAATTTATTTATTATTTTTTAATTCTAATGAAAATAATAAAAGTAACTAATAAAAAATAGAGGGAGTAATATATATAGTTATCTAAAAAGTTTAAAGTATACATTCATTTTTGCCCCAAATTTTGTTTGTAAATACAAATAACGCATTGCATATATTAGTGTTAGGACAACTACTAATATGTTTATTTCCAAAATTGTCAAACCCGAACTGAAGAGAATAGGAGATCAAAGATTTAAGGTTTAACCAGAATTAAGTCGGAGTTGAATGGAACAAAAAAAATGATTAATTTATAAAATTTAAATATTTTTCAAATAATAACCTCCATATATAATAATCATATATGTCCATATATTAGTAATCTGTATATATATATATATATATATATATATATATATTTCATAGTCAATTTAAAATTCAAAATCAATTTGAATTAAAATTGATATACTATACTTACGATAATTACAATAACTAAAGTACAATAATCAACGACACGAATCGTAAATGGACAAAAGTATATGCACGTTAGACAAATCACAGGTCCAGTCATTTGACTTTTTTTTTTTTTTTATGCCATGATTTATGCATATTATTTCCATTTCTTTTGGTAACTATATGGTGAAATTTCTGCAGATATAAGAATGAAAACTCAAACTGTATCCAACATTGCAAACTGAAATTGAATTTTGAAGCCAATATCATATCCAGTACCTTTTCTCTGTCGTAGAATCAAATCACCCCTTTTCTCTCCTCACCTGAACTGCAAGTACCTTTACTCATGTCCATCTTACCACTAACAAGGATCAAAGACTGATGTCACCCCTATTGACATGATTAAGCTATGATTAAGCTGTCGGGAATTAATTAACAAAGCGGCAGGACCTATTAAGGCAGCAGCACAAAATTAAGGCAACTCAACAGGCACAGAATATTAACCCTAGGTTCTTCCAAAAGACTGAATGTTGTGACCTCTAATCCAATTATGTTTAGCGAACTTATTCTCAATGCAGCTTATGCCAGCTCAGAAACCACATAATGGGTATCTTAGCTAGTATCAAGGACCATCCTTTGATGCACCAATTTTCAATAACAAAAACTCCTCCATAACATGATCAATACTTGGATAGAAACAGTACAAGATTCAAGAAGGGCAGATAGTTAAAGCTATATTCTGGGGTAAACGGTAGAAGATTCTAGCTTAAACATATTGAGAGAGAAAGAGTGTAATGGAGGGAGTATTATATATATTCTGACCAAAATCAGAATGACCAAACTCATCTTTAGTTCTTCTAATAATAATAATAGTCATAGTCATTTAACAAGAAGGGCTCAGTCAGCCCTGGTGACTCAGCTCCTTGCTTAAAACTTCAAATGGAACAAATTAAAGAAAGAATCGAAGGATCAAACAGTATTAACTTCCATAAATATTATAGGAAGGTACAGAAAGAAAAGGCATGTCATAAACAGAGACAATATACAAATTCTAGGACTTTAAACAAGCCCAAAGAAAATCAAAGAGGCAAGAAAGAACAAGAAACCTCTCATCAAATCTAACCCCCGAAATCTAAAATGAAATCACATGTATGCGTAAAATAAAATCAAACCTATGAACTGAAATCACATACATTCAACCTTAAAACTCAAACAGGCTATTCAAGCCATCTTTTAGAGAAACAAAGAGAATATGCAGAGCAATAAGTGAAAACCATCAAATTTGAAGATGGTGAATAGAATTTAGGTATGCGAATCCTAAAAAAAATCAAAATATCAATTAAAAAAGTATAACTATATAAATATATAAGATGATAAAGCACCGGGACTTTTTTAAAAATTGTGTGTTTGTAAAACTTAATTTGGAAAATGGTGCATTTCCAAAACTATTTGGAAAACAGGGGTAAGGGTGCTCATTTCTGCAACAATGGACTGCGGAATCCGGGGTGGCATGTTGACCAAGGCGCGGTGGCAGTAGCTGATGCAGGCAGTGGCGCGGCGATCGAGGGTGATCTATTTCCACAACGGACTGCTACATAATCAGGCGCCTAATCCTGCAATGGTCCACTGTGAGAATAGACAATCTCCTATCACCCAACAACTCCACCATTCACGCGTGAACGGTAACCCCTATATATTCATGCAAACAAGATTTTTGCTGCCCTCTCCTCACTTTATCTTCATCTCCTTCTCTATTTTTTTTTTTAGCACTCTCCAACTCTCAAGTTTTCAGCTCTCAAATTTTGCAAATATTTTAAGAAGGTGGCTTTATAGTTAGCAAGATTTTGTGAGGTTTGTTAAATTTATTTTAGGTAAGTAGGTAAAATTTTATTGTAAAAATATATGTAAGTGAAAATTTTATATACATGTATATTTATATTTATTTAATTATTTAGAAAGTATTAATAAGAAATTTATTGTAAATGTATCAAAATAATATATTGATGTATTCGTTTAATGTGCTGTTATTGAATTGTAGATTTAATTTTTTCTAAATTTTGGTGTCTTGAAGAATATTAAGGTAAGTTGTAAGTTATAAGTTGTAATTTGTAATTTTTTAAATATTTATATGAGAATGTAACATTTATTGTTGATATAAAAGAAATTCACTATAAAATAATAGAAAATTTTAGAATAATAACTTAAATTAGTGAAAACTGAAATCATCATATTTGAAAAAAAAAGGTTATAAGGTATATCGGTTTGTTAATTTTATTTTAAATATAAGCAAATAAAAGTTTGTTGTAAAAAAATACGTAAGTGAAATTTTTATGCACATGTATATTTATATAATTGTTTAATTATTTAGAAAGCATTAATAAGAAATTTGTTGTAAATTTATCAAAATAATATGCTGATATATTGGTTTAATGTATTGTTGTTGAATTGTAGATTTTATTTGTTATAAATTTCGGTGTCTTGAAAAATATTAAGATAAGTTGTCAATTGTAATTTTTTAAAATTTTAATATGAACATACAAATTTTTAGCATTAATTTTTGTATGATTGAATCAAATTTTAAGAGTTTATATAGTTAGATTTATTTATGTTTATTAGAATGATTAAATTAGACTTAGATATAATGAGATAATAGTAGTAATATATGTTTACAGTGAATTGTTATTATAATATTTAATGTAGTAAATTGTTTTAAGCATATATTATAATTGTTTGAATAATTTAAGTAGTTTGATGTATTATTTCTTTCTTACGATATTTAAATTAGGAATTTATTTAGTAGAAATTTTATATAGTTAAAAATTATATTTAAATAAAAATTTTTAATTTGTTGTTAGTTAATTATTATGTTATGTAGTAAAAAAATTTGTGCACATTATATAATCATTTTAATATTTAATGCAGTTAAATGGAATGTTAATTGATTAACAATTTGATTGAATTTTTTTAATTTTTAAGATATGTATTAATTTTTTTTGTTGTCGTAATTAAATATAGGATAATTAAAATATGGATTAGTTTCATAATCAATATTTTATAAATCCAGGACCCTGCATAGATGATCTCCTAAAATTAAAAGGAAAACATTGCGTTGATGCTGTTTGGAATAATGATGTAATGATTTTGTTCTACTAATTATTTAACTGCATATTAGTTTATATATGTCTATATTTATTAACATTTTTATTATGTTTATTTTATATGTGTCAGGTATCACATAATATATTATTTAATCAGAGAGCTAGTGTAGAGTCCCATTATGTGAACATTAACCAAAGAATTATATCATATTTAAGGATGGTTGGGTTCTATAAAGTGTCTCAGATTGGGATAATGCATGTAAATGTGAATTTGATTATTGCCCTTGTAGAGAGATGGAGGCTGGAGACACACTTTTCACCTCCTAGTTGGTGAAACCACCATCACTTTGCAAGATATTTAGATATTGACTGGTATACTAATCGAAGGGTGTCAGGTGACTGGCCATTTACGACATGATTGGCCCATTCTTTGCAACCAACTTTTAGGACAAATCCCACCTGAGGAGGGTCTCAAAGGAAAATCAATAAAAATGACTTGATTATCGTCAACTTTTAATTCTCTACCACCCGATGCTACTGATTATCAAACTCAATGTTATGTCCATACATGGCTATTGCATTGCATTAGTGGGTTATTTGTGTCCATCTTTATCTAACAATTATATAAATTTAATGTGGCTTCCCCTATTGGAGAATTTAAATGAGATTGGCAATTATAGTTGGGATTCAGTTTGTTTGGCATGGCTGTATAGGGAGCTTTGTCGTGCTACATGGCTAAATGCTCATAGGGTTGGTGGATATCAACAATTGTTGCAAATGTGGGCATGTAAAAGATTGCCCAAATTTCGTCCCCCCTTTATACATGAAGTTGTACTAGAACAGAGTATGTCATATGGTTGCAGGTAAATTTTATTTATTTTTTATTTTAAATTAATTAATTAATTATCAAATTGATATATTTTTTTAAGTTTTTATTTAATATTATATTGACACAATGAATTGTTTTATATTAGGTGGCAATCTCTTATTAATCTGAGCAATAATAATAAAAAGACGTACATAGATTCCAAGTAGAATTAGATACTTAGCATGCAGATCAGGTAATTATCTAAGGTTTTCAAAATTTAATTCTAATAATTCATGTGCATATAGAAAAATTAAATCATTTTTACTTATTTTTTTTTACCTTTTTTAGATTGATTGGCAACTATACGATAGTGTGATGCATCTTTTGTTGTCCTATTATACAAATAGACAACAGATTTGGAGATCAGTTGTGCCTTTGATATATTTTGTATCATCGAGTAACACCATCTAGATCGTTGTCTTCGTTAATTTGGCATGGATCAACACATTTCCAATGCACCACTAATTGATGATACCCTGCATGTAGTTGATTTGAGAGGCAACCAAGAGCATAATTGGGAAATTACATTTTCTAATTTCATCTTCAAGTGGAATAATTGATTGAAAAGGGCTATCAATGCTACTTTCCTCAGGGTACCATTGCATCGTCGTCAATTCAAGGTGGTGAGGTTCGAATGACATTAGAAGGGATTTTAGGTGCAGTTAGAGCTTTTGATAGAACGACAAATGATTATCCACGTCAGCTTGTACCAGGTTTCGTACAAATTCCTCATATATTCGTACCATATGTAGATTTTCGGCAATCAAAAAGGTGCAGAAGAGGCATGGCAGATAGATGAAGGATAGTGCCCTCAATTCTTATTCCACCGAGGGTCAACCAGGTCCTAACATATTGAGTGACATGTTTTCAAATTAATCTCATGAACCAAGCGCAACTAGACTTATTCCCAGACTCTACAAAGAAAAGTGCAATTAGGAACAATATATTGTTGCCATCGACATAGCTTGTGACTAGCAGTGTCTGCTGGAACTTTTCAGTCAAAAATATTCCATCAATTAACATAATAGACTTGCAGTGGTTAAATCCATCGATTGCAGGTTTAAAACTAAAAAAAAACCCTTTGAAATTGCTTTACAGTAGGGATATGGGTGTTTTGAAGCACAAACTCATAAAATATTTCAAGATTGAAAAATTGTAAAGCATATAAAAAACCCAGTAATGTCTCGAACAATTCAACATAATTTCCAAAGATGGCCTTAAGTGTGTTCATCTTTGCATACCAAGCCTTATAGTACAAAACCTCGTAATGAAATTGTTCCTTAATAGCAACAATAACCACATCAATAGGAAGGGTAGGATTTTTACTTACCATCCCTATTATACTATTACGAATAATATGTGACCCCAATTGCCTATGATCTTTTGATAGGTTACCAGCCGAAAGGCAAAAATGTTCTCATTCAAATTTTGTGATTATCCAAAAAGGGCTTTTATCTTTTTTTGCCACTCTTAATTTTCATTGGCAGCCAATATCAACCTTTGTACACTTAACAACCCAGTATTTTGATTTAGATTCAACAACTCTAAAGTCAATATTTCATAAGATTAAATATCTTTTCACACAGGACTTTACCTCATCCTTATTGTTGAATATCAAACCTTTTAATAACTCTAATGTACCATCCCATGTATCAAATTAGATGCCCACTAACATATCAACTTGTGTTGCATCAAAGTCAATTGCTATATAGTGTTCCGATGGAAAGTTAAAGATGACATCATTTGTCTCTTCACTGCCATGAACTGATGTTATAGGACTGACATATTGCTTACCAGAAAACTCATTGCCATCACCAAAATCAAATTCATCACTTTTCACACTCGGGTTCGTTGTAATAGCCTCATCTTCATCATTCGGTGAGATGTAATCAAAATTAACTACCCCATCGTCAAAGTAATCCATACCTGCCAAATCAATTGAAGGTTTATTCCTGACATCTGCACCAATATCATTAAATGAAGGTCCCTTATTTCCCGAAATGCTAGGAATGTTACAGGGTATGGATTCTCCCAGTAAATCACCATTTTGTCGACTTAATGAGTGTCTTCCCTGACTAGGCCCAGATTCTGGCCAATGGTTAATTGATTGTTACTGATAGTTGTGTTCTGTATTTTGACTCACTAGTTGTACAAAACTCATATCAATTGTGCAACCTCGTGATCTACTACCAAATATAGATTTGCTCAAAAAATTACAAACCCTTCAACTCAATGACCGCCTAGGCTGACTAATCACCATATCAGGGAACTGGGTCATTGATCCCTTGGCGGTCTTGTACTAGAATCAGGCATTTAGCTAATTAACCACCTAGGTTGATTCATACTAGCATCAAGCGGTTGTGTAAATGACCTCATTGGCTAACTCATAGCATCAGGAACATGGATAATTAAACGGCGCATACAACCTTATCTTGAACTGTCACACACATCTCTTACAAGCAAGTCACCATTGCATCAACTCTCAAACTAGCTAAGCTGACTGGTACCAATATCTTCTCGGTGGCTAACTAGTCATCATTGTTCACTTTCATCCACATTTTGTACTTCATCTCCAATATACTAATAATAATTTGATTGAAAGAAAATTTCAATATCCTAGCCACTTACCGATTGCCTAGGTTGACTGGGGCCAACATCACTTTCAAAGAATTGTTGAGTAGTATTGACATTTTCCATGTACAAGGCATTATTTCTATCCTAATCACCGACTCCATACATTGGTATATTAGCTCTTCGGTCACTTCAATTAACTATAATTTATAATACAATTCAATTAATTTTTATTAAACATATTTTTAAATTTTTTATTGAACATTTATTAACTTATTATAATAAATATATTGAATACAAGTGGTTTTAAAACCTAATACAACCATTTTTGTTAAAAAAATTAAAATATAAATGGCTGCGTTAGGATTCGAAACTAAATGACCTTTTTTTTATCAATAAGCCACAATTAGAAAATTTAACTAAAAATTCACAGTATTAATTATATTTTTTTAATTAGCGTCTTATTATATGTCATTAGATCTCATATCTAAGTTTGCAACAAGTTATTTTATCATAAAAATAAACAATATTTTTCGAATTATAACTATGACACACCTTTTTTTAATCTTATTTATAACTTAAATATTTTATAATAATTCTCCTTTCTTAAAATAAACTTTATTCTATTATACTTTAAAAATTTTGCATGTATTTATATTATGACAAAATAATATATTTATTTCCAAATTATAATAAGTATGTAACAATAAAACACAAATAAATACATTAAATTTGAAATAATACCTTCTTAAGAGATTTAGTTTATATGCGTCCAATTCCTTTCATAATCTTAAAATTTAATTAATTAATATCTACAAATTTGCAAAAATAAATATAAATTTAATTAATAATAATACACAAAAATTATATTTAAATTAAAAATATTAAATAATCAAATCTTACCAAATACTTGTAATAAGACAGTAACAATTATAGATCACTGTCTTTCATAAAACAACAAATCAATATTTGCGTACGAGTGGTTTTCATTCATTGTCTTTCCCTCTCTCTTGAAACTGAACCTTCATTCATTTATACAAGTGATTTTCATATATTCTAGACGATTTTTATAATCAGTGCAATAATTTGGTTCAATGCATTTTATGATATTGGACTGAAAATGCTACATATTCTCCTATTTTTGCAACTTGTTGTTGCGGGAATGGGACTGACATATTTTTCCATTTTTGTAGCACTATGCTATGGCATTGGAAAGGCAAGCCCCACCAAAATCCAAAATTTCATAAATTTATCCCTTTTGCTCCACCTGATATCCAAGGTGGCCCCCACCATTCTAATTTCGCAGTGAATGGTTACGAAATTGCACTGTGTCACCCTATTTTCCCAAATAGTTAAAAAATCATCTCATTTTCTAAATAAAGTTTATCAAACACACCATTCTTAAAAAAAGTCCCTAAAACATGACAATTCCTTATGCATCAAAGACACCTAATATTGATTAAGCACTGGAGAGGCATACAGTTTTGTCATTTTGTGTTCAACCATTACATTGTACAGTCCTAATATCATAATAATACACAAATCATTTTAATGAATGATCCTGTCTAAAACTCAAAAAGAGATAAATCTATAATAATCCTATCTAATAACATTGAACCCGTAGTTGGAAAGAACAAGAATAATATTAAGCAAGTGTAGCAAAATAGTTCCAGTTTAGAAACTATGGTGCATAACTTCTTGTTCTATCAACTAAACAAATCCAAGTGATTTTGAGTAAAACCCAGATGGATTGAAGAGTTTATGACTGAAAACCCTACATTGGCAACTAAAAATTTGCGACTTTTTACAGAGAACTAGTGACAGACAGAAAAATCATATACTCAAATCCTTCAAATAAAAAAAAACTAAAATATTCAAATAACTTTGGGAATATTACTAGTGGCCTAATTTGACTCGAATTGGTCAGTTCTGTGGTAGTGTTTGGTGGTCGGCGGCTGTGAAATGAGAACATAAGAGAGTGGAACAAAACCATATATACAAATTTTTACGAGCCAGTTTGGCAAAACTCGTGAAAATAATTTTTTCAATTGATAAAAGTTGTATTCTAAAAAGTTATGTCCCAAAAAGTAGATAACTGTTTGATAAATAAAATTTAAAATAACTTATAAATTTAAAAACATTTTATAAATTATTTGGTAAATGATATGATTAAAAATAATTTTTTACAATAAATATTTAAATTGTTATTTTGTAAATTTTTTTATTTATCTTGACTCAACAATAAACATTTATTCTATTAATCAAATCATACGACGGTAGTTATAAATAGAGGTGGCAAATGGGTGGATTGGACGGGTTTGGATTGGGTTATTAATGGGTAGGTTGTGTTTGGGTTAAAAAATATAAGTCATGAATGGCTCAAAGTCCAAATGGGTTGGACAGATTTGAGCTGACCTATAGGTTTAATGTAAATTATTATAAAATTTTTTATTAATTAATTAATGAATCCAATAATAATAATAATATTCAATTGAAAAAATAATATAAATAATAAGTTGATATATAAAGAAAAATAATTTTTTTATTAATAATTTAATTTTACTCCAAAAATAGAATATGTGCAAATATTAAATATATAAATAATAAAAATTAGTCTAACAAAATAAAAATAATATATTAATCTATTTTCACCTTCAACTAAGATAAGTGTCTTTTATAGAAATTTATGTGATAAATTTAATTTTAATTATGAGAAAATAAAATGGATTATTTGAATTTTAAATAATAAAATTTAGTATATTGGTAATTTATTTTTATAAAATTCAAAATTTTCTATTATTTCCTTAATTTCGTTAACGTAAGATTCATCAATTAGAGTGAAATTAGGGAATTTTTTTGTGTTCTTTTGAATAAAACAATGCCCGCTGCCAGAGATTCTCACGTGATGTATAAGCACTGTAAGAAAAATCTAAAATACCAACAAAAAATTACCGATAAAAATATTTTCATTGATAATTACCGACAAAAAACTCATTTCGTAGGAAAAATGGTAGTGAAAAATTATTTTTTGCGATGGAATAAGAATTCCTTTGTAAAAACTGGAGGGAAATTTTACCGCGAAATATTACTAAAGGAATTTAGAGACGAAAATGAAAATTTTGTTAGTAAATTGGCGCCAAAGTTTCACTACTAAAATTGGAGATGAAATTTACCGATGAAATATTTTTTTCTTCAATAATTTAGCGATGAAATGAAATTTTCGTAGGTGATTTTCCCTACGGATTTATTTTTTCATAGGTAATTTATCGATGGCACATATTTATGTCGGGAATTACTTATGCAAAAAAAATTTCATAGGGAAATTAACTACAGAAATTTCATTCTATAGGAAAATTACCGATCAAAATGAGTCCCATCGCTAAATTCCTTACGGAAAATTGCTTCCATAGGTAATTTCCCCACAAAATTTTATTACGTAGGGAAACCTTTTCTAAATTAAAAATCTGATTTTTGTTAGATCAAATTGAGCCGTATCCCTCTTCTTCATTCTAAATTAAAAACCCTAAAATATTGCTCTCTTTCATTTTTCTTCTTCACTCCATCTGCCGTTTTCCTCTCTTTGGACTTTGGTCCTCCCTCTGTCTGCCTCCTTCTAGATGCATCATTCATGTGTTTATATTTATAAATTTTTATTTATTTCATGCTTTTTCGTTTCTTGTCTGTTGCCCTAAACGCATGAATTTCTTCTCACTCGCAGCCGCTCCCCTCTCTCTCACTCGCATTCACTCCACTGTTGCCTTTTTTGGCTTCCAGTCTTTAGTCACTGGCCTTCTTCACGTAAAGAAGAAGATACCAAAATGTCTTTCAGGTTCTTCATGTCTTCACTCTCTTGTATGTGGATTTTTTTTAGTAATTGGGATTTTAGGTTTCGTAGCTGTTAACTGTTGTGATTAGGATTTGGGTTTCCATTTTATCAATGTTTTTGTTGCCGATGTTTGTGTCATTTCCTCCATTTTATCAAGATACTCTGTTGCATGTGTATTTTGGCACCGTTCATGTTTCTAACATCAAGGTTTAATACATTTTCTATCTTATTGTTTTCATATAGCTCCCTCAAAAGTTACACTCTGTTCCATTCTATCTTGGAGAGTTATTGTTTTGGTATAAGGGAAGGATTTGGAAGTTGTAAACTTTTCTTTCTCAATTTTTAATTAGTTAGATATAAAGTTAAATTTCATGGTTTGGTTCGTTTATTTGCCTCTTAATGGAGTAAGTAGCACAATTTGGCATGGAGCTAGGGATTTGCAGATGAAAGACTAGGCTTTTAATTAAGTTAACACTGTTAGTATTTAGGTTCAGTTTAGTAGAGCTTTCGTATTTCAATACTGAAAAATCTCTATGATATTTGCAATTTAGTTTTCTTTGTTCAACCTGTTACTGTTGAAGCGAAAACTTTATACTACTAGTAATGATGCTCGTGACCTTTCAAAGTGCTGTTAGATTTGTTGTTTCTTCTCTCTGTTTACTTGCTCAGTGGAATTGCCTTCATGTGTTTTTTATTTGCTGAGAATAACAAAAATTGGAGCTTATTTTTCTATGTAAATTTGCACTAATTAAATTTGTAAATATCATATATTAAAAAAACAGTATAATTTATTACACTATGTGGTCGGCTATATATTTTATTCCTGTCTATTCTAATTAAAAATTCCATATTGTGTTCCATATAAGTGTTTTGCCCGGTTTTCTTCTTCTTCTTCTTCTTCTTCTTCTTCTTCTTCTTCTTTTCAAATGTATTAGCCCAATCTTAGAATATGATACATGAGATTGATGATAAACAAAGATAATATATTCTATTACACTACCTCTATATCAACCTACGAAATAAATTGATTATAATAAAATTAAAGAGACCATCGTTCTTATAATAAGTAGATGGTGTTTGATTAATAAGAAAGTAAGGATACATATCTTAACAGTATGGTGGCTTCACTTTTATTACTATATTAAAAATATATCCGATAAATGAATTATTAGTTTATTACTATAAAAAATGGTTAACACATTTTACTACATATTTTTTTCCATAAAAGAGCAACATGTCATATGCACAAATAACAAAGGATTGGCTGTAAAGTTAATATATAGCTGCATTAGCATGTAATATATTAAGGCCTTTTGGGATAGATGTATAAATATATTTTAATTTTATATATTTTTTTGGCGAAATGTTGTTTGTAATCTATAATGCCATTATGTTAATGAGTTATTAATTTCATATTTGTTAAGGTTAGGACAACTGCTGCAATTTACATTATTTATATATGTTCATTGGTCAGCACATGTTGTGGCTGACAGTACTTGCTATTTATGTATTAGGCAGTGCTGCAAAGCCTTAGCAGTCTTTGTGTTACTGTCCAGCTTATTGGTAGTCAAAGTCCATTGCTCTTTTGCTGTGTTTTGATCCTACAGGTGGAGTTTGGCTTCATGTAATGTGATCTAGTTATGCTCTTAGCCTTGAAGCATTTCTTGGATCCCCTGTTAACTTTTTTTCATTAAATGTCAAAATTTACATTTTTATGTCTAGTTTTTTCTTTCTATATGATAGACTGTTAATATTATCTCCAAAATGTTTTTGTTTTTTGAAGAAGCATACAGGAAGATGATTCAGGAGATGCAGAAGTTTGTGATGGGGAGAATCAGAGCACCAATCAAGATCATTCTTTAGAAAAGCTGGAGAGTCTGCCTCTGATTAGAAACAGTGAGCTTCGTAATTTAAACCTCTTTGTGAAGCTAAATTACGATAATTTGCTTGTGTTGTGGCTTTCCATATTTCTCACCAAGTGTTTGATTTGCTTACTGAGTAATTTCTATCCTGTTTTAACATGATTTTATAGCTAAACTATTTTACTGCATTTGTGATCTGTTGTTTTGTATTTCTAGGAATCTAAGAAGATAAACAACTAGAAGACTGATAGCAAATAGTAGATGAAAATGTTTTGCGATTTCTAGATTCTATAGATAGCTATTTGGTTCTTCTCGATTCTTTATCTTCTACACTTTGCCAGGCAAAACTCGAAAACCATTGATTTTTTTCTCCTCCGTTTTACATAAAAAAAAAAGTTTCTTGGTTAGAATTGATATGCATCTCAGTGATAAACTTGAATTTTTTTTCATTGTTTGTTTGGTTAATCCAATTACAGGGATGGTTGGAGTTCACTAGTGCTCAACATTCTATGGGCGTTTTGCCCCTCAGTGGTGCTTTATTGGCCCTTAAGTTCCATTCTGCTTCTACTTCAGTGCAAATGACAGAAGATCATGGTAATTTCCCTAGCTTGTGAGGTTATTGAAATGGTTTAATTGAAAAGAAAAAAAAAATCTTGATTTCCCCTTCTATTGAGTAATTTCCTTTCCCTATTTATTTACAAACAAGAGAAAAATAATAAAATTTCCATCAAATTATCCCCAAAGCGAACAAGCTCTTAGTTTTTGGTTTTTATCTTAGTTTTTGGTTTAGTATACAAATGATGAATGCAATGTGTTTTAACTTGCTTTGATTTGTAGTTCTTTTTTATTTATCACTTTCTTTCTTCTTATCTGTATAATCCTTTTTTAAGAATTAAAGATTTTTTGTAATTTGGAAGTCTGATTGCTGTTTTTTGATCTGGTAGGAAAGAATCATTTTGATGCTTGATTCTTTCTTCAACAAGGGGTTTAAAGCTTCCAAATGGTAATTCTTTTATTCTTTTCTTTTATTTAGTTTAAATGGGTCTTAGTTCCTAAGAAAATGTTGGAACAAACAAAGAAATTAAGTTTATCATGTCTAATGGCTGCTGATTCTTTGTTATGTGATACTTATTTTTTCTTTTTTGGTTTTGTGCTCATTTGTTATTCTTTGCTAACCTAAATGCATGTGTAGTGTTTTTTAATTACAATTGCTTATTGGGAAATGAAGATGTGATTTTAGCTACTTATAATGGTAGGAAAAGGATGAGATTAGGTGTAATTTAAAATCTTAATTACCAATTATTTGCTAAATAAGATAAAATTGGGTTATCAATAGAGTAAGAGAAGAGGGATAGGATGCTTGTACAGCAACCTGCAGATTGCTTGAAAAAATAAGAAAATCCGTAGCATACTAAAATTATATTTTAGGATAGCTAATAACTCTCAAGCCATTGGATGTATCAATTCCAAACTTGTTCTAGTAACAAAATCTGCATTTGATGTGAGTTTTTTTTTTTGGCTAAAGAACAAAATTTGTTTGCAATTTATTTGAGGGCATGTCATAATATAATTAAATTGATGATTTTCTCCGTTTGGATGTATGGATGTATATACGTTTTACTTAGAATTATCTATTTATTTTGTTTTTATGCACGTGTTTATCTATTTTGATGAAAGTTCAGTTTATCTGCTGTTCTAATAATATGCCATTCACCATGCCTTTCATCTAATTCTCTCTTATATCTGAAATCTCAAGGAGATATTCTTTGCTGAGATGCCAAGAACAAAATCTGAAGGTGAGTATGCTGTTCTACATCAATTGAAGGAGAAGCCACCACTTCTTTAGAAGGTAATTTCAAATTAAATATGAAAAGCTTCCATATCGTCTCAAATCCTGCTTAGATTATTGTATGTATGAGAATGGCAAATAGATCCATGTGTAAAACAGTTTCAATTTATGTGTATTACTCGCTCAATTTCCTTTTATGTATCCATTTACAATATTTCATTAAGATTAAGAAAACTATTAGTTAGTCTTAACTTTAGTAATTTGTTCTTTAAAAAAATGTACTTAATTAATTACTCTATTTTTATGTTCATTTTTGAGGGGAAAGTATGCAATGATAATATGTATGTGTATTAATTAATAATTAATGGTTTTTGTGAAAGAAATAAAATCTGGAAACAGAAACTGAAAAGTTTATATACTCTCTCACCGTCAAATATATGGGCACAATTTCTATTTCTTTTTTTTTTTTAGCTTTAGAAAATTAGTTTGGCATCAATCACTCTTCTTGTTATGATTGTTCTTCTTTGTGATTCATTTGTTTAATTGGTGTCTTTGCATTTGCGTTTTTGTTGTAGGCAAAGCTATCAGAAAGAGCAGTAGAGCTTCTTACTTTTATTGCCTACTAACTAGTATGAATTTTTAATACAAAATTTACTCTTGATATGCCTGAATATAATGTTAGCCTTTGGAGTTGTAGTTTTTGAGGTCATAATCCTTAAACTTTTCATAGAAATATGTTTTTCATCTAAGGCTTAATGAGTTATTTTTCAAAAATTATTATTATTATTATTATTCTGAAAGATGTATGTCTCGAATTATCAGATATTTTTAGTGATGGAATAGTGACGGATAATTTCGTCACAATTTTTTTTAGGAGGCAAATTTACTGATGAAAATATATTTACCGTCGCTAAATTTACCAATGGAATATACCATTCCATTGGAAATTTGCCTAGAGATTTGTGATTTCCGTTGGTAAAATTTTTGAGGAAAATATAATTTTATTGGTAATTTTAATGATAGAATTTAAATTCGTAGGTAAATATGATAAATGACGACAATTTTTCGATCTACACCTCCTGATGGAATTAACAACAGAATATGTTTTCCATCGATAAAGGTGCCTACAATCGTTTCTCCTATGCCATTCTCCGTCGCTAAATTCCATCGACATTTTGGTTTACCTATGAAATTTCACTCAATTCCGTCTAAAATTTCCATCGAAAAAATGAATTTTTCTTGTAGTGATGGCTAACCAACTTCCACCACATGTACATTATCATGCAAGGACAAAAGCTTCTAAAATTTGAAAATGATAGGAAGCCAATGTACCGTCACAAAATCAAAATCTTTGTATCTTCAATCCATTGGGTATTTTGACTAATGGAGATTTTGGAAGAAACCCATTGGGTGCAGACCCAATGGGTTAAAGAATGAAATGAATCAATTTTGAATTGGTTCAATGGATATTGGATTGAATTGAAGAATAAAATGGATCAATTTTGAATTAGCTCAATGGGTATTTGTTTGGATTAGGTTGGGCTTGGATCTTTTTTTTTGGACGAGTTTGTGCGGAGTTTTGAGTTGGATTATAAATAAATTATTTATGAGTTGGATTGAATTTGATTATAAATAAAAATGATAACAGGTAGAGAGATTTTTGGATATCTGATCTGGTGTGACTCTTATAGAACAGATTCATATAGTTATTAAATAGATTTATAACGTATTTAAATGTTAGTATTGACATTTGTGTTGGGTTTTGAATCACATTCGAGTATAGATTATTGAATATATGCTATTCAAGTCCATTCATAAATTTAACTATTAATTTATTGAAAATAATATTTATCCTCAAATATTGGCAAGGCTAGTAAAGTAGGGCAACTGGATGCATAAGTGGCAAATGAATCAGATTGAACGGATTCAAATTGCATAAAAATAGATGAATTATAAATGAATGATTATTTATTAATCATAAATGACCAATATCCAAATGGATTGGACGGATTTGAATTAGCCCATAGTTTACCACATGTTGACCCAAATGGGTTACATAGTAGCCCAAATAGGTGCATGGTAATTAAACCGAATAGTATGGTAACTCTAATGGGTGAAATTGCGGGTTAACCCATTTAACTGATTTTTTAATGAAAATTCACTTTTAATACAATTATGACATATTAAATAGAATGGATCAAGTTCAAGCCGAACCAACATCAAGTTTGAAATGAATCTAACCTGAATCTGAAAATTATTTTCTACATAAGCCTATATAAAATAAAATACAAGTCTACTTCAAGCTGGGCTATATTAGGTTTGGTTCAGGCCGGACTGGGATGGCTCAAACCTAATTGAAATTGGAAGATTCTTTTTCCAAACAAGTCTGCATAAATAACATTTAGGCCTACATTAGGCTAGGCTGGGCCTGATCGAGTTTAGACCAGGTCAGAATGGGCTGAGCATGGCCTAACCTGAATTTGAAAATTTTTTTTGTACAAGTATGTATAAATAAAATACAGACCTATTTCAAGTTGGGCTGGGTTGGGTTTCATTCGAGCCAAGCCAAGATAAATCGGGTTCCGACCAAACCTAATCGAAATTTGAAGATTTTTTATGCATAAACCTACATAAATAGAACCCAACACTACTTCAAGCTACACTAGGTTGGATTTGGTACGATCAATTTTAGGCCAAACTAGGATGGATTGAGTTTGGACCAGATCAAAATGGGTCAAATTCGAGCCGAGTCTAATCAAAATTTGAAGATTATTTTTTTCACAAGCCATCATAATAAAATCCAAGCTTACTTCGACTTGGGCTGGGCTTGATCGTGTTTGGAGATGGACCGAGATGGATCAAATTTTGACCAGGTCTAATCAAAATTTGAAATTCTTTTTGTTTTTTACACAAAACCACACATATAAAATATAGGCCTATTTTTGGGTTGAGCTAGATTGGATTAGATTTGAGCTAGGATGGGTCAGATTTTAGTCAAGCCGAAATGGAATTTTGAGTTTTTTTTTGCACAATCTTGTATAAATAAAATCTAAACCTCCTTTAGGTTGTGCCAAATTTTGATGGATCAAGTTCAAGTCAGGTTGGGATGGACAAGATTCGAGCTGGACCTAAATAAAATTTCAAGATTTTTTCTACACAATTTTACATAAATAAAATTCAGACGTACTTCGAGCAAGGCTAGATTTTGGTTAGGATGTGTCGAGTTTAGGTCGGACTGAAATGGATTAGGTTCGAATCAAGCTGAGATGGATCGGATTTAGGCAGGGGCTAAACGAAATTTGAAGATTTTTTTATATAAAAGTCCACATAAATAAAATTCAAGCCTATTTCAAGTCGAATCGAGTTTGGATCGGACTGAACTTAGTTTTGGTCAGATTGGGTTAAGCCAATTTGGGCTGGGTTTAATCGGAATTTGAAAAATTTTTTCTACACAAAACTTAATAGATAAAATCCAAACCTATTTTGAGTTTGGTTGGATTGAATTTGGTATGTGCCAAGTTTAGGTCGAACCCAGATGAATAGGGCTCGCGCCTAGCTGAGGTAGGTTGGATTTTGGGCCAGGATGGAACGAAATTTTGAAGATTTGTTTTTCATAGTTCTACATAAATAAAATTCAGACTTATTTTGCATCGGACCAAGTTTGGGCCGGATCAAAATTGGGTGGGAAGGGCCAGGTTGGGTTCAATTTAGGTCGGTTTTGGGTCTGAAAGGGTTGGAATCAGGTTGGGCATATTTGGTATGAAAAAAATTATAATTGGTATAAATTTAGTATATCGACTCATTTGATGTAGTTAATGCCCATTAGGTCATATAAAACATATCTATATAGGTCAAAATTTAATAAGATCATTTTAAATTGGTTCAAATAGATATAATTTGAATTGTATTGAATTTAAATTTTTTTTAAGCAGATTTGGACGAAAATCTTTTATTAAGCCAAATTTACTACTTTTAGCTGGATAACATGAAATTCCTCCCACGGAACTATATAGTGCTTATTATTCTAGAATTTGAGATTTAAAATAATGAAAAAAAATTGCCATAAAGAAATGAAAATGACAATGTCTCCCATTCTCCCATAGGTAATGTTGGCCATACTGCCCATGGAGTAATAAAGACTCCACATGATTGGATTAATTTTCCATTTCAAAATCTTCGTATTCCTATCTCAATTTAATCATCAGAGTTATGCTTATTTCGCCCCTTTACTTTCATGCCCTCGCTTCAATATTTAATGAATGTCAATTTGAAATTCAGATGAAAAATATTAAATGAGCATATATCCAAATCATTGGATAAGATAAATAATTTACTCTTAAAGATTTTTTGATTTTATTACGATACGAATATAAATAGACCAAAAATTTACCAATTAATACTAATATTAATAAATTTGAAATTTCCAAATAATAAAAATATTAATTTATTAAAAATATGTGTAGTTTTCCATCTTGTTGGGATTTTTGAAATAAAAATTATATTGCTTTATATTGTTGCTTAATGTTCAGTCTGATAAGCTTTAATTAATACCTTGTTGTACATATTGTTATGGCTTGGAATATATTGGTTAAATATTACTCATTTCGTCTCATTTTAAAATATAATTTTTTATTTTTTACGAAAATTAAAAAACAATTAAAATAACTTAATTTTATAAAAAAAATATAATCATTGACAAAAATAAATTTTTATATTTTCAAAACTTTTATTTAATTTTAATTAAAAGTAAAGAGTGATAAGAAAGAAAAAATATTTAATAAAGTGTAATAAATAAGGCTATACATATAAATATATGTAATAGCCTCAACACCGGATCAGCCGTAAACAGTATTTTTCGATAATGAATAGTGCTTTTCGAACCCAAAATGACACCCAGAAGTCAAAAATATTTTATTGGACCATCGAAAAGTATGAGTTATGGTGAGTTTGGGGTTGAAATTTAAAGTGAATTTGAAGTCAAATGGGCCTCCAAATGTCAAAAGTACGAAAAATACAATGAGTCAATTTCCCTGGTAGGAAAGGTGACTTAATTTTGCATAAATAATTAAAAATAGTAAACAAACTCTGAAAATTTTCAGATTTTGCATGCCTACATGAATTTTTATGTAGAATATTTTAGTATTGAGAATGAAATTTTTCGGTGACACCTGCAGTTATCGAATCGGATCGATAAGTTTGAATCGAACCGATAACGAACTCCGATTGAGCCAAAAATTTGCGTGCTAGCTATTTTTGTTGTGATAAGAGTGATGGAATTAATTTTGGAATGATTTGGTGGCTGAAAGAGAGAGAAATTTGATTGGGCTTTAAAAAGGCATAAATGGGACTTAAGAGAAAAATGAGCTAAGCCCATTAATTTGGCCCAATTTTGGGTCCATTAGTGAGCCATATAAAAGCTTGAATTTTGGAGAAAACTTCAGAAATTTTCTGTGTCTTCTCCTCTCCTCTTTAGGCCGAACCACTTGTCTTTCTCTTCTCCCTCTTTTGCTTCTTCTTCACTCAAAATCTCTCATAAATTTCAACTTAGGAATTGTAGTTCCATCTCTCTAGAGGATTAAAATAGTTTCTCTTGATTGATTTGGGTAAAGAAAGTGGAGAAAACAAGTTGAGAAAGAAAAAGGGGTAAGTTGGATCTTGAAAAATTTAAGGATTTAAATTGATTTCTTAGTATTTTTCCATAGATTTTGAGATGTGGATTATGATTTTAAGCTTGGATTTTGCATTTGAGAACAAAAAAATAGAGAAATCTAAGCTTGAATGGGCTGCCCTATGTAGGTGAGCAAGTAGAGGAAGGTGTTTCTAGGAGTAAAGGTAAGGAAAAGGAGGCTTGAGCTTCTTAATTCAAGAAAAAAATTATAAGTGACTAATTAATCTTTACATTTTCTAAGTTATTGAATTTATTTTAATTATGTAATTAGGGTAAAAATTTTAAAAGTTCCTAAATGATGAAATTTGTTTAGAATATTTGAAATTAAACTAGAGAAAAGATGAATGAAAAGTTAAAATGAAAGAAAGAAGATTTTTGGGAAGATGTTTAGTAGTGGCCGAATTAATTAGTAAGGGAAATTGGTAAGAAAATTGCATAGAAATAATATGTGTTAGCTTAAAATAAGAGTAGACTTGATAATTAATGTCAATAAATTTTTAAAGAATATTTGAAATTTATTTGAAAATTTTTAAGATTATGTATAGTGTATTTATATAGTGAAAGTTGTGAATTATAGTGAATTAATTGATTATTTTAATGAAAAATGATAATAAATAATAAATAATGCATAAATAAATTTTATTGGCATTTATTGAAATTATTAGAATTTTATTAAAAATTTAATGTTAATATGTATATTGAAAATAATTGAATTATTAGTTAATAATTGCATAAAAATGTTGAAAAGGGTGAATTATTATGAAATTAAATTATATTCAATGAAAAAGAAATAAAAAGTCAACCGTTGAATTTTTTGAAAATTAAAAAGGTAAATAAAGTAATTAATACTGTGCTATTATAATTAGTCTGACAGTAAAAACTAGTTCTGGATATAGTTGGCTAGCCATATGAACACCCTTTACTACGGTGCAAGTCATGGCGACTTGCTTTGCTATGGGTAGGATCTTTAATTTCCATAACTTCAGTGTAAAATGAAAGTGAAAAGTGCAGTGTTATGAGAATGGTTTATTGGGAATCATTTCTCTTTTTAGTGGGGCCTGTGGGATCCATGTTCCGTGTATTCGGTCTGAAATTTTCTACCAGATCTGTACTAGGGGCATAATGAAAATAATATGATCAAGAAGTGAAAAGACAATGAAAAGTATGAATAAAAAGTGAAAAAAGACTAAAATGAAAAGAAAAGAAAGTTTAGGGGCAAAGTAGTAATTTTTTTCAAAAGTGAGAAAAGTGAGTAAATTAAATAAGAATTTATTAATTAACAATAAAACAGTCAGATAATAGTTAAATTATTCAGAAAGTAAATTTTATTGTCAACAAGAATTAAAATATAATTTCGCATATAAATGTCAAAATAAGTATATAAGAATGTAAAACGCTTCAATTATTAGTTTAAAAATCATAAATAAGCTTTTGATGGCAAATTGTAATTATGTGATTTGAAAGGGGTAATTTTATATAAAAGGTTAAATTAATGTTTTTGATAAGAAATTTAAATAATTGTATAAATATTGACGCATTTGTTGTTACCTGAAAATAATGATAAAAATGTTAGGAAATGTATCGATTATTAGTCACCACTGAACATGTTGAGTGCACAGCATGTAGTTTTACTGTGCGCAGGTAAGCAAGCGCAGGAGTAAGAATACTATTTGCAGGACTTCTTTTGAGAATTTTTGTTGTATGATTTTGGCATGTATATATGTATCTAAACTTTACTTTTGGTTATGTAATTAATAAAAAGGAGGTATTTTAGTAAATCTTGTTGGAGGTGTATGAGATAGAATAAATGTTTATTTTTGGATATTATTGAATGTTGTACCTATGAGAGACTGTGTTTCAGGGGGCTTGTACTATGTAAAGCCGTTATATTGCAAAAATTTTATTAAATGTATAGTGAAATGGGACAGTTATAGGTTATCGACAATTTATTTTCAAATTAACTAAAGCATGCTAATAAGGTATTGAAATATAAAGATTAAGTTGGAAAAAAATTTTCGGATCTTCAGTATACGGATACAGTATTAGGAAGGATAAGGGTGTTACAATATATTTCTCAAATTTTGAAAAAAACATATTTAAAGTAGGACAAAACAAAATAGAAAATTATTTACACAAATAATTTTAATATTTTTATTATGCATTTAAATTTTTAAAATATATAATAAAATAAAGGCATAATACATGTTCTCTTTGTTATCTTTTATGTGTCACTTTTGAGCAAAATTCAAATTTTGTTTATTTGTTTTTTTATTTTCAATATAATTTATTTTTTTTCCAATTCAATTTTATTTCCAATAAAAGTTAATTTGTTTAAAACTAATTAGATTTAATAATTTAGTCAAAATCATGCAATTTAATACTAAATTTAGGCTTAATTAATATTTTTTAATTTTTGTAAAAATAACAAAAGTAACAGATAAAAAAACGGAGGGAGTAATTTGTATAATTAAAAAAATGTTGCAATTAATGTGAGGTATAAATTTGAAAAAGTAATAAATATTTTTTCAATAATTAGTCTTAAAAAAATGTGGTCTTAGGGAACATATTAGGAGAACTTATTATTTTATACTCTCTCCATTCTCTTTTATGTGTCACTTTAAAAAAAATAAATTATATTTATCTGTCATTTTTAGATTTTTAACTTAATTTACTTTAATTTTTCAATTTAATTTATTTCAATAAAAATTAATTTATTTAAAATCAATTATATTTGATAATTTAGTTAAAATTATGTAATTTAATACTAAATTTAGATCTACTTAATATTTTTTTAATTTTTATAAGTTAATTTGTTTAAAATCAATTATATTTAATAATTTAGTTAAAATTACGTAATTTGATAGTAAATTTAGATTTAATTAATATTTTTTAATTATGTAAGTTAATTTATTTAAAATCAATTATATTTAATATTTTGGTTAAAATTATGTAATTTAATAATAAATTTAAATATAATTAATATTTTTTATTTTTTATAAAAGTAACAAAAGTAAAAGATAAAAAATAAGAGAAAATAGATTTGAAAGCAAATGGGCTTCTGGATGGCCGTGAAAGACTGGACATGATGTGTCAACATCGGCGGATCCACTTGTAATCAATTGAAGGTACGCAATAGGCCCCCTATTAGTTTTTTTTTTTTTTGAACAAAAAAAATATAATATTATCTATTTGTTTAAAATTTTTTCCATCTTAATATTAAATTTTGTCAAAACATTTATAAGTTTCCCAATATTATATTCAGTATCCCAAAAAACCACCTTCCTGCCAATGCTTTTTTCTTTTATTTTTTTTTTTTCAAATAAAACTATGCTCGAAAAGTGTTAGGATACAGTAAGCCCACTGTTTTTAATATTGGCTAATTTCAACGGTTACATGAAAAGTGAAATGTTATCCATTAGTTGAAATTTACATGCGATAAATACATATGCACATTGAATTAGTTTTAAATTCGATCACCCATAATTCAAACAAATTTAAATATACCTGAACACTCCAAATATTACGTGTCTTTGTATTATTATTATTATTATTATTATTATTATGGTTGTTAGGCATAATAAATAAATTTTTTCATAAACTATTATCATTTAACATATTACTTTCATCAACTAATTGAGCGTCAAATAATCACCTAAACTTATTGAAACTACGGCTCAGTGGTCACACCCCAACTTTATGACGTTTTGGTAACAATGGAAATGGGGTTCTAAAACAATTAAAGTGACAAGACCATCCAGGTATATATCTTGTCCAGGTACACAACCAATATTCCATAGGTCAAGTTGGAAGTGTGTATTATAAATGTAGATCTATAAGTGAATGTACATTCAACTCAAAAAAATGTATTCTCCTGTCAATTTCAATAATTTGATTAACAAATTATCTCTAAGTTAATTAATCCATTTTTAAATTTATTAAAAATATCAAATTAACTATCTACAAAGACACGTGATATTGCATATAAAAGGTAGTTTAAAATCACTCGCTTTTGGCACTTAAACAATAGTTTAGAGGTTAGTCCGACATTATTAATAATATAAAGATATTATTTATATTTTAAACAAATTTAAAAAATTAATATGATATTTGAGTAATTTAAAAAGATAACATATTAAAAGATGATATAGTTTGAGGGAAAATTAAGTATTTATTTTTAAACTATTGCTATGCCGTTAGGCATGCAACTTGTGACTGCGACCTGCAATTATTTTAGCCTTCAATTTTAATTTGCATGATTTTTATTCTAATTTAGCTTAATTTTTATGACCAACCCTTGCTCAAGGATTAAATCCGCCGTTAAAAGTGTTAAATACGTTGGTAACTTGAAAATCTATCGCTAATCCATCGTTATTTTGCATAATTAGCGACTTTTTGGTAGTAGAATTCAAAGAATGCGAGTAGTTCACTTGAAATACATCACGTCAAGTGAGATTTTTTTTTTTGTGGGTTTACAAATTTTTCTTTTTCTTCTTAGTTTGCTTCTTTGAAATCCCTAAATACTCATCCTTCTTTTCTTCTTGATCTTCGATCTGGAAGAAGCAACATTCTTTTTCTTTTTTTATTTTTTTATGTTATCTTCGATTTGGAGGAAGCAATAAACTACCACACCGATCATATCTTTTGTAATGGATAATCAAAACGATCAAATCAATGAATTATTACTTTGTATTTGTTGGACTCCGACGGGTGAATTTAAATTGTGAAGTCTGTCATCTTAAAGAGTTGGCAATTGATAAAGCTGTTTTTGTCTATATCTGTAAGAAGGAGAGTCGGTAGTTGACGATTCGATCAGCTGAGTAGACTTACAAGAAGGAGTGTCCGGTCAGATCCGAGCGTTAACACTCCGAAGTTTAAGTTAGTAGCTTAGATAGAGTCTCAGATAATCAATATCTTGAGCCATTGTGTTTTAGGCTATTTATAGAAGTTATTGGGAGAGGTACTTGAGTACCTTGGGGCGTGATAACTGGCATTGGAGTAGGTGAGCGGCGATGTGACAGAGAGCAGGTGGAACGTATGGGCGTTGACTTGTGTCAGTGGACTGACAGGACGTATTGTCCCATCAGTCCAATCGAATATTGCCTTCCTATCTTGTTTTTCCAGCTCATGCTTTTGCCTTTTTGTTAATGGGCTTGGGTCATGCCAAGTATTGTTGGGCCGACTTGATTGGATATTTGGAGATATTTTTTTCATAGTTATCACTTGTCCCCCCTCCAAAGAGTCCGATCGGACGATTTAAGCCTTTTGACGGATTTTTTGAATTTTTGGGAGGCATCCATTTGAAGAGACGTATCCATTCAGTTCAGACAGTTGTTTTGCATTTAATACCGCGAGTGTTTCTAGAATGGCGCTTCGTTCTTCGTAACCACAGTAGCAAATCAAGAACAAGTGGCGTCCATCCAGCGAGGAGGCTTTGGAGTATTCTGGAAGTATTTTACCTATAAATAGGCAAGTTCGAAGCGATTTTTCCTCACTTTTCAGTGATCCTTAGCAAAACTCTGCCAAACTTTCTTTGTGAACTTTGATATTTGAAACCCTTGCCAAAAAACTTCTTGAGGGAAGTTCTTCAAATTTTGGAGAATTTCAGAGTGTCTACGAGATCACCCAAGTAAGTAAACGATCATTGCCTTTGAGTTTCTTTTTCATTCATCGTATATACTCTTTTACTTTTTCTCCTCCACCAAAAATGGCTTCGAGCAGTAGTCGGCCAATAGATAAAAGTTTCATTGAGGATTACAAGAATTGGGAGCCTCTTACTCATCCCTCGCGATTGACAGAAGATGAAGTGGCAAGAATTTCTTCTCGGTATAATTTTTCTGCAGAAGTATCAGTGATGGCCTGTCCGAATTCTATGGTAGTGATAGAGGGGCCTTTCGATTGTGAAAAGAATGAATGGTTCATCTGCCATTTGTATAGTTTGGCTGCAAGATTGAGGCTTCCTTCGGTGCATTTGAAATGGCGATTCTTAGGGGTTATGGAATTGCCCCTAATCAGTTGCATTCGAACGGATGGAGAACCATGGCCTGCTTTAAAATTTTGTGTAAGATAGAAGTGGTGGCTCCAACTCTGGATCTGTTCACCCATTTCTGTTATATATCCGATCGAAGTGATGGGTTAGAGTACTTTCTCACCAGCGGACAGCATCAAAAGCTCTTTACAGTTCCTTCCTCAATAAAGGGCTTCAGGGAGAAGTACCTTTTAGTGGGGATGGCTGGTGGATTTGGAGTATCGCTGATCCGATCGGAAGGAGCAACCATCTTGAGGGATCAAGCTGCCGGTCAGTCAATTTATGAAAATGACATCAAAAAATTGATGGCCGTGGTGTCGAGGCATGAAAAACCCTACGACTCCAACTATCTCCTCTGCATACTATATGGGTCTTCTAGCTCTGAAGCTGGCTAAAGTGTAGAACGTGAGCACTATAGTTGGAGTAAGGGAAAAGGGCATATATTTTGCCAATTCATATATTGCATGTGCATTCATTACATGTATCAAATTTTGAACGAAGTACTTATTTTTATTTGGTTTTGTAATGCAGTTGCAAGTGAAAGGGCGAGAGGAGAAGAGGCTGTAAAGCAACTAGCCGATCAGGCCAAAGCCAAAAGGGAGGCCGACCATTTGGCTAAGGAGGAAAAAATATCTAAGAGGAGAAAGATCTTGCCTGCTTTTGAGGTTCAGGCTTCCAAGAGTGCAGCGAGTGCTCCTACTCCTCCTACTGCTGTAACGACTTCATCTCCTACTGCTGCAGTTATCCCCACGACCCATCCTCTCTTAATCATTTCAGGATCGTCATTACGCCCTCTGATCGTAGCGAAACAGCATCCTCTTAGGTAACTGCGGCTAAGGGATGAATTTGACGAGGAAGGGTTACAACCGTCCCTTATCCCCCGATCGTCTTCTCAGCAGATGGGGGCACCAATAGATGAGGCAGCAAGGAAAAAAGATGCCAAAACTATAGCCGTTGTTGATGCCAGGATCATCGTAAGAGGTAAGGAGATAGCTCAAAGCGAGCCAACCCGACGGCCTTCAGGGAGAGCTCAGGAGGCTCAGGCTCCGCCTTTGGAGGACATCTTGAAAGAGTGATTTAGTAACGATTGGTTTGTGACCAATATAGGCGTGCCATCCTTTATCTACCAAAGCCTTGCTCAGGAGAGTGATTTCAAGGCAATGATGAAGCTTAATCTGCTCTCCCGAGAGTTCGGGTTATTTCAGCAGCAGAGCCTGAAGGTAACACTTGCATCCTTTTCTTTCCCCTCTTCTTCTGCTTTTTTTACTGACTGTTTTCTCCACTTTCTTTTTTAGCTAATAAAAAAAGGTCTTCACATGCATAGTATGGCGGCCTATATCCGATCGAAGTGGGAAGATACTGTTTGGCAGAGGACGGAGGCTGAGGCAGCCAGTAATGCGATAAAAAATGATGTCACACTTTTAAGGTCTGATGTAGAGGACCTGAAAAGAGAAAAAGCCCGATTAGCCCAAGACCTCAAGACTCTGCAGAGTGAGGTGGACCATTTGAAAGGAGATATCGCGCGCTTTGCTGCTGATAGTGCACTATGCAAGAGGTATGAGAAGGAGGTAGGCAGGCTGAGTGGTGATTGTACACAACTTACAACAGTCTGCCTTAAAGCCAACACTAATAGAGACAAGGCGCTCGCAGACAAAGATAAGGCTCTATCAGAATGCGACCTTCTCCTGGCGAAAAAGAATTTAATAGAGATAGCTCTAGCGGAGAAGGAGGCAGCTTGGACCAAGAGATTGGCGAAAGAGTTGGATGCCTAAAGGAGGAGGTCCTTGATCAGTTAGGCGAGGCCCAAGAGAGATTGCTAACTCGATTGATTTATATAGCCAGGCAGCGATTCCCTGAAGCTAACCTTGACTGGATGGAGGACCCAGGGGTTCTTCCTGATCATCCCGCTAGCGATGATGAGGAGGAGGCCTCTTCGATCGAACAAACTGAAGGAATGGTAAAGGAAGCGCCTTTAGTATCACAGGCAAGCGTTAGTTTGCCGACTAAATCCAAAGTCGTTCCTCCTCCGCCAATAGATCCTGAAGCCGTTGCACCTTTGCCAGCGAAGCCTGAACCTATCGTTTCTCTACCATTGGAGCCTGAAAATGCCCGACTTTCCACTAAGACTAATGTAGAGCCTGCTGCATATCCGAATGCTGCAATAGTAGAGATTGTAGATATAGAGGCTTAGGCTTTTTAATTCCTCGCAATTTTTCTCTGTAATAGCTTTCTCCTTTCTTTATAACTTGTAAAGATTCCTCATAAATATTTAAAATTTAGTTTGCCTTCTAATTGTGCCTTTGCATTGCAATTCTCATTTTGAGTAAGATTCGTTACAAAATCAACTAATTGGAATAAATAGAAATCCTCATGGAGAATGTACAAAATCAGCCAAGGAGAGTATATAAAATCAAACATGGAGAATATGAAAAAATTGACTAAGCAGAGTACTTTCTGAATCATAAGATATTTTTAAAGCATTGTAGTACACAACTCTTTATGATTGACGATCGCGTGATCCGATCGGATTTAAAAGATAGACTTTTCATTTAGTCGTGAGTTGTGAATTAGATTTATCATGTCAAGCACAGTAGGTGACTTTTCATATATTGTTTTGAGGACTTGGCAATTTCGTACATTAAGTATTAAGGAGATATAAATGACTCGATCGTCGTCCTTTAGATTTTGGGTTTAGAATAGACATCGAACCTAATGAACAAGTTGGTAGAGATTAAATGGAGGCATCTCACATCTTTGGTTCGAGAATAACGTCAAACCTAGTAGATTAACATATGATAGAAAAACTTTCGTATCTTGAGCTCGGGATAAGCATTGAGTCTAGCGAGGGAGCTGGAATTATAATGGAGAAAAGCTTTTGCATTTTGGCCTCGGGATAAGCATCGAACCTAGTAAGAGAGATGGAATTATAATGGAGAAAAGCTTTTGCATTTTGGACTCGGGATAAGCATCGAACCTAGCGAGTAATCATCCCTCAATTTTGATTAGACGAACTACGACCGGCATCGGGTTTTTGTAGAATGGAGTAAAACAAATGACTTGCAAACAAACATCAAAACTAACAAACAAATAAATGAAAACATATCTTTTTTCTATAATGAAGCAAAATAGAGAAATTTTCTTTATTGAATGTGAATTCGATACATGATTATATATAGTACTTCTTGAGTACTTCGACATTTCAGCTTCTGGGAATATTTGACCCCTCAATGGTTCCGAGTCTATAAGTACTGGAGCTTAGAACCTTGGAGATTTCATAGGAACCTTCCCAATTCGGCATTAGCTTCCCAACTCCGGCATTTTTTGAGCTTATATCTACCCTTCTGAGCATCAGATCACCCACATTGAAGGTTCTTCCCCTTACCTTTGTGTTGTGATATCTAGCGACTCTTTGTTTGTAGTTAGCGATTTTGGCATAGGCATCTTCTCTCATTTTCTCTACTAGATCCAAATCTTGGCGTCTATCCAGGATGTTCATCCGATCGAAATAGAATACTGACCAATAGGATGATAGATCGATTTCTATGGGTAACATTGCCTCAGAGCCGTAGATAAGAGAGAATGGCATTTGATGAGTGCCAGCTCTCGGAGAGGTCCTGTAAGACCATAAGATGCTTTATAGTTCTTCGGTCCAGTTGCTTTTTGCCTCGCTGAGTCATTTTTTTAGGCCTTCCAAGAGTGTTCGATTGGAGATCTCCATCATCCCACTGCTCTGGGGATAGGTGATGGAGGTGAACTTAAGGTTGATATTGAGGTTTTGGAAAAAATTTCTAAATATTGAGTTATCGAACTGCTTGCCATTATCTGTAATAAAAAATATTGGATAAGCCATACTTGCAAATGATGTCATTCCATGCAAAAGTTTTAACCCTTTTCGCTGTGATTGTAGCTGGAGGTTCTGCCTCGATCCATTTGGAGAAGTGATCGATGGCGACAAAGAGGAACTTTATTTGCCTTTTTCATTGGAAAAAGGATCCTAGGATGGTCAAATGGCCAAGAAACTCTGATCAGCTGCTGGTTACTGCCGGTTGTCTGATGACTCTCCCATGAATTTGGCATTGCTAGCACCTTCTTACTTTTTCTTGAGCGTCTTTGAAGATGCTTGGCTAGAAGTTTTCGGTTTGGAGTACTTTCCTTGCCATGGCCCTACTAGCCTCGTGTGCTCTGCAAATGCCTTCATGAATTTCCCTTAGGATGTAGTCTCCTTCCTCCTCCGTCACGCATTTGAGCCAGGGATGACTAAAAGCTTTTTTGAACAATTCATTGTTAATAACATAGTAATTTAGAGATTTTCGAGATACCTTTCGGGCTTTCGCTTTATCTTCAGGTAATTACCCTATTTGTAGGTACCGTTTGATGGAGCATATCCACGTTTCTTGCGCTAGCTCAATTTTCATCATTTCTGGTTCGTCTAAGGAGGAGGTCGGTTGGTCAAGTTGGTTATATTTTTTTTCATCATCCCTTATTCGAAAGCAGACATTTTGGCAAGCCGATTGGTGGATAAATTTTGGTCTCTTGGCACCTTTTGTAAGATCCATTCGAATCCATATTCTTCCAGCATCTTGAGTGCTGCCTTGACCTTTGCCAGATATTGTATTATGTTCGCTTCTCTGGCCTCGAAGGTGCCTAAGACTTGGCTCATCACAAGCTGGGAGTCACTTTTGATGATGACCGACTCCAATCAGATGGCATAGAGCAATCTCAGCCCTTGCAGAAGCACCTCGTACTTTGCCATATTATTTGAAATTTTGAAGCTGAGTTTTATTGTGTACCTTATGACAATGCCTAAGGGGCCCATTATTATAATGCTTGCGCCTCCCTGATTGTCATTTACAGCTCCATCCATGATCATTTTCCATTTTGCAGGTTGGGGCTAATTGGTTACTTCTTCGCCAGCAAATTCAATGATGAAGTTCGCCAGAGCTTGAGCCTTGATTGCTTTTCTGGGTTCATACCTTACGTCTCACGATTAGAGCTTGATTGCCCATCCCACCATTTTTTCCTCCAAGTTCGGGGTTTGGAGAATATCTTTTGATCGGACCACTATCATGTGTGCTTCAAAATATTGTCTTAGCTTCCTTGTGCACATCATGAGGGCAATGATGAGTTGCTCAACTGGACCTTTCTTCAATTTTGAGCCCCTGAGCACTTGACTCACATGATAGATAAGCAGCTGCTAGGCTCCTTCTTTACTGACTAGGATACTTGCAATAGCTTCACCAGAAGTTGACAAGTATAAATACAAACTTTCACCTGAAAGTGGTCGGCTGAGTAACAGTGGGTTGGTGAGGAATTTCTTAAGTTCCTCAAAGGCTTGCTGGCAGTTGATATCCCAATTGAAAGCTTCATTCTTCCTCAATTTCTTGAAGAAGGGAGTGCACCATTTGGCTGAAGAGGAGATGAACCTTTCAAAGGCTGTTATTCTGTCGTTTAACTTCTGAACGTCCTTCACACTGCTCGGTAGTTGTATCTCCAATATTGCTTTTATTTTTTCAGGGTTGGCTTCAATGCCCCTCTAAGAGACCACAAAGCCCAAAAATTTTCCTGAGGGTATCCCAAAAATGAACTTCTCATGATTGAGCTTCATCCGAAATTTATTCAGCTAGCGTGTTGAAAATCTTTACTAAATCGGTAGGATGTTCTTTGGGGATTTTGCTTTTGATGATCATATCATCCACTTAAAAATTTTATTCATCAAACGCTGATATATGGCACCTATATTTTTCAATCCAAATGGCATGATCTTGTAGCAAAAGGTGCCATCATCCGTGATGAAGCTGTTCTTCTCTTGATCTAACAACCACATCATGATTTGGTGGTATCTAGCATACGCATCGAGGAGGGAATAGATGGCATGACTAGCAGTGTTATCCACCAGTTGATCTATACTTGGCAGGGGGTAGTTGTCTTTCGAAAATACTTTGTTAAGGTCCGTGAAGTCGACACACATTCACAGCTTTCCTAACTTTTTTTACCAAAACAATATTGGCGAGCCATTCGGGGTAGTCAACCTCTTGGATTGTACCCGCTTTCAATAATTTGTCCACCTCCTCAGATATAAATTTCCTTCGATCGGAAGCATGCCTTCGTAACTTTTGCCTGATCAGCTTGTAAGCTGGATCCTCATTAAATTTGTGGGTGATCATGTTGGGGTCAATTTCGATGATGTCTTCCGACTTCCAGGCGAATGATGCCTAATTGATCATCAAGACTTGCATGATGGCCTCTTCGACCTCCGTATTCATGCTGGTACCAATTTAAACAGCCTTGCCTTTAGTAAGTGTCCTTATCTTGACTTCCTTCGTAGGATTAATTATCCGATCCTTCACCTACTTAAATTGCTCTAACCTCGGCTCTACCATCATGACTTCTTTATGGTGCTTGATCATGGCAATATAGGCCTCTCTTGATGCTTTTTGGTCACCTTTTAAGATGGCGACCCCTCCTTGGTCGGGATTTGCATTACCATGTAATGAATGCTGGTGACGGCTCCAGTTTGCAAGAGTAGAGGCTTGCCAAAAATAGCGTTATAAGCAAAAACCATATCAATAGCCATGAATGTTACCTTGCAGGCGTAGGCAAGGGCTTCCTGGCTGAGCTCGACAAACAAATTAACCGATCCTACCACCGGCACTATGGCATTGCCCAGTTCGATCAATTGCGTGGCATTTAGCATGAGCTCTTCTATCAGTAACCCCATTGCTCTGTAGGCTTGTAGGATAAGCACATTCACAGCACTTCCATTGTCAACTAGTATCCTCTTTATATCAAAATTATTGATCCGGGTCCTGACGACAAGGGCATTTTCAAGAGGGAACATTACATCTTGTACATCTTCACTAGATATGGTGACTGGGGCTGGCCGTTCGAATGTCTGGAAGACATAGACACCCTTCCCCTTTCTTTTTCTGAAGAGATCTTCTCCATAGGATGATCCACCAGTGATCATGTTTATGATGCCGGCGTATGGTCAGCATTGATCTGCATTCTTTGGTTTTCTTCGCTCATCATTGTCGTCAGAATCATCTTTCTTAAGGTCCAACTGTCTACAGGGACTTACCCCTCTGGTCGGACCTACAAATCTCTTGAGGTACCCTCTTTGTAAGAGTCGCTCAATTTTTTCTTTCAGCTGGTGACATTCATCAGTTGTGTGACCGACATCCTTGTGAAACTTGCAGTACTTATTATGGTTCTGGGTCCTTCTGCTCTTTTCATCCATCTTCTTGGGCCAATTCACCTTTTGGTGATTTTTCTTGATCCATATCAAAACTTGTGCGGGATTGGTGTTGAGCGGAGTGAAAGTTCAAGCCTACTTACAAATACCTCGATCGGACCTGGATCGTTCTACCTCCTTTCTTTTTTCCAAATTTCTTAAAGTAGAGGCTCTCTCGGGATTCCTTGCAATCCATTTGGATATTTGAGCACGATTGAACGATCGTCCATCTGGGTGCTGAAGCCTACCCATAATGTTGCTCCTTCTGCCTTGGCTGGACCTTAAGGCATCATCCAGCTGAATGTGTTACCTAGCTCTTTCCATTAGATCATAAAAGATGGTTGGCGACCTTGTTGTAATTGACTCAAATAACAGCCTACAACAGTGCCGTTGGCTAAAGCAGTGGATGTCATCTCCACGCTTACATTTCTCACCTCTGACATTGTGGCTTGGAATCTGTCGATGTAGTCTTGAAGACTTTCATCGGTCCTCTGATAGAGGTTGCACAGATCGCTCACAAATTTTGACGCTCGCATCTGCACAATGAATCGTGTAATGAACAACTTCTTTAGTTATCGAAAAGAGGTAATCGACCCCTGTGGGAGCTCGTGAAACCACGTGAGGGAATCTCCTCCTAATGTGGTAGGGAATATCCTGCAAGCAATCCTTTCATCATAGGTATACACCTGCACTTTCGTTAGATATTCTGTAAGATGAATGGCAAGGTCAGTCTTACTTGTATACCTGTCCATTATCACATCTCTCCACTTGGGAGGTAGCTTTGACTCCGTAATTTCCTTGCAAAATGAGGAAGCTATGTCGTCGCAAGTGTTTCCCTCGAACCCGCCTTTTTTGGAACCTATCAAGCTGAACTGCTTGAGCTTCTGCTTGAACTATTTGTCCTCCCTGCTCACGGCTGTTGAGGCAAACTCATCTCTCTGCCCCTTCATGCGGCTGTGATTTGGCGTGCACATAAAAGACAAATCATCCCCAATGGACGAGGTGGAAGATCTACTAGGGATGTATGGAGAATCTCTGCTTGAGGACATTCCCCTTATCGTATCTACCTGAGATTTTTGCCCTCATCTTCCTATTATCATGAGCTTTTGGTTCGTCGATGAAAATCCCCTTGTTTCTTCTTCTTCCAAAGTCTTCGATTTCATGGCCTCTTTCATGAGTCCTGGGTATTTTTTTCTTTTTCAGAGTTTGGACTATACTTTTAGTGAAGTCACTAAGACTAGCGCACATGTCCCTGATAGTAATAGGGGTATCTTTTGATTGCCACATGGCTACGTCATTGAATTCTGGGAGGAGGTTACCCCTAGTAGGGGATCTAGGAGACCTCTCTCTTCTTTCTGAGGGCCTAAATCTGCCTTAGTTGTTGTCATTATACTCTCTAGAAGTTGCATATTCATTGGATCTCGAACCTGCTATTTTCTCTCAACGAAAGTACCAAATGATAAAGCTATTTTTGTCTTTATTTGTAAGAAGGAGAGTCGGCAGCTGATGATCTAGTCGGCTGAATGGACATGTAAGAAGGAGTACCCGATCGGATCCGGGCGTTAATACTCCGAAACTTAACTTAGTAGCTTAGAGAGAGAAAGAGTATTTAGAGAGAGAGAGTCTCAAATAATCAATACATTGAGCCATTGTGTTTTAGGCTATTTATAGGAGTTCTTGGGAAGGGTATTTGAGTATCTTGAGGCGTGATAACTGGCATTGAAGTAGGTAAGCGGCAATGTGATAGGGAGCAGGTAGAGAGTATGGATATGGCTTGTCTCAGTGGACTGATAGGACGTGTTGTTCCATCAGTCCGATCGGACATTGCCTTTCTGTCTTGTCTTTCCAGCTCATGCTTTTGTCCTTTTGTTAATAGGCTTAGACCATGCTAAGTGTGTTGGGCTGACTTGATTGGACATTTGGAGATATTTTTTTTCATAATTATCAGTAATTATAGTATTTTGATAGGTTATTTCAGTTTCTTCTCAGCAAAAATTAAATTCAACCAAATAAATTGAATTATCTGTATAAACTAAATCGAATAAATCAAAAAATAAATAAATCAAATCAAATAGATCTAATTACTCACATTGTGGTTTAGTTTTTGCACACTCATGTTCTAATCTCTGTGTTCTATGGAACTTTTAATTAATAATGGACAAGTGTCATAATTCTATTGGAATTACTGTCTTGTTAGAGTATTTGCATTATACGAGGCCTTAGTTATTTTGATTATGTAATAATTGAAGAGTACAAGTGTTCAATAGATTATGTAATATATACTAAAGTGTCTGAGTGCTTTTTTTTTTTTTAAATCGATTTTGGCTGTATAGTAATGTAAAAGTGATGTAGACTTCAGAGGACAAGGTAGTCTAATAATTGATTTTCCTTTAATATGTATCCTTGAAATCATTAAAAAAATATAGCTACTAGTATTTTACTTAATGCTTTGGAATTTAAGGTAAAAAGAATTGAGGAAAATCGTTCGGTTTTTTCAAATAAATACTCCAATTTTTTTTAAGAATATGAAAATGAAAATAGAAAACATTTTTAAGTAACTAAATGCGTTTTCAGCATCCCAATTTTGACATATCTTTTCTGTAATGCATATATAGAAAGATATTTATAAATGCAATAATTCAAAACACCATAATAATACACTTAATTCTTTCAACATTCAATTAATTTTGCCTTTTTGGAAGAATTCTATGGTCCAACAAATAATGCGGCAAGTTGCACGTCCATAAACTTAAGAATTAATTGTCTTATTATTATTATTATGGTGGTCGTTTCCGACAAACGTTAGCTATTTTGTCATAGAAAAACAGTTGAAATACATTTAACATGCCAGATCAGATTGAAGGCAACGTAACAACTACGTAGCCATAACATTGTGGGATTTTAAGAATATAAATGAAACTTTAGCCTAAGCTTATGAATTAACAAACTCGCACATTGCTCTAATTCTCACTCTCTTTCCAATGGCATTTATAGAAATGCTTGCCATCATCTTCGCTTTCATTTGTTTCTCAGTCGGTTGGTGGCTGAGCAACCGCAAAGAGGTGCTCTTCAACTGGCCGGTGCTCGGAATGATTCCTCAACTTGCTGCAAATCTCCACCAATTCCATGAATGGAGTGCTAAAATAACAACAAGAGGTAAAGGAACATTCTATTTTAAAGGTCCCTTGTTCATGAAAATGCACATATTGTGCACTGCTGACCCTGTCAACATAAAGCATGTAATGAGTACCAATTTCAATAATTATCCAAAAGGCCCCGAGTTTAGGGAAATCTTTGAGGTTTTTGGAGATGGGATTTTCAATGCTGATTTTGATGTGTGGAGATATCTGAGAAAGACAAGCACTTCGGTGACCGGTCAAGACCGGTTTCGCAAGCGTTTGATGAAGACTGCAAGGGTAAAAGTGGAGAAGAAACTGTTCCCAATCATTGAGCATTTATGTGATAATGGTCTAGTAGTGGATTTACAAAGTATGATTCATAGGTTTACATTAGACACTTTGCTCAAAATGATTAATGGCCATGACCCAGAATCTCTCAACATGGAATTCGCACCAGTTGAGTTCTTCAAGGCCATGGATTATGTTGAGGAAGCTATATTCTATAGGCATTGTAAACCTAAACTGATTTGGAAGTTACAAAGATTGTTAGGGTTTGGACAGGAGAAAAGAATGAAAATGGGTTGGAAGATTTTGGATCAAACAGTAGTTGAATGTATAACAAGGAAAAGAGAACAACTCAAAGAAGAAGAAAAGATGATGATGATGATGATGATGGAGAGAGTTTTGATTTATTGACAAAATTCTTGGAGGAGAAAGAACTTCATGGGCCAAATTTCACTAACAAGTTCTTAAGAGATAGCATCCTCAATTTTATGCTTGCAGGAAGAGAAAATTCAGTGCAGTGGTTCTTCTGGATGGTGGCAAAGAACCCACAACTGAAAGAAAAGATCAGAGAAGAATTGAAATCAATCTTACCAGCAACAACGGCATTATCAGGGCCACAGTTTTTCGAACCGGAAAAGCTGAACAAGTTGGTGTATTTACAGGCAGCATTGTTAGAAACATTGAGGCTGTATCCAGCAATTCCATATGAGCACAAAGAGCCTCTAAAGCCAGATGTGCTTCCAAGTGGACATCATGTGGATGAAGGCATGACAATCGTCATACCCCTTTATGTTATGGGGAGATTGAGATTTTTATGGGGAGAAGACTGCGAAGAATTCAAGCCAGAAAGATGGATATCGGACGAAGGAAAATTGACGCAACATTCCCCTTACAAGTTCATGTCCTTCAGTGCAGGTCCAAGGACTTGTATGGGAAAAGAAATAGCTTTGATCCAAATGAAGGCAATTGCTTCTTTTATCATTCACAAATATGATTTTGAGGTTATCAAAGACCATCCTGTTATTCCTAACTATGCTTCTATTCTCCTTCATATGAAGCATGGCTGCATGGTTAAGTTTTACAGGAGATTTGCTCCATAGGTTTCTCCTATAGAAGACCGTTCTGTTATTCCTAACTATGCATCTACATGTTCTAGTTGTTTAATTTTCCTCGTGTTGTACCATCATTTCATATAGATTCAGCAATAATATAAATAAAAATATTGTGTTATTATGATTTGAGTAAAATTTTATAGTTTGATAATCTTTGTTTCGAAAGAAATTTTTCCTTGTCATACTTACTAAATATATTTTTTTTAATTTTAAATATTAATTTTTGCTTAAATTATAAATTGGATTCATGGAGGATTCTTTCCGACATAAATTACTTTTCATTAAGATTTTCCTTATAGTTTTACTTTTTATTAAAGCCTGAGATTTCATGCATGGTATTCTTTATATTATCTCTTATCTTGTAAGAAACTTGCATAGTTTTCATGGTTTTTAGAGGCGTTTTCTCTTTTTCCTTTCTCTCGTGTGAGATGAATATATTTGGGTGCTACTATATGATATTTTTTTCTGTTATTTTTGAGTAAAATTTAAATTCTATTTATCTATTACTTTTAGAATTTTAAGGTAATTTAATTTGTTTTTTTAATTTATTTTTTTTAATAAAATCAGAACCAATCAAATTTGATAATTTATTTTTAATTATATAATTTAATATTAAATTTAAATCTATTTATTATTTTTTAATCATAGTAAAAATAACAAAAATGACTGAAAAAAAGAACGGATGGAGTATCTATCCTATTTGGGGTTGATATCAAATTTACTTAGTGGCCCACTAATTATGTGGCAAATATGTAATCTCAGCCGTTAGATGGAAATTGGTGTCTTTACCCTTAGTTAAGGAAAGAGACTTGTCACTTTTTTTTTTTAAGAAAAAAAAAATTCTCATCAATGCTGGTTTTTGTCCCAAATAATACCATCTTTTGGTTGTCCAAAGTCATATATCTTTTCACCTCCTCAATATTTTCTTCCCTTCCCAAATTTATCATCCATATAAGTGAATGTTGATGCAAAACCTATAACCTTGAGGAAAAAAAATATCTAGCAATGAATAATTTAATTATAATTTATATAATCATTTTACTGGAATTCACATTGTACTGCAATATCACACATAAAAATAAGTGTTTTTTTGTTTATAATTAATTTATGTCTCTAAAATAAAATTTATCTTTGATATATCCATATATTATAATTTCAATTTATAAATAAAGATAAAAAAAAGTATGACTTATCACATAAGATTCTCTTCATAATAAAAAAAAAAAACTTGTCTAAGTCAATCAATCCCAATAATTAATTTATTCGAAAAAAGATATAATAATTAATAATATAAAATTTAATCCATATTAATTTGAATTTTTGAACACATGATTTAAGTTCAAATGGAAAAAAATATACAGCAAATTAAGAAAGTTTGATTTTTTATGCTAGAGAAATAAAATTTGTATATTATGAAGCTAAAACACATTATGAGAAATTATGTAGTAAATTCAAATGGAAAATTACTTTGTAAACTGAGAAAGTGTCGATTTATGAGAAATTATGTAGTAAGTTCACCATGCTGAGAGATAAAATTTATTTAAATACCAAAACTTGGTATATTATCAAATAAAGAAACAGCCAAATTTTAATGTTGTCCGAAATTGATTTTGGTGCAGATATAAAACCTAAAAAAGCAAGTTTACCATAGTTTGTTGCTATGTCTAGTCAAACTGCAAACTATATCTTTCCCAAAAAAGAAAAACGCAAAATATATCCATTAGCCCATCTGGATAGAGAATCAGAGATTTTAATCATTTATACCTATTGATTTTATAAATTTAGTTGATTAACTTTTTTTTTTTTAAAAAAAAAGAAAGAGAAGTAGTGAATATTATTATTAAACTATTAATTTCCCAACAACATGTTCCTAAGATGTGTCAGTTGCGTCTAAATGGCCAAGGCTGCCTATTCTAAATAGAGCAACTGCCAAAATATATATATATAGCCCTAATAAATGAGATAGTATGGTAAGAGTTTTTTTTTTTAATTTTAAATATTTATCAAAGAATGTTTTATTTAAAAAAAAATTTATCCGTTGTAAATTTAAATTTAATCAGTTAAGTAAATTTTAAATAATATATGATTATACTTAAAAAAGAATTTGAAAGAGAAATTTGAGTGGATGGAATCCTTACGTGTATAAACTGATTTAATAGGTTATTATTATCTTGGAAAAGTAATTTGCATAGTTCTTTTTTTTAACATTACAGTTTATTAAATATTTGATTCAGAGATGACAACGTAAAAATTAGGCCTAATTAAAAGATTCAAATTATAAGTAGGGTAAACAACTGATTTTTAATTTTTAAGTCCTTATTAATTAGTTTTTGCTATAATTTCCTAATTCTAATTAATGATGAACTCGTACTTTATGTTGTTTGTTAATGAAAATGCATTTTGTATTCCAAAGTAATACATACGAGCTTATAATATACAGTATTTATATTTTTTCTGTTCCATTTATTACGATAATTTTTAGAATATTTTGTTTTATTCATAGTTTTAAGAGTATATCATATTAGAAAAATTGAAAAACGAATCTATTTTTGGTCTAAATATTTATGATAAAAAATCCTTTAAGAAGAAAACCAAACTTAAACCATCAAAATCGGGGGTCAATTTCACCCACGGTCACTCAATTATAGTGAAATCACCCAAAAGTAACCGAATTATTTTTTGTGACATAAATGTCACTTAACTTATCACATATTTGCATAAAAGTCACAGTAACCGGATTCCGGCAAAATTCTCACCGGAATGATTACATGGAATGCCACGTCACACGTAGGACCCATCATGGAGACACATCACAAGCTGACATGTCAAATTTGACATGCCAGCTGCCACATCATAAAAAATTACACATCAGCTACCAATAGAATGTTGACACGTCACCCAAAAATCTACATCGTCTTTGCCACATCTGAAAAGGCCACATCAGCAAGCATACACCAGCTAAAGGCAAACAAAATTGGATCAAAGGCCCCAGTCTAAGTGAGACTTTGCCCAAAGCTAAGTCAATGTGGATCACTTATTCTTGCTATTGATTTAGATGTGGAATAATTATAAAGGGAATAACAATTCCTTAGCTTTTCGATGTGGGATTTGCCAATACAAACAAGGCAGAAGACGACAGAAAATTAGTGAAAGCTAGCTCAGATATTATGAGAATCATAATGGATCAGCCCAAGGCTAAATGAGCTTTAGCCCAAGCCCAAGACTAATTGAATGTGGATCACTTATCTTGTTATTGATTTAGATGTGGAATAATTATAAAGGGAATAACAATCCCTTAGCTTTTCGATGTGGGATTCGCCAATACAAACAAACAACTTCAGTTAAGCATTGAAAAATAGAAGGCCTCACATCTCACTTCTGTTAAGCATTGAAAAATAGAAGGCCTTCCATTCAATATCCAATAAACATAATCTAATGAACATGAAAATTATAAAAATAAATTGATGTTTATCAGAACTATTTCACTCATCCAATGATTACCGAAAAAATGCCTTCTGACCCACCTAAATTCTCTCTACTCCTCCATCAGATCAACACCTCCGCCACTGACTCCTCTTCTCCTTGTCAGAAATGGTGGTCCCCTCTTTCTTGCGCCATACTTGTTCCCGACACCGTCGTACGTTATCACATCCATGGAGTAGGCCCCAATCAGTGCTGCTCCACCATAATAAAGCAGATCCTTGCCCTCATTTCCACCGTCTGGTTCGTCGTCAAATGATTCGATAATCCCCAAGCTTACAAGCACTTTGTCAAGAGCTGCCATGTCATCGTCGGAGATGGGGATGTAGGGACTCTCCGTGAAGTCCATGCCATATCCGGACTTCCAGCTGAAAGCAGCACCGAAAGCCTGAAGATCCTAGACAACGAGCGCCACGTCCTCAGCTTCAGCGTGGTCGGTGGTGACCATATCGGCTGGAAAATTATAAGTCAGTGACCTCACTTCATGCTTCTGCGTTAGGGAATGGCTCCGTCGTGATCGAGTCTTACGTGGTGCATGTTCCTCCCGAAAACACAAAAGACGACACATGTGTGTTTGTGGACACCATCGTTCGGTGCAACCTCCAGTCACTAGCTCAGATCGCCGATAACTTGGCCAGAACCAATAGATCTTCTTCGTAAGTAAAAAAGATAAAATTCCACGACAATGTTGTCTTATAAATATTATTATTATTATCATTGTTATTACCATAATGGTTATAAATATATTATTGTTAAAACTCAAATGGCTTTGGTAATACAGTCGTTTTTGTGAGTTTGCCAATGAAAAACTTCGAATTGAAACCCAGTTTCCCTTGTAATGTAACTGCTATTTAATTCTATTTTTTTATTTATTTTTGTTTGTTTATCAGTTTGTGAAATAGAAAAATAATGATGACACACACACCCCATTATGATTCTCATAATATCTGAGCTAGCTTTCACTAATTTTCTGTCGTCTTCTGCCTTGTTTGTATTGGCAAATCCCACATCGAAAAGCTAAGGAATTGTTATTCCCTTTATAATTATTCCACATCTAAATCAATAGCAAGAATAAGTGATCCACATTGACTTAGCTTTGGGCTAAGTCTCACTTAGACTGGGGCCTGTGATCCAATTTTGTTTGCCTTTAGCTGGTGTATGCTTGCTGACGTGGCCTTTTCAGATGTGGCAAAGACGATGTAGATTTTTGGGTGACATGTCAACATTCTATTGGTAGCTGATGTGTAATTTTTTATGATGTGGCAGCTGGCATGTCAAATTTGACATGTCAGCTTGTGATGTGTCTCCATGATGGGTCCTACGTATGACGTGGCATTCCTTGTAATCATTCCGGTGAGGATTTTGTCGGAATCCGGTTACTGTGACTTTTATGCAAATATGTGATAAGTTAAGTGACATTTATGTCACAAAAAATAATTCGGTTACTTTTGGGTGATTTCACTATAGTTGAGTGACCGTGGATGAAATTGACCCTCAAAATCGGCCAATTGAAAAATGAATCAATTGACCCGGTCCGATTTTATGATAATGTAAAAGGTTAAATATATAGAAAAGGCTGAAAAAGGTGCACAACTTATTAAAAGAAAAAAAAAAGTGAAAAACCCCAGAAATTTCTGGATCAATTCTTGGCATTATAGCAAAATTATTTTTCGTTCATTTTTAACTTTTAACATTTTCGTATGTAAACTTTTTTTACAAAAGCTTTTTTACATTTTACAATTAAATTTTTTTTTCTAAGAAAACTTAAACTTACTAATTAAATAATTTATTTCTTTAAATTTATTAGTTATTACATTTTAATCTATATAAAATATTAAAAATTATTATACTTCGGTCCAATTTAACGTCAATTCTGTCATATTTGGCCATTTAAATTCTAATAGTGTATTTTCATCGATTCCATTATATCCATTTAAATTCTAACTAATTTTGAATTTTGCATTTTTTATAAATTTTGACATGATGATAAATATATTTATTACTAATCCTTAATTCATATTTAATTATAATAATAAATGGTATATATTAATTTTTTTAACTCTTGATCCTCTATTTTCTCTAATTTGATGTGCGATCTCATTCTGCGGATCTTGATTTCGCCCAAAGTGATAATTTTTGAATTTCAACAAGTATTAATTATATATTTTTCTTTTACATTTATGTATGCACAAAAAAGCAGAAAAATTAATGGGGCAAAAATATAAAATCGTAAAGAATTGGTATAAGGAATGATGTTTTGGTAAATTATAATGAATATTTTATAAAATTAAAGTTAATTAATAATTTTTTGATTTATATGAATAGTCGAAAGTTATCGAATTGAATGAAATAAAAAGAATATCTCTAATTTTGTAGTGCAACTTACGTAAATTCTTTTAAATAAATAAATAACCTGTTGGATAGAATAACCGGCTAAATCACACAGGAATAAAAACAAATAAACAAAAAAATAGCAAGAAGAACACAAAAATTTAATGAGGTTAGGCCAACAATGCCTACGTCTTCAGTGGCGGCTATTCTTTTTTATTTCAGAGAATATTGATTCTCTAACTTTTACAGCGACACACAAAACTAGGTTACAACATTGGTATTTATACATAACCAACCAGGTACGCAATTACATAAATGTCCTGTACCATAAACATTAGGGATGAGCAAAAAAATCGAAAAACCGAAAACTGGTCCGAAATCGAACCGATTTTTTAGGTTAATCGAACCGAAAAAATGGTTAAGGTTTTTAAAAATATAGATTTTCGGTTTTCGGTTCGGTTTCGATCCACGATTTAAAAAAACCGTCGATTTCGGTTAACCAGACCGGTTCAATTTATTTTTTTAATATATATATATATATATATATATATATATATATATATATATATATATATAAGGAAACGGAAACCCTATCTGCCGCCCCTTTTCCCTTCCAACTAAAATTCCCCATCGTTCTCTGTTCTTCCCACTTGAATCGGAGTCCTCCAATCTTCACGCTCACCTCTCCCGTGAAGGTAATCTCGTTGCTGAAACGCACAGCGACCGCTCTCAGCCTCTCGCCACTGCCATCTGCCTCTCGCCACCGCCCTCTTCCGTTCTCTTTGACTGGTGCGTCATGGTTCAGTTGTTCTTATGTTCATTTTTTAATTGAAACTCTATGGTTCTTGGATCTGTTGCTTGTTGTCACCCTGTTTCTTTTCTGGTCTCATAAATATCCATGGTTCTATTGGAACTTGGATGGAATGATATTGGAGCATGGTTACATATGCTGTGGTCCTTCAAATTTCACGTCGCACTGGCATTTAACAATTGAAACTGAATCGTTTGTCATATTTATCAGCACTTTTAGTGTTTTACTTTTTCTTTTCTTGAACATTTTACTAGCATTTATCATAGTGTCTATTTTGGGGGGATCGTTTTACATGACAGCATGTCACATGCTTTTAATTTTAGATTTATAGTTGCGGAGTAAATATTGCATTTAGATTTTTCTTTAGATTCTATTTGTAGATTTTCTAAACAAGTCTCTGAGATATACTTGACATATCTAATGTTTAAGCTTTAGTGCATTATTGTGAGCATTATTTGTCTTTGAAACAAGCCTCTATTTGCCATTTAGATATGCAGACCTTTCATGGTCCTACTTGTTCTAGACCAAAACATTGGTAGGAAGAAATCTATATAGCTTATGAAACTTGTTGTGGGCAAGAAGCAAATTAAATAAATTTTTTTGTTTAAAATTATTTGTTTACTATCAAAATATTTACAGCTGGTCCGACTAAATAATTTTTCTTGCAGATTTCATCAAGCAAGTTGATCCAATCGGCTCAATTAGTTACCTCCATTCATCCTCATTTATATATTTCCAATAATTTCATGAATGAAATATTGTTAATTATTTGAATAAATTTAAGATTTAAATAAGATAAATGAACCAAGCTGCATGGTAAATATAAGCATTTCAAGTTTTATCCCTTTCTGTTTCTATGTGTAGTGAAATGTTCACTTTAAAATTATTACTTCTTCAAAAAAAAATTATTACTTTTTGGCAGGGTTGGAAAAAAAAACCAAAAATTTGATTTCAAAATTGAACCAATTTTTAGGTTAATCAATTTGATATATTCAATTTTTTTAAAATATTTTTAATTATTAATTTCGATTTTTAAATACTAGTTAAACATTAATCAGAGATTTTTTTAAATTATATTTAAGAATATGTTATGGAATTTGACATGACATTAGATTATCATTATTGTGTCCATACTCTTTAAATTATACTCCATAAATTATATCTTCTTCTCAAAAATTAAATAAATTTTTTTAAATATTTTTTATAAAAGATCATGGTTTTTCATAATTTTGATTGTTTATTGTGTGTGAAGGTTGGTCGTTCAATTTATTTAGTGCATGGCCCATTATGAATTCGCTCAATGATTATATTAAAATTACTCTCTTTTCCAACTTTCATTTATGTGTCTATCCATGATTTGAAGCAATCTCTTTATTTTGCCGGTTGGGAAAAAAGTATTTGTATCTAAAGTTTTGATATCTTGTATATAAAGTTACTCTCCACTCACGCACTCCATTTCATATTATAATTAGTAAAAATGTTAAATATATTTTATTTATTTTCTTCTTTTTTACCTTTTTTTCATTAGACCAACAATTGAAATTCGCATTTCTGCTTCTCAGGTGGGTCTTCATATTTTAAAACCATCAAAATAAATTTAATAGCATTGCTAAGTGTAGGCAATTTGGTGATGCAAATGCTTTTTGTCTATTGCTAAATGTGATACTTGGAGAAATTACTTTTAGTTGCTCATGGATGATTGTTGTGCATTGAAAGTGTATTATATGAATGAGATAACACCTAATTTCAAGTGTACGATGAATACATATACTCCTAATTTCAAGTGTACGATGAATACATATACTTAATTAGACAATAATTTAAAGAGTTTAAATCGAATTATGTCATTTTTACTCTTTGAATTATGTGAAACATACAAACCATTAACTTCATGTCTTTGTTTTGTTTAGAATTTATGGAGAATTTATCAAGTACGGCTGAAAATTCTACAACAAACAGTGGCAGTACCACTCCACAAGGACAACTGCAGCAAGAACATAGAACAAATGAAGAATGTACTGAATCGGTTCAAATAGAGACAGTAAGTCAAGGAGGAAATTCAACAAAACCGCCACTTCCAAAATCGAAGAAGAGTGGTAAGCGAAAATCTTGGGTTTGGGATCATTTTGAAAAAATTGCTAGTGACAATAGTAGTGACCAAAGGGCTACTTGCAAATATTGTGAGAAGTCTCTTGCATGTCCATCATCTAGTGGAACTAGTTGTTTAAGTAATCACTTGAGTAGGTGCTGAAAATATCCAACAAATGTAGAAAAAAGCCAAAGAACATTGACATTTAAACCTTTACCAAGTGGAAGTTTAGCTAGTAGTGACCAAAGGACTACACATACACTTTCACATTGGAAATTTGATCAAGAAGAGTGCAGGAGATGTCTAGCTAAAATGATAATTTCTGATGAGATTCCTTTTAGATTTGTGGAACATGAAGGATTTCATGATTTTTGTCGTGCTATGCAGCCTTTGTTTGTTATGCCATCACGTTTTACAGTTGCTAGGGATTGTTATAATCTCTATAAACAAGAGAAAAAGAATTTGATGAGTTGTTTGAAGAAGTTATCTTCTAGAATTTGTCTTACAGCAGATGCATGGACTTCCATTCAGAATTTGAGTTATATGTGTATCACATGTCATTTCATTGATGAGAATTGGACTTTGCATAAAAAGATCATTTCTTTTTGTCCAATTTCTAGTCATTCTGGTGAGGTCACGGGTCAAACAATTGAAAAATGCTTGCTTGATTGGGGTAGCCGTAGAGTTTTTACTGTGACTGTTGATAATGCAGCTTCAAATGACTTGGGTATTCAGTATTTAAAAAGGAGATTGAATAGTTGGGAGGGTAGTGTTTTGGATGGTGAATATTTGCATATGAGATGTGCTGCCCATATTTTGAGTCTTATTGTGAAAGAAGGTTTGAAAGATATTGATACTTCAATTGAGAAAATTCAAAATGCAGTAAAGTATGTTAGATCTTCTCCTTCTAGATTGAGTAAGTTTAAAGATTGTGCTAAAAAAGAGTTGCTAGACACTTCGAGTCTTGTATGCTTAGATGTGGATACTAGGTGGAATTCAACTTATTTGATGTTAAAGTCTGTTATTAAGTTTGAAAAGGCTTTTAACTTACTTGAGGTGACCAATAACAAGTATGTGAGTGAGCTTTTGTGTAAGAGTGGTTTACCGGAGAGGAGTGATTGGGAATATGCTAAAAGTATGCTTCCTTTTCTTGAAGTGTTTTATGAAACAACCGTGAATTTGTCTGGCTCTCTTTATGTCACTAGAAATGAATATATGAGACAGATTTATGGTATTGGCTTGTTGATTTCTTCATGGTGCGAAAGTGACCATTTGGGTTTAAAAGCAATGGCTGTTAAGATGAAAAAAAAATTGATAAGTATTGGGCAAATGTTGATAATGTGAATATTATGTTGTTTGTTGCTGTGGTGCTTGAACCTCATTTCAAATTGGAATCTGTTGATATCATTATTGAGAATTGTTATGGTGATGAGAATAGTGAAAAGTTAAAAGAAATATTGAGAAAAGTTTTATCTGCCATGTATGACTTTTATGGTGCATCAATAATGCTATCCACTCAAAAAGAAGCAATTGAAACAGTTGAGCTTGATAAAAATGAGGTTAAGTCTAGAGTTACTACTGATATTATTCGAGCAGTTTTGAAGAAACAAAAGGTATCTAAAGGTAGTGGGGAAGTAAAAACTGAGTTTGATAGATATAACAATGAGGTGCTTGAGGAAGATAAAGAATGCTTTGATATATTGAATTGGTGGAAGGTTAATTCATCAAATATCAAATACTTTCTGCAATGGCTCGAGATGTGCTGGCAATGCGTATGTCAACCGTTGCATCAGAATCAGCTTTTAGCACAGGAGGCCGTATTCTTGATTCATTTCGATCAAATCTAACTCCTAGGACTTGTGGAAGCACTCATTTGTGGACAAGATTGGTTTAGATCAACTGGTAATCGAATTTCAGTTGAACAAGTTTTAGAAGAACTTGAAAACAGTTGAGATAGGTATTATTTTTTCTTATTTGATTTTTTTTACTTATATTTCTATTGTTGATTTTAACAACTTTTAATTTGTGATTTTTCTTGGATTTTTTAATTGCAGAGTTAGCTTGTGATGTAACTGATCATAATGTGGTTCAAGTTGATGACTAGCAAGTTAACTATGTAAAAATTTATGTGATTTGTATTTTTATTTGACGTTTAGGTGTTGAATTTATTTGAACATTATGTGTTTAGTTTGTAATTTCAATATTAAAGTAATTTGAATATTTTAACTTTATGTTTGTAGTTTGAACAATATGTTGAATTAAGTATGTTATTCAATTTTTATTTTTAAGTATTTTGATAATTTAAATTTTTAATTGTATTTTATAATTGTAGTGGTTAACCGAAAAAAATTGGTTAACCAGTTCGAAAAACCGAAACCGATGGATTGGTTAACCGATTGCAATGGACTGGTTAATGGTTAGTCTTTTAAAAAAACCGATGTATATGGACTGGTTAATTTTTTTGCTAATGGACCGGTTAACCGGTCCATGCTCATCCCTAATAAACATGTACACACGCTTTTCCAAATCCACTAGGATTCCAGCCACACACGCATGCTACTCAAACAGATTACTCCAGCTATCCGATCGGACAGTCTAGCTCTCCCGAGCGTCCTGCTCTACCTAAGCGTCCCACTTCTCCCGAGAGTCCTGCTCTTCCCAAGCATCCTTGTCCGACTGTACATACTTCATATGTTCCTCTGATCGGATTCTCCTAAGCAAACACTCTTTGCTTTGCTTCCATCATCTGTCGGTCAGCTGATATATGAGCCATTCCCAACAAATTTCCACCTTGACGAATATCAAGCCCCTTTAGAGATTTAACCATGGACTTTCTCATATACTTAAGTGGGTTGGGCCACCATGCTTTCTAGCAACTACAAACGTTTAACAAGTCCAAACAATGCATGAACTTGTTAGTAGTCACTGGCTTCGTTAACATATCAGCTGTATTCTCACTAGTGTGCACCTTCTACAACAAAATCTCACTAGATGTAACCAATTCTTTGATCTTGTGATATCTTACATCAATGTGCTTAGTCCTCGCATGGTACACTTGGTTCTTAGCCAAGTAAATAACACTTTGACTATCACAATTCAACTAGACTCCACTTTGCTGAATGCCCAGTTCCTTCACTAGCCCCGAACGCCATAATGCTTCTTTAGCAGCTTCAGCTACTGCCATATACTCGGCTTCAGTTGTGGATAATGCTACTATGGACTGAACCGTTGATCTCCAATATATAGGTCCTCCACCAAGAGTAAACACATACCCAGTCGTCGACCTCTTATCATCCAAGTCTCCAGCATAATCCGAATCCACAAATCTGACTACAAAAGGACCATCCTGCTGATTCCCAAATACTATTCCATGTCCGACCATCCCTATCAGATACCTGAAAATTCACTTGACTGCTTCCCAATGTCACCTTCCTGGTTTAAACATGTACTTGTAAACTTGACCGACTGCTTGAGCTAAATCCGGTCGGGTACATACCATTACGTACATTAAGCAACCGACTGCACTGGCATATGGAAACTTTGTCATGTTCTCATTTTCTTTATCTGTTTTAGGGCACTGATCAGATGAAAGATGAAAGTGATTCGCCAATGGAGTGCTTACAGACTTAGCTTTGCTCATCTCGAACTTGTCTAACACTTTCTTAACATAACTCTGTTGAGATAACCACAGTTTCCTTGAGCCTCTGTCCCTGTGAATCTCCATTCCAAAATTCTTCTTGGTTGCTGCTAAGTCTTTCATCTCAAATTCCTGGCTTAACAAATCTTTCAAACTAAGAATATCTTGCATGTTCTTTGCAATAATCAGCATATCATCAACATACAGTAGCAGAAAAACAAAAGTCCCATCATATAGGCTCTTAACATAAACACAGCAATCATACTCATTGCCTATAGCCGATCTGAATCATGAAGGAGTCGAATCGCTTGTACCACTGTCTAAGAGACTATTTAAACCCATATAGTGATTTCCTTAACCTGCAGACCAAGTTCTCCTATCTAGGTTGAGTGAATCCTTCTGGCTGCTGCATATAAATTTTCTCCTCCAAATCCCCATGCAAGAAAGCAGTTTTAACATCCATATGCTCTAAATGCAAATCCCAGCTTGCTACTAATGCAAGCACTGCCCTGATTGAAGTGTGGCTGACCATCGGAGAAAAGATTTCTTCATAATTTATCCCCTTCTCCTGAACAAAACCCTTTGCTACCAATCGAGCCTTAAACTTTTCCCCTTCTTTTTCTGATACTGTTGGTTTCCTCTTGTACACCCACTTGCATCCAATAGCCTTCTTCCCCTCTGAAAGCCGAACGAGCTCCCACGTTTGGTTTTTATTCAAAGACTCCATCTCCTCAACCATTACACCCATCCATTTTTCTTTCTCCTTGCTTGTAATAGCTCCTTGAAAGGTAGTTGGATCATCACTACTAACTAACAGTGCAAAAAAGACTATGTCTTAAAAACCAAATCTGGTCGGAGGTCTTACATTGGTGCGTTTCTCTTTATCTCGGGCTAGATTGTAATCTTGCCGATCATTTGGATCCGAGCCCCCATACATTGAACGTGAGCTATCATTCTGATCGGCCACGACATCTTCAACCCGCTCTATTTCCACTGGATGTCGTCCTAGTTCCAACTGTACCATCTCCAAACTAGAGCTCTCTCTTGGCACCTTATCTTGATTCAGCTATAACATAGACTGCTCATCAAATACAGCATCTCGACTAATCACCATATTCTTTTCATTCGAATCCCAAAACTTATACCCTTTCACACCCTTCTTATATCCTAGAAAGATGCACCTCTTGGACTTAGGATCCAGATTTGACCTTTCATTATCAGGTATGTGCACATAGGCAGGACATCCAAAAATGTGCAAGTGTTCAAACTCGACCGCATGACCTGTCCATACCTCCTCTGCAATCTTTCCACCCAATGATGCACATGATGATCTATTAATGAGATAACACGCCATATTCATAGCTTTTGCCCATAAGCTCTTTAGAAGACCGGCATTCAGTCTCAAGCATCGTGCCCATTCTGTCGAGGAACTATTCATCCATTCGGCCACACCATTCTGCTGTGGTGTCTTTCTCACAGAAAAATACCTCTGAATCCCATGCTCCTCACAAAACTTCTGAAATTGTGAATCAGTATACTCCGTACCATTATCCAACCTCAAATACTTAATCTTCTAACCCGTCTGGTTTTCCACCTTAGCCTTCTATAGCTTAAACTTGGTAAAGACTTTCGATTTCTTCTTCAAGAAATACACCCAGAACTTCCTTAAAAAATCATTAATAAACGTGACATAATACTGAGATCCTCCCAATTACTTCTCCATCATAGGACCCCACACATCCGAATGCATATAGTCAAGAATCCCTGGCCAACCGTAAAACTGACTTTAATTTGCTTTCCAATAACACAAAACTTGAGCTTACAGCTTTTAACCCCTTGCAATAAATTTCTCTTATGCAATTTCGTCATCCCTTGTTCACTAAGATGTCCAAGACGCATATGCCAGAGCTTCATGTTGTCATCATATGACTCCACCGAGTGAACTCCACCTACAACTGTACTCCCTAACAGCTTGTAGATATTTCCTGCAGTGAGCTTTCCTTTCATCACTGTCAATGCTCCCTTTACAATTCTAATAGTTTCCCTATCCTCATATGCCTTGGGAATGAAACCATTATTATGTAAAGTACCCAAGGAAATTAGATTCTTCTTTAGATCTGGTATGTGTTGAACCTCACATAGTGTCCAAACAGTCCCATCATACATTCTCACTCTGACTTCACCTATTCCTACAATATTGCAACATTTGTCATCACCTAGATAGACCGATCCAGAGTTGACCGATTGGTATGATGTGAACCACTCCCTGTTCGGTGTTATGTGATACCAGCATCCAGAATCAAGAATCCATGCATCCATGAACTGAGTTTTTGATACCGAAAGCATATCTCCATCACTGCTAGCTGATCTTTTATTCTGTGCCACATTCATCGATCTCTCATCATTCTGCTGTTGCAGCTTTGGACAATCCTTCTTCATATGTCCCTACTCCTTGCACTTATAGCAACGAACCGTCTTCTTACCTTTTGACTTAGATCTGGAATTCCATTTTCCAGAACCTTCCTTATTTATCTTTCTTCCACGATTTTGATTACTCTTTACATACAAACTATCACCTTAAGAGCTTTCCCCTGCATTCTGCTTCCATCGGTTGTGAGCTAACAATGCTGTAGTTATCTCTTCAACTTGAATAGTTTCTTTTCCATATGTAAGAGTCGTCACCAGATGTTTATAAGAAGGAGGCAACGAACATAACAAAATCATTGCTCTATCTTCATCCTCAATTTTTACATCCAGCCTTTCTAGATCCTTGATTATTTGATTAAAGATATTCACGTGCTGAGCCAGATCTGACCCTCCCTGCATCTTCAGGCTATACAACCTCTGCTTGAGATATAATTTATTCATCAGTGATTTGGACATAAACTGACTTTTCAACTTCCTCCATATTTCTCCTGAAGAAGACAGATTCATTACATAATACATAATCTCATCTGTCAAACACAACCTAATAGTTGCCGCCGCTCTTTGCTGCAACTCTTCCCCGTCTTTATCATCTACTGTTCCCGATTTTTATGCCCGCAGCGCCTTGAAGAGTCCTTGCTATGCCAACAGTTGTTTGCCACAACTTGAAGTTACCCTGACCATCAAACTTGACTACTTCGAATTTCGTTTCTGACATAGCCATCTCAACCAAAGCTCTGATACCAATTGTTGGGTAGAATAACCGCCTAAATCACATAGAAATAAGAACAAACAAGCAAGAAAATAGTAAGAAGAACACAAGAATTTAACGAGGTTCAACCAACAATGCCTACGTTCTCGATGGCAGCTATTCTTTTTTATTCTAGAGAATATTGATTCTCTAACTTTTATAGCAGCACACAAAATTAGGTTACAATATTAGTATTTATACATAAGCTACCAGGTACGTAATTACATAATTGTCCTGTACCCTAAACATATATACACGCTTTCCCAAACATACTAGGATTCCAGCCACACCTGCACGTCACTCAGACAGATTACTCTAGCTATCCGATTGGATAGTCTAGCTCTCTCGAGCATCCTTCTCTACCTGAGCGTTCCACTCCTCCCCTGAGTTCTGCTTTTCCCGAACGTTCTTTTTTGACTATACATACTCTATATGTTCCTCCAATTGGATTCTCTTGAGCAAACACTCGATGTGTCTCAACATAATATATTTCAAAGAATATTTTGTTCACATCATGAATAAGCTCAGCAAGCTAATGTGGGATTTCACCTTTATTTTTAGATTTTGACAATGATATAATTAGCGATGATGCACGGTCACGCCAAATTAGCTCAGGTGACACCGGAGCAATGAATGACCCAAATGTTGGTGGTGAAGGCACAAGCAACCCAAAAGTGGATGAGCGACAGCGAAAGTATCCGAATAGATAGAGAAGGCGACCTAGATATGGCACAAGATCATATCTATTTCATTAGGTACTATATATATAATGTTGCTTATATATGCTACAATGTATTTAATAACAAAGTCCTTGGTACATTTTAATATTATTATAAATATTAGTAATTGGTTAATTAATATTACTTTTAATTACCAAATAACTTAATGTAATATAGCAGTTGGTTAATTTTTTTCGAAGTATTTAAAAATAATAATTATATTTTTTAACACTTGGATAAATAAACCATATAAAATTCAACCAACATATGCATACAAATATAGACAATCTAAAAATGGTAAAAAACATCCAATATTTATGGATATGTTGATGTACACTCTGATGGATCGGGCAAGTTTGGATATATTTTCCTGTTGTGACCCTCATTTCTACAAAGCACACATCAGTTAGGCCTGCTACGGTCTCTTCTGTCCATTTCATTTCTATATCTAGAGGTTCAAGGCCTACCTTTTTTCCTTATAAGCTCTAGTTTTGGTACTAAATTTGGCCCAACATATGGCTTCCAATAATTACGATATCCAAGTGGTTGGGAAAAGGAATTATAACAACTCAAGGCCTAAAAGAAATTACAACACTTGTCAACGTATCTCCACATGTCAACACAAACAAGCATACATGTTACTATAGCATGTGAACAAGGTATTTTAGTCCTTTGAAACTTTCCACATTCACATGTACGACAATTCAAATTAACGGATTGCTTGTTATTTCCTTTTCGCTTGCTTTTTCTATTTTTCGTCCTGACAATGAACAATTCTATACGTCGATCAAAACTATCAACTTTGTGGCCGCTAGTTTTTTGAACACTCCTAGGCATCTCTTCCATACATTTTTATGTGTATGTATTACCTGTAGCTATCTGAGATCGATACATACACTTTCTATCATAAAAAAAATTAACCAATAATACAAATACGTGCTCAACAATAGTACAAACAAGCATCATTCGAACACCTTTTAATGCACTATTTACACTCTCTGTAATGTTGGTTATAGCATTACCATATGTATGGCCATTATCATGAGATAGTGTTCACTTATCTAGAGAGTTTTGCATTATCTAGTTGTATGAATTAACATCAAGTTCCTTAATCTCTTCTATTTGTTTTGTAAACTTTTAAGGTTGAAAGTTGTTTCCTATCAAAAAATGTTACTTGAAATTAAAAAAACAAATTCCTAACTTTCAACATTCAAAATAAAATAAAATACAAATTTAATAAAAGAATTATATGTCACATATCGACCTTATATAATTTGTCCTTGATTTTGGGATTTCTATGCGCGATATTGTAATTGCTAACAAAGTATCGCAGAGAGTATCGATGATAAGCTAATCGCTCCTTCCAACCACTATTATTATCACAAAATAATGTTAGAATACCCGTATGTCGGTAAAAAATAATAGTTATATCCACTTATTTAGTGGCATACTTCCTAACACAAGTACCAATCCCAACTAGATTTATTCTCCTTTTTAACAACTACAAATGCTACCGGGTACAAGTAATTATTTCCATTAATAGCATTTACTATCAAAAGAGTCTAATGGAACTTGCCTATCATAAATGTACCATCAATTAGCAACACGAGTTTGTAGTGTGATAGTCCATCAATACATGGTTTAAATGCCCGGAAGAGCCTATTAAATTGCTTATAATTTGATTGTATACTATCTTCTACAACAAATTCGTAGAAAAATTCAGGATTGTATGTCTCTATAGCCTTAAGATAACCGGCAACTTCCCATATAAAGCCTCATAGTTGCCAAATATCTCCTCCTACACGTTGGTCTTCGCATACCAAGCCTTGCTATAGGAAACATCATAGTTAAAATGACTCCTGATATCAGCCATTATAACACTAACTTTTAGATCAGGAGCTGCACTAACCATCTCCAAGATACAATTACAAATAATTTGGCTATCTAGCTGTCTATATTGTTGAGATACTACTAGCGTAGTACAGCTATGAGAACCCTTGTACACACTGATAATCCAATAAAGAGATGCCCTTTTTTTCATAGCTCTAAGTTTTCACTGACAGTAAGTATCTTCAGTGTGTGAGAAATATACCACCCAATATGAAAGCTTAGATTCAACAACTTTATGTAACACATTATTCTAAATCGAAAATTTTTTTACATAGGCCTTAACTTTATCATTTGATGTGAATACCAAGCCTTCGTATAACTCTAAAACACCATCCCATATTAACATTGTCAAATCGCTAGACATGCTGATCTAAGCTTCTGTAAAATTAATATATGTGTGGTGTACATATGGAAAGTGAAACTGTGAAATATTATATTGTTCACCAACTTCAACTTTAACATCATTCATGTTCAAAGTCTAAAGGCCTTCTGTCACATGGATTGCACTACTTGGAACAAAGCTATCATCCTTGCCAATAGCAGTTTCCTCACCAGCACCATTTAAGTTTATGTCTTCATCACCCTTATCTGGATCAAAATATAGAGAAATATACCCGTTATTTGCAACATTTTCATCGTCGCATGCAACATCCCTACATTTAATGAGACACCTTTATACCCCCTTACAAGAGCATCATAAGCCCTAATAAATTCATCTTGTTACATTCTTTTCCACTTACATGTCATTTATATTTCTTAAAGTATGTCTTGTCATTATCCACATTTACCTTATTTAATTTCATGCAATCTCTAGATCACAACATATATAATTACATATATTATCTCAAAATGCTTATAAAATATTTACATAACTTGTTTATTACTTAGATTACACATTCTTTACATAATACAATATAAAAATGACTATATACTAAAATTAGTCTTCAAGCTTTACTTCTAGTGGACTGCAAATGTTGACTTGAGAACCGACACTTTACTCTACACCTGTATACCTACACGAAAAAAACATTTATGCTGAGCAATGGCTTAGTGGGGAGTAAAATAATGCAATAGACTTTTAGCCGAAGTCTCAAACATAAATAATATAATATGCCAATGTACATTACATAATAACATTTAATAGGTAACCTATCTCGATGCTCAATCATTATATACATACTTTCAAAGTAGTAACTTCATGCGTTCAATAATACCTCAATACCATCATGATTATTACAATCAAGCACACTCACAATATCATTGAGAAACACTAGCTTTACTATGAGGCATTAAAACATTTATATCATTAATCACTTATACTGCTTCAGTCGCCTGAATTCTCATTAATGGTGGATAACGGGAACAAACATTAGATACTAATGAGTAGTATTAAACACTAGAGACACAATGGTACTCAAATTACTAGATACACTAGACACCTTTCAATGTCAACATTAGCAGCTGAAATCACTATCCCTTATAGGCATGCCTATCTATCCACTACTATGTGAAATTTAGGCTTACAATAAGACTTTGATCACTCAAGAGTATCACATTTGATACATTTAGGAATATAGAGTTAATACATGCAATAGAGTATACAATAATATCACTAAATGATTCATATTCAATCCCAATTAAGATACACTTCACATGGTTATCACGTATTATTTAACATGTAACACTAAGCATACAAATATTCATATTTATTAATTGTATATATTTATACAATTATACATGTTCATGTTATATCCTGTCCCTATTTTTTTTATCTAAAACACTTTAGAAGTATTAGAGAAAGTCCAGATAAGTTTCGGTGACATTTCATGGCCTAAAAATAAGGTATAATAGGAAACAGGGGAGGCACACAGTGGGAACTAATTTGTTCCAGCTGTAAGATAAGTCCTAATCGGTTTTGGAAGGTGGACCCGGTGGGAACTAATTGGTCCCAACCATAAGCCCCATTCTGCTTTAAGAATTCAATAGATAGATTCTCGAGTCTAACTTATATATAATTTTAAACCTAGTAAATGACATTTTCAGACAAAGTGTTCTTCTACAAAGTTTTTCTCCTATATCTCTAGTTTCCAAATCATTAAAGATCACTCCATTTGAATTTCTAAATCTCAAGATATTAATAAAGCAGTACAGTCTACTTTTTGTAACAAGGCAGCAGACATCACTCAATTTCAAGCTATATTATGAAGGCTTTAAAGGCATAATTAGGTCTCTGTTTCTTTGACAAATTTGTAGATCTATGTATTATATTTTTTCCAACTGGAATTACTTCATTTAGAAATCTACGAAAAGATTTATTCCCTCTAAACTAAAACTAGTTCAAGTGAACTTTAAGCAGATTTTCACTATATCAATTTCTAAGGCACAAATCATCATTTTCATACATTATAACATCATTCCTTAACTCTAACACCAATAATAGGTCATATACAATACATTTATCAACTTGAATAAACTTAAACATATGGTCAAAAGAATATGAACTCCCATACCTTTTTATGCCACAAGAGCACTTCTTTTAATCTCTCTTTATTTCTTTTTATTTCCTTTTTCTTTCTTCTTCTTAAAAATTATGAATTTAAACATATATTTATTTCACAAATTTCATTCCCTAACATGTGGAACAAAATAGAGGAAAGAAAGAAGCTAGTTTACCTTAATATTACTTAACTACTCTCTCTTCTCTTCACAAATATGGCTAAAATTACGGGTTATTTCTATACTGTGGTTGGTTTATTTAGGAAGAAGAATGGTTGAAATGGGTTCTTCTAGAGTGGCCATCCATCATGGGTTTTAAACTCATGATTTCTTTTCACTTTTCATGAATTTTCTAAATAAAAGACTAAAAATTAGGCCTCACCCCATGGGCCTTAAGTAAGCCTCCCTAACTTTCCTTCATCATTGGTTTCGCCCTTTGTGTTTCTTTCCCATTATATTTCTTTTCTTTAAATTTTTAAATCCATTACATTACACTTCCTTTTAGTTATGTACGTGCATGCTTATATGAAATGACCATATTGCCTTTATTCTTTTAAAGTAATTACATATATGTCCCAATCTACACTTCATTGGCTAACTAAACACATTGATATTGATCACATTATCACCTAAGCATACATGCATTCTCCTAAGATATGAATAGGGGCCTCACATTCAATGCTAGAACATTATGCAAAATTCAATTGGGTTTGCCCCTTAAACTCTCTAATTGAACTTGTTTCTACAGTTTTCAAATTATCAATCCCTTGACATTATGGTTGATCCTCAAAATGTGTACCAAAATCAGATCGACTTTCTCTTGCTAAAAACGAGTCATTGCCAACAATATTTTTATCGTCAATTGAATGGATGGCATCCCTGTCTACATCGATACCCATTTGGTTAACATTATTCACCTCATCTTGTTCATCTCTAATAACAATTTTTTCAATTTCAACAATTATTTCTACAATAGTATATCCAGAAAATGTAGCAAAATTTTCATAAATTTGATCAATGTTATCGTCATCAATTAAGTCCATAGGCACCCATGAAATTGACTCCCGATTGTTAACAGGACACCTATATATTACTCTGCCAACCCTCACATCTGGAGCTAAATCTAATTTAACTGATATCTTATGAACAAGTTCCTAAAATGTGATTTGCTCTTGACCTTCAATCTCTTTGATCTTGCTGAGAGACTTGAAGCATCATAATGGTAACTTGCTATGTCCCATATTGATTGTCCTCCAGTATGTATTATAAACATTGATGGAATTGACATTTTCTAATTCCTACATTATATGTACATATTTAAAAATTAATGCATGAATTTACAATTTTCATAATAAAATTTATCCATTAATTTTCTACTCATTCATAAATTTATTCATTTTGTGCAGCTAAAAGTTTAAATATTTGTTCGTCAACCAAATTAAAATTATACAATTTTTTTGAACTAATATCCATAAATCTTGCAATTTTATCATCCTCTAGTTAAATTTTAAAGGGTTAAATACTTATTGTACGCAAACTATATATATATATATATATATATATATATATATATATATATATATACATTTTGTCATAAATTTTTTAAATTCTTATATAATTAATTTACACAACATTTTACTTTCATATATTTCTAAATATCAAAACATCACAAAAATACAAGTAAAATAATATAACTAAATTCAAATAAGTAATTGCTCTACAAATGTTGACCATTATAATTTATACATATAAACTGTAAAATAACGTGAACAAATTATTTATCTTAATTTTAACTAACCCTCTTTTTCAAAATAAATATAATTAACTAACGATAACTTACTTTTAAAAATATTGGCGGAGATATATATTACCCTCAATAGCACCTACAATTTAACAATAACAATAAAATTACTAATAAATTCAATCAAAATTTAAAATGTTATTAATAACATTAATTAAAAATATACTATATTTACAAAATACTACCTTTTATTCAATCTTCAGTAATGCAACATATTGTAATGTAAATGCAAAATTTAATGTAAAATGGAAAGCATTGAAGAAACAATAACAAAAAAAAAATTGAAGTTAAGGAGGAGCAAATAACACTAAAATGAAATAAAGCAAGTATGAAAGTAGGGCACAGAAATAGAATGTAAGAGTGAGAAAAAATGGTATTTAAGACAATCAAAAGAAAAAAAATCAGGCGTCCCATTGGTAAATCACGGGAATAACTGTGTGTTCTGCAACGCACAGTAATTCCTATAAGCTGCAGCCTTTTCATATATATATATATAGAAAACGGCAAGAAGGGCTATCGTTTTCTGACCGCGAGTCATCCAGCGTGAAACGACGCCGTTTTCTATTAAGTGAAACTGCACCATTTTGAAAGGTATGGTAGTTGCTCTCTCCGCATGCCAAATGGCGTCATTTTGCTACATTAGAAAAAGGATGGGACCCACCAGTCAGAAAATGGCAACCCTAAATGCCGTTTTTTAACATCTTAAAATGCTAATTATTTTTACTATTACACTGATTTTCTAATTTTTTTAAATTTTACATTTTTACTGTTACACAAGTTTTTTAAAATTTTTTAAATTTTACACCAAAATAATAAAACCCAATATAATACTCCTGAAAAAGACTTATGATTTATTGTCCAGAGTGTATATAATATGATGATGGATCATTGTGCCTAATTGTTAGTATATGCATAGGATAAGCTACGTATACATGACTAGGGGTGCTTATGGGACGGGGCCGGGGATTGCATCCCCAATCACTGTCCCGCCGGGGTCGGGGATTCCCCGTCCCCGCCCCCGACTCTAGAACGGGGAGAAAATCCCCCCCCCCCGCATCTCCAGCCCCGTGGAAATTCCCGTCCTCTGAATTTTTTTTAATTTTAAAATATAATATTTTATAAATAATTAAAATTAATCATAATTTAAATTAATATAAATTTTAACTATTCATAAATTTAAAATTAAGTCTAATTTAAAACTTAATAGTTATAAAATTAAGTTATATTTTAATTTTAAATTTAATTATTTATAAAATATTACATTTTAAAATTAAAAAAAAAATTGCAGGGCGGGGATCTCCGCGGGGCGGATACTCCATTCCCGTCCCTGCCTCCAATTTTATAACGGGATTTTTTCCTTCCGTTCCCGTCCCCGCGAAAGAGAAATTTGGGGATTCCCCACCCCAAACGGGGTGGGTCACTGCCGGGGCCAGGAAATCCCTGCCCCGTGATCATCCCTATACATGACTCGAGGATAGAGATACAAGGTTCCGTATAAGACATGATATATAAAATGTGATGTATACAAATTTAAATTTGATAGATTTTACAAGGAGGGAGACTATACTGTGATTATTATTCTTAATTCAACGTCTTTTGATATATTTCTATATAATACTTAATTGCATTTAGAGGCAGTTTAAATTCAATTGAATTTCACGTCTTCAAATAAGGATTGGCAAAACTGAACGAACCAATCATATACCATCCAGTTATTTTTATTCAACTTGTTCGGTCTATTAAATTTTTATTATTTGATTATTTCGATTTGTTCAGTTTGGTTTTTACATTGGAAAAATGAATATACTAAACTAACCAAACTTTATATATTTATATATAATTATTTTTATTTGTGTATCTATATCATATATAATTACTTATTTAATTAATTTACTATGTTATATAAACTAATTATAATCCAAACACAAAATAATTATAATAAAATAATTATATGTGATATACAGTTATAGCTACAGGTCTATATAATACGTATTTGCTTTATTAAAATTTTTTGTATAAAATATATTTGATAGTATAATTTTTTATTTTTTATTTTTATGAATTTTTCCTCCTATCAAAAATCTATTAAGTCTAAACCATAGCAATGCCATACCATTTTGCCAAAACATGTTATAGTAATTACAATATCATACCATACTATAACTAATTTCATCCAAACAAGGTCTTAAGGTCCACCATATGATATTTCATTATTTCCCACCATTTCCAAAATAAACTTAGGTTCCTACAATTCTTGGAAACTTATGCTTTTCAGTAAAAGTATCGTGCTATTTGAACCTCTACTTTGTATGTTATAACTTCACCGATCCAAATTAGAATGGTGACACCAGCTTTGAACCATCTAATTTATGCAAGTTAGAGTGCATTATATATTGTTTTCATGAGTTAAAGCCCAAACAACTACAAGAAGAGCCCCAATTTCCCACTCATAAGGCAACACTCCATGGGGCTCCATGGCGACACTTGAGCAAATATATGACCAACTTATAAGATCTAGGACTATAAGACATGCTCAATCTTTGGTACCGAATACTTTTTACCTTGGTATGGATATAATACAATGGACTTGCAATCCCTCTTAAGATGTCCTTGTTACTCAACTTTGCATCATGTTTCCATCACTAGTGATCCTTAATTAATGAGCTTAAATCTCATCCCTACAGTGATTTCTTCTACACAAATCCCCACTCAATCCTTCTGTCAAAGGCTGCGTCAACTTTAATTATAAATAATGGTGATTGCTCCATTTATAATCAAGTCCTTCTCCTAGCTTTTTCTCAGAACATTGCCAATGTGCTCGGTCTTCCCACAGTACCCTTAGCTACATGCCCTTGAAACTGTTGATCGACTATCACAACGGATAGATATCTATAGGGGCCATTACACCAAAGTCCTGGTGGAGTCTGAGCAATACAAGTTTGTTTCTTTAATCCCCAAATTTCAGTTTTCTGTTTGCAACTTTACAAATACGCTACGAAGTTGTCTTAGCCCCTTTTTTCCAGAACATCTCCGTGAGGGAAAAAAGAGAGAAGAATCAACAGACCGACCCATTGGAAGGCTACCGCAATATATAATTTGACTTTCAAATCATGAATTAGCTCTTAAAATACATCAACGATTTCCTTTTCAAAAATAAATAAATAAATAAATAGATGTTGCAAATCATGAAAAATAACCCAGTCGAGCAGACTCATTCAAAGGTTTCTCAAATTGTATTACAGCAGCCTCCTCTGCCACAATCCAACCTCCACTGTTGAGTTTTTCTTGATCGGATTGCTTGGAACAACTCTGCAAAAAACAAGTTGAACAAACATCCCAGTCTTTCCTTTAGTAACTCAACTTTAAATCTACTCTACTCGAGTATTGAGTTTCCAAGAATTCATACAGAAATATAAAAGATAAAATTATGCCCCAATTAATGTTAAGACTACTTTTCTGATCTACGTCTGCTGCTCCAACCAACAATGCCAAGCTATATAGTCTGTGACAATGGTTCTAAATTAAAGAAATCCATTCCAGTAAAACCAGGAAATGGGCAGTTCTAACATTAATCACTTTAAGCATCAACAAAAATTTTCCAAATTAGAAGCTTCTATGGCTCCATAACAAAACTCTTCTTTACTTTTGCTTCATACTCCTTTTTTAAAGGTTTGAAATACTACCTCCTACTCTTTCCCCAAACTTAAAGCCATCATCCCCTAATCAATAGACTGTGGCCTTTCTTCTACTAGGCTACTACAGCAAATTGAGCTTACTGAAGAACAATTAGAATAGATTGATGACTTCTTCAAGACACTAAATTAACTAGCCAAACTAAATGTACTGATTAACAACTAGTTTCTAGCCACCGTAACCACGATAAAGCTTATCTATATGAGAGGGTAGCTATAACCAGAGTTCATACGAGTAAAAAGCTTACCCTTGAGCAAGTGAAGACAATGAGTGTCATCCAGTTCCAATTCTCTAAAGCATTTCTTTGACAATCATCAGCAGCATCTTGTAGAAAATATATTAATGGGGGCATCAGCTGCATCTCATAATGCCTTGATCCACCACAGAGCATACATGTCCCAGGGTCTCCCACCTCTAATGCTGCTAGGAGAGGCTTCCCACCATACAAGTACCTGAACAGAGTATTCCGAAGAGCCAAATTTAAGATTAGAACTGAGACAAAATTCATATTAAATCCAGAGACATTAAATGAACTTTCACATAAACTGAAGAAAAAGAGTAAAAGAAAATTTTAGTACAGCATACTACAAGAAATTGGTTCAATAACTGATTGATCAGGAAACAGCCATTTTATGTAATGTAAAAAAATGTTTCATAATGCATGAATGTAATCACACGTGTACAGTCAAACCATCTGTCTCATCAATTGGAAAATGTATTGGAATGGACAACTCTGAAGATCTAAGATGCAATGGAAACATACAATCTGCATACTTCAAATTAGTCGCCAAATGCAAAAGTAGATTGTCAGAAAATGTGACCACGTGACCAGCCATCCTCCACAAATTTGGGAATCAAATATCCGACTAGTATTAATCAGTTTAATAATAGAAAACTTGATGTTCAGCAAAAGGTAGAGAATCAAATCCAAGTAGTCCTGCTAAATGTGTTCGGGGTAATTAAGAAAATGAGTTATCAAAAATAAAATAAAATAAAAAAGTAGAACATCTATGCAAGGATTTTTTAGAGAGAGCTCGAAAGACCTCAGCAAATTCTCAAGCATCTCACATTTTTTCTTTATTCAAGGAGCTCCCAAGTGCTCCAAGTTTCAAAAAATCATAAGTTGAAACAACCACAAAACAGAACCATCCATAGTTACAGTAGTAAGCTATCATTATAAAGTTTTATTTCCAGAGGCTAAATACCTGAAGCATTGCTCTGGGTTAGTGTCCAACCTCTTTTTGAACTTGAGGTACGCCCTGTCAGCAGTTAAAGCTTTATCATATTCATAAGTTTCATCTCCCCATACTTCTTCTTGTTCTTGATTATCATCATCCCTTTGTTTCTCCTTAATGGATAGACTAGAGTAGTTAAAGCGCATGGAAGCAACATCACTGGAGGATGGTTCTTCCTGAGTATAAATGTAAAAACAAGGAACCACTGCAATAAATAAATGAGATCCTGCATTATATAATAATAACTAATAGGTAGCAAGTACAATAGACATTAACAAATTAGTCAATAAATTGGTTTAAAACGGATGAAGATATCACCAGATTATCACAACACAACTAAGAAAATAACTTTACCCACCAATAATCTTTACCTTAATGGTACTGGTGGGCTGCAAGGTCTCGAGTTCGAGCCTCAATTGGGAAAAAAAAAAAAAAAGATAATAATAATAATAATAATCTACCTGGTGAGTCCATGTCTACCATTTTATTCTTTGGAATTGTAGGTGAAGAAATGACAAGGGACTCAGGTAGCAAGCTCTTCAGTGTTTTCTCGGGATTTGAAGCCAAGTTTCCAGCTTCAGAAAATGCTTTACCCAAATCCTCAAGATCAATATCCTCATCACTTTCATCATCCAGCCAGTTGGTTTTTGAAACTGAAACAGAAGGTGTAGTTGCAGTAGCCACTTCTTTAGAACTTGCAGATGGCTCTCTTTCATTGCCCAGTTTCTGAAGGCGAAGAGCCCGCCAGCTGCAAATCACCACCAATTCAAAGGAGAACATAACTAAGAGGGAAAAAAAATGGCCAATTGATTGGAGATTTAAAGACATATATAAATACCTAAGGGGAGAAGACCCACAATCTGGCATTACACAACCAAAAACCATAATAAGACGATCTTCAAGCATGAAGCTTCCACTAGAAATTGGAGCATAAACCTGAGCAACAAGACAAAGCCTTTTTCCACAAACACCACAGTTAAGCAAATTGGGTGTTAAACCCTGATGAGGAAAAGGCCAATCCTGTTGAAAGCACAAGAAAAAATTAAAAATAAAAATCGAGAGAGAGAACAATTTACACTAAGAACAGAGATGTTACCAACCGGAATTCCACCAATTTTAGTTGTATAGTGATCATATAGCTCACGATTATCATCAGCCCATGGTCCAGGCATGCCCAGCAGAACTCGGCTCATCATTTTACTTCACTGGTAAAGCACAAACAAACTAGAAAAGAACAGTTTATTTAGTTCCAAATTTCAGTATCTATTATTTGAAAGAGATTAAAAATTAAGAGTGATACTTGAGAAATAACAATCAATATTAGCAATATTGTTTTCCCTCGATATCGTGGGTGGTGGTCCAAGAAGTCGTTAGTGATGGTCATGCACTCAATGGAGCACAACAATGGCCAATATTCGCGCCGCAAGGCTGCAATTTGGGTTTTCCTATCTCCTATGGTGAAAATTTTGACATATTATTTCAACTGTAATTCTCACGCCTCACAGAGAAGAAGATCAAGAAACCCAAATTCTGACCTTTCAGTGCAAATTCCAACCACTGTGGTGCCCTATTGAGTGTGTGACCACTATCAACAGACTCATCAAACCATTGCCAACTCTCATGTCCCAAACCTCAGTGCACATGACTGGCACTAGAGCTTGGGCAAGCTTAAGGCACCCAAGGCCAATAGTAAGCCTAACTTAAAACAAATTGACCAATTTGACAGAAATAACTATTTAAATGACTACATTAATCTTATTGATAAGCCAAATTCTAAGCATACTCATTTGATTAAAAATCTTAAAGGACAATTCTCTAAGTCCTTTGCTAATTGTTTTCTTGGAACAAAGGCGCCTTTGTCATTATATAGTGTCATGTTAGCTAAAATGCATGTCCTTACTTCTCATATCATGAAAGTGTGATGCATATACACATGACCATTATAAATCACCAGTAACTGGATTAGACATAATCAACATACACATAGCAAGATGCTTATAAAGAACCAGTATGACCATGGGGTTAAATAAGATCAACGATTAGAATCAAAGGCCTACTATAATTATCAGACATGTCATAAAATCAATAAGTGCAGCACTTGATATAATCAGCAAACAGGCATAAACCCGAAATATTCAACAGACAAGCATAAGCCTAAAATAATCGCCTAAAATATTAACCAGACAGGCGTAAGCCTGAAATATTCATCAGACGGGCATAAGCATGAAATTGTTTCAAAATATGGCACACACACAACAGAACATATATAACAAACTTTACTGTTTCCTCTACACACATGCAGTTAGGCTACTTAGTTTCACATGCATATGGAAAGTACGATGTATGGAGAATTTGAAGATGGCAAGCACAACATGATGTTATAATGCATAATAAAATGAATATCATTACTCACCGCCAAGGCCTCCTTGTATAATATCTCATCCGCTAATTTTATTTTCATGCATAACCAACTCGTTCACAATACACATAACATTAAAATGCCAATACTGTTACACTTGTATTCAGTACCTCTTAACATATATTTGAACAATGACATTCACATATACACCAACTATGCCACAAAGTTCACCCATCTACACAACACATTTGAGTGCTTAATGTTGCTCCTTTTTCACAAGGATACATGTAGATAAAGGAAAATATAAATAAGTAGCCACTAATGTCAACTGGAAGCTAATTGTAAACTTTCAAATCATTACAATATTTATTTCATGTTTATGCCTAACCAGACAATATGCAACTTCCTCTCTTATGTTTAATAAGGAAAAACAAATAATAAAAAAAAAAGAATATCAATAATAATATATACCTATAAAGGCAACATTTATCCATGAAGCTATTATGCTCCACTCGAATTTCACACGTGTGGCTTCTAAGAATAAAAGTGATAAAGAATCCCTCCAAAAGTTTAGTAAGCTTTCTATTAGAAATATAACAACACCTGGTCTCAAGATCCCATAATTTAAATAATTTAGTGCGGTCAAATAAAATGCTCAATTTGGTTAGTCAATACAATCTAGCAAAAACTTGTCGATGCCCTAAAAGATCTCATCCCTGTAAAAAATTGTAAGGCTACCATGTTAAATGAATTGTATCAACTAGAATTATCAAGAGCAGAAGAAAATCAAGATCCCTTAGAATACATAGCTACTACGTGGACAAATTTTGGCTACTACCATATTTTATATAAGACTACAAAAACTAAACAAGCTAACGTTGGTGTATATATATGATATCTTGAACCAACATATAATGACAATGATTGACTAATAAGATAAATATTTCATATTAGAATTTACCCGACACAAGCACATTATCAATTCCTCTTTCTTTGGTCCCTTAAATATAGGAAGCTTCCCAATCCCTAATATCTTTAAATTCTCAATTATAGCTCCATTATATCTCTCAACCTCAACTAATATACTCACCGTCCGTATTTGAAATCAAAGGGTAAAACGGACTTCTAATGACAGAAAACTCAATTTAAACTAGAATTAAACTCACTTAAACCCGTTAACTTCATAAGCATGAAAGCCCAGTAAATAAATGAGGAGCCTACAGCATTTAGAATGGAACTTAACATCTGAACACTAAGAAAAACTAACCCAGAAATTGAAATCAATAATCTGCTGGCCGGATTAACTGCCGAAGCATCACCAGTGTTTTAGCAGAGCTGAATGGGAGTAACCCACATGAAGCCTTCGTCGATAGGAAGACAATGGTGGTCGTCACGTGCCCTACGAACTCATCCAACTGGTCATATATATATATATATATATATATATATATATACACACACACACATATATGGTTAAGAAGAGAAAAAATGTAATATTATTGTGATAATTATAAAGTGTATGGATGTATATCAAATTCATCCCTTTTCATGTTTTAGTAGAATTCTATTATTTTTATGTTGTACCTATAAATAGCTTATTGTGATTATTCAGTATCAACAATCAATAAAAGAAAATTCTCTATCCATATTATATTTGTCTTTGCTTTAATTAGTTTTATAACACGTTATCAGTACGATAGCTTCTATTGATTATTAAAAGTCGATGGTTTACAACAATCTGACTCAAAGAAATTAAAAATTTTAATTTACAAGATTTAATGATAAATTATCTCAAAATTATTTTATAAATTTATAATGTTAATTATTATATATTAAAAGGCTTATATATATTTGAGATAATATATATTGTATGTCTTGATTTTAGTTGTTTATATTATTACTATTTTTCTTTTTAATTTCGAAAATCAAATGATGTCATAATGCGTTCTACTTTCCCTTCTTTCGTTTTCATTTTTATTTCCTTTAATTCAATTTATTAATCTTTTTATGAGTTAAATCGGATCATATTATGTATATTTGTTGATTGGATCAGGATTAAGATTTAGGATTTATCTTATTTACTTCTTCATAAAATTTAATGCTGAGTTTGACTTGGAACGTACAAAATAATGTTTCTTTTTTCTTAAGAAAATGTTTAATTAATGAATTCAATTCTCTGGTAAAGAAAATCTAAAGTGAGGTTTTCAATGCAATTTGAAGCTTGCCTTTGCTATTAAATTAGTATGTTGGCTTTATTTTTTTTATTAGCATCTCTCTTATTTAATTACATCATCAATGCTTTCTAGTTTATTGAAAATGCAAGTGCATGTGTAGAAGTAGGATAAATGTATTCTTAGTTGTATTATTATTATTATTATTATTATTATTATTATTATTATTATTATTATTATTATTATTAATTTTTTTCTCAATACCGTAAATCAAATATACCATCTTTTGACATCTTTAATTGAAAATAAGTATTATAAATGATTGGCCATAATTATGTCTATATCAAATCAGTGATATTTGCATAAAGTGGTATGTTTAAATTAATTATGTGTGATTTAATTTTATTTATTAATTTTTTTACAATTTATTTATAGCCTAATTTTAAATTTCTCTTTTTAAGTGTAGTGTGTTTACAATGTCAAATCTTACGAAACTTAAATTTATTGCTCTTGATATTTCTGGAAGAAATTATCTATCATGGGTACTTGATGTCGAAATTCATTTGAATATTATGAATCTTGGAGATTCCATAAAAGAAGGGAATGAAGCATCCCTACGGGAGCGCGCAATAGCAATGATATTCCTTCGGCATCATTTATACGAAGAATTGAAAACTGAATACCTCACTATTAAAGACCCATTAATTCTTTGGAATAATTTAAATGAGAGGTATGAACACCAAAAAACAGTGATCCTTTCTAAAGCTCGATATGATTGGATACACTTACGTTTGCAAGATTTTAAAACTGTAAGTGAGTATAATTCAGCCCTATTTAAAATTAGCTCTCAATTGAAATTATATGGAGAGAAAGTTACTAATGAGGATATGTTAGAGAAAACATATTCAACTTTTTACGCCTCAAATGTGCTCCTGCAGCAGCAATATCGAGAGCGTAAGTTTAAAGAATATTATGAATTAATTTCTTATTTGCTTGTGGCTGAGCAAAATAATGAGCTTTTATTGAAAAATCACCAATCTCGTCCAATTGGTTCATCTCCATTCCCTGAAGTGAATGCGATATTTTCTCAAGGTCGTGGGAGAGGCTGTGGTAGAAGAGGTCGTGGTCGAAAAAATTTTCCAACTGGTTCCAATCATCCACCACATTCTGACAACAAAAATGCAAAAAACAAATGGGTCAAAAGTGAGCAAAATTCTGAAAAGAAGACACAAAATCATGACAATATTTGCTATAGATGTGGAACAAAAGGGCATTGATTTGCATATGTCGCACTCCAAAATATCTTGTTGATTTGTACAAGACATCATTAAAAGCTAAAGGAAAAAATGTTGAAGTAAATTTTTCTGAACCTGTTGATGTTGCTTATGATAATGAACCTTTAGATGTTAATTTTGATATCTTTGATTTTTTTGAGGATGACAAAATTGACCACTTGATTAGAGATGGAAATGTCCATTAAGATTAGATTGATTTTTGGAACAATTTCATATTTATTTAGGTTTATTATTTTCAAACTTAATGTTTTTGAATTTTACTAGTAATAAGAGTTCAAGTTTATTTTGTTATACATGTTTCTTGTTTATCATTCTTAAAAAATATTTTTTTTTGTGTGTTAATAGATAATACAAAATAAACTTAATATCATGGAGGCAGACATATGTTTAGTGGATAGTAGTATAACTCACACAATTTTTCGTGATAAGAAATATTTTAGGCAATTAACATTAGCTGAAATTAATGTTAATACGATTTCTGATTCTGTAAATGTAATTGAAGGCTCCGAAATAGTCCAAATTATGCTTCCAAATGGAACAAAATTATATATTGATGATGCGTTGTATTCAAGTAGATCCCGAAAAAATCTACTAATCATAATGGATGTCATATTGAAACTACAAGCGATGAAAATGTTGAATATCTATATGATATTTATATGAAAATTCCTGAAGGATTCAAGATGCCTGAAAGATATAATCCAAAGTCTCGACAAATGTATTCTATTAAAATTCAAAGATCTTTATATGGCTTAAAGCAATGTGGACGCATGTGGTACAATCGTCTAAGTGAATACTTAGTGAAAAATGGATATGAAAACAATTTTATTTGCCCAGGTGTTTTCATTAAAAAAATAAATTATGAATTTGCTATAGTTGCAGTTTATGTTGATGATTTGAATATAGTAGAGATTCCTGAAGAAATCTCTGATATTGTAAATTATTTGAAAAAGGAATTTGAAATGAAAGATCTCGAAAGGACAAAATTTTGTCTTGGATTTCAAGTTGAATATCTATCGAATGGGATTTTTTTACATCAATCATTTTATATAGAGAAAATTTTGAAATAATTTTATATGGATAAATCTTATCCATTGAGTACTCCAATGATTGTTCGTACTCTAGATGTGAAATTCGTCCACGAGAAGATGATGAAGAAATCTTTGGTCCTGAAGTCCCATATCTCAGTGCAATAGGAGAACTTCTATATCTTGCAAATAGCACTAGACTATATATAGCTTTTGCAATTAATTTGTTAGCAAGATTTAGCTTTGGTCCCACTCGAAGGCATTAGAATGGGGTGAAACATATCCTACGTTATCTTCGTGGCACTTCTGACATGTGTTTATTTTTTTCGAAGGAATCAAAGTCAGAAATAATAGGATATACTGATGCTGGGTATTTCTCTGATCCTCATAAAACTCGATCACAAACCGGTTATATCTTTACATGTGGTGGTACTGCTATTTCATGGAGATCTATAAAATAGACTATCACTGCTACTTCATCAAACCATTCAAAAATTTTAGCCATTCACGAAGCAGGCCGAGAATGTATATGGTTAAAGACCATGATTCAACATATTAAAAGAGCATGTGGATTAATGATGGAGAACAAACCAACAATATTATACGAGGATAATGCAGCTTGTATTACACAAATCAAAGGTGGCTATATAAAAGGTGATAGAACCAAACATATTTCACCAAAATTTTTCTATGCTCCTGAACTCATGAAGAATGGTTAAATTGATGTTTGTAAAATTCGCTCAAGTGACAACTCAGCAGATCTTTTCACCAAAACTTTATCGACTTTGATTTTTAAAAGGCATGTGCGCAGTATCGAAATGCATAAACTTAAGACAATGTTATAATTGTTGTATTTTTGAGAGAAAGTGAATTGCCTATGAATACTGTACTCTTTTTTTTCGCTAAGTTTTTATCCCATTAGGTTTTTCTTAACAAGATTTTAACGAGACATGTTTATAGTACATAGTCATCCAAGAGGATGTATTGTGATAATTATAAAGTATATGGATGACTATCAAACTCATCACTCTCCATGTTTTAGTAGGATTCTACTACTTCTATATTGTACCTATAAATACCTCATTGTGGTTATTCAGTATCAACAATTAATAAAAAAAATTTTTCTATTCATACTATATTTATCTTTACTTTAATTAGTTTTATAACAAATATATTAAAAATATAGATAAATTTAATAATTTTTATCTAATCGAAAAATTTAGTTCAAATCCATACAAAAATTAGCAATTAAAATTTGAATTTAAAATTCAAATGATTCAAAAAATTTAAAAATTAAATTTAAAATTCAAAAATTTCAACCGAAAATACATAAAATTTGATTGAATAAATGATGCAATTTTTCAATTAAATTATATATATATATATATATATAATTGCAAAAAATTTAATTATTTAAATTTTGAAAAGGAAAACGTAAAAAAAAAAAATTATAAAGTAAAATGGAAAGTAATAATTAACCATATCTTATATTTCACAATTTCTATTATTTCCATATTCTTTTTCTCATTCTTTATTCAATCTATGCCTTAATTCATTATTGTTTTACTATTTAGGGCTCATTCACCATTTTGCATCATCATCACCGCTCAACCGTATTTTTTCAATTTTTATTCCATTAAAACATTGCATCTCAAACTTAGAAAAAAAAATTCTCTTAAAATTTTCTATTTTAATTGACATTTCCAAAGTTTAGATTAACTTATTTTTCTTTCAATCGATTAAGAGGGAAAAACAGTACACAATTAGAAATAAAAAGAAAAAAATAACAAAATTAAATATTTTTATGTAAATAAATATATAAATAGTACTTTATTTTACTAATAATTTTATTTGTTTGATTTTTGCGTTAGTTGAATACCGAAAATTAAATCGAAATAATTAAATTTTTATTTTAAAATAAAACTAATTTAACCAAATTACTTACAATTTGATTCAATTTTTAATTTTGATATAATTTTTTCCAAAAAAAAAACTCAATTAAAAAATTACCCAAAAACTCTGAAACGGAAAATAACTGATCGTGAGTCGTCTAAGTCCGTACGACCTAACTGTCAGGTCTGGGCATAGGTAAGCCTTCGACAAATTCCAACGAATACCCGCCGCAATAAGAGGACGGACTCCTTCTCATAAGCCTTAAGTAGACCCGTTCAGCACCTCTTATAACAACATAATATTTCTTATTTTCATGCATATGTAAAATTCTTCTCATAAACCTTAAGTAGCAGGTTGACGACCTCTTAGAACAACATCATATTTTTTTCTTTTCATTGTAAAAATTTCATTTGGAAGAATATTTTAATTTACCTCCAAAGTTTTGTTAGAAAATAATTAAATTACCATCAATATTTATTTTAGAGCTGATTTGCCTATGACATTTTAATTTTGGATACTAAAATGTCTCTGTAAGTTAATTAATTTTATATTCTTCTCCAATTCAATTTTTTTTTATTTCCCAAAACTCATTTTTTCCTTTTAATTTAAATTCAAAACCTATAAAATCTTTGATAGAAATATTTTAGAGTAATTTTACAAATTCAAAAAGTTTAATGTAGAACAAATTCATTTTGATTGGTCTTAAAATCTTGGTGAAAACATTTTAGAGTAATTTAGTAAATTTTAGATGTAATTTAAAAGGAAAAGTAAATTATATGAAAAATCGAATTGGGATAAAAATTTAAAATCCGGGAGTTAAAAAAATATGTAGAAATATTTTAGTACTCAATAACAAAATATTAGAGACAAATTAGCTCCAAAATAAATATGAAAGGCAAATAGCTCCTTCAATAAAACGTTGCAAATCAGAATCTTATCATATTTCATATTAAAGATGGGATTTTTCTTGGTTTCCAACCAACAATGAGAATTTAGGTTCAGAATGCTATAACATATGCAGTCATCGACGAATTGTGATCTAATTTCCACAGAAAATTTCTGAAGATTAGAATTATAATCGAAAGGAAAAAATCAACCTCAACCAAAATCTGCATTTCGATCACATATTATTTACAATGGTCAAGGCCAGAAACTCCTAGATTTACTCCTTACATGGTAAAATTAGTTTTGTAGTGTGTATATCTCTCAGTTCCATCTTTTGGAATTCTTCAGTCCTTTAGATTTTTGTTTTGCAGCCTGAAAGGCCTGCATCTTTTGTTTCTTCCTAGCTTCCTTCTCAGCCTGTTGAAGAACAAGTGAACCACAAAATTAAGAATGCTAGACCAAAATATCTGCCTATTCTATACTGCTATAGCTATCAAAAGGATAACGCTAACTTTTGACATCTTTGATTTGGCCTTCTTTTTTGGAGCTTTTTCTTCGAGCTCTGCCTCCCGCTCAAGTTCTCTCTCTCTCGCATCCAGGTTTTTCTCCAGATAATACTGTGAATCAAGAAAATTTGGGTCACAACCAGTTGCATCCATGTAAGGTAAAAAACTTTAGACCCCCGCTTGTGCCACATGAGAAGCACAAATTAGAAACTCTAATTGGTTTTGCTTCAATATCTCACGATTTCATGCTTATCCTAAACACCACATATGGGAAAAATTGTTAAAGGGGGGATGCTCAGCCTTCTAAGCATAATTAGCATCTGGACATGAAAGACTAAGAGGGTGAAGAAGGCCAAGCTTACATTGTAATCGCCTGCATAATCTTGTAGCTGGCCATCTTTGACTTCAATTACTCTGTTAACTATTTGCTTTATGAAGTACCGATCATGAGAAACTGTGATTACTGTGCCCTTATATTCTCTTATGGCCTCCTGATGTAACAGACAAACACTGATTATTGGCCACACCATAAAATAAATAAGATGCGAAGTGGACAAAAACAAACAAGAAAAAGTCCAAACCTCAAGCATTCATTTCTTTGGAAGGGATATCCAAATGATTGGTTGGTTCATCCAAAATTAGCAAAGTTGATGGCTTTACCATGAATTTGCAAAATGCTAGACGTGCCTGAATAGAACAAAATGACAAATTCCAATCTTGATTCCTTGTTTCACGGAGAAAAAACAACAAATCCACTGAAAGCAACGCAGCCCAAGAGAATGAAAGAAGTAAAAGTGAAAAACCAAATAACACTCTATCCGTCCCAAAACAATACTCACACTTTCCCTATTCATTTGTCCCAAAATATACCTCACTTTCTATTTATATTCTATAATTACGTATTAAATTGTCCATAATACCCTCTAATAACTATCTAAAAATAAATAAATTTTTAATTAATTACATGGCAATATTTCCAAGAAATTAATACTTAGTGTTTGTATATCCAATAGAATTAAAGATTTTATGAATTTAAATTTTCATTATAATGAAGTTTGCACTTTCAAAACAAGTACTATTAATGCTCAAATGAAAGGATAACATAGATAAATAATAGGAAATATTATGTCATAAAACTATAAAAACTAACATTTCTTAATCAGTGTGTAAATGTAAAGTGAACTATTATTTGGAGACGGATGGAGTAACAAAATACTGAGAAGCACAAACCAGGGACTATTTGCAAGGCATTCATGTGCAAACCTATATTGAACAATAGAAGCAAGCCATTAACTCTATTCAGGTTGCAGAGCACGTAATCAAAAACCACATGGTGGGTAAGAACTGAGATTGCAAGATACATCAGAAAGGGGAGACTATAACTAACTTCATCCCAGGGGGCCAACAGCTCCTAAAATTTTATAACTATAATCTCAATCCTTCTTTTATCCATTTGGTTGCTCACTGATGCTCTACGGCTTATATTAAGAAGAATCAGAATGGTAGATAAAATGGGAACAAACTCAAGCGATGAGCTAATTAAAAGAATTCAAACTAAAAATAAATAAATAAATTGATCTAAATGGGAAGTGAAGGATATTTCTTCTTTAATTTGTGTCATTTCAGCAAATAATGGGCTATTATCCTCATCAAATAAATTACACTGCAGATGACAATGCAAGTTATGACATTCAACTTTTCCAAGAACAAGCAGATATGCATGAGCAAATAGAATAAGAAATTTCAAACAAATGATTCAGAAAAAAGGCCAAAGTTTTTGAAAAACTAGAATTCTAAAAGGATATACAACAGAGAAGAGGTATGGGATTCAAGATTACTTGACTGACTAGTTGAGTTTACCTTTTCACCACCACTCAAAAGGGAAACCTTTCTGTCAAGCATATCAGCTTTGAAATTGCAGCGCCCAAGGAGTCCCTTAATATCATCAATTCTCCAGTCCTCTGCAACTTCTTCCACAGTTTGAACCACTGTTTTATCCAAATCAAGTGCCTCAGCCTTCAAGGGAAAACGATAAAACTTGGTTATGCTGTAGCACTTACATGTATAACAAGTAAAATTGGCACAAAAAAAAAAAAAGCAATTAGAGTATAAGGTTAAATTAAATGCCATTTGATTTGTCGAAGTACCAAACCTGGTTCTGCTCAAAATAGTTTGGTAGTACATTGTGCTCCCCAAGTACAATTTCACCTGCCCTTGGCTTCTCTAAACCCATGATAAGTTTCAGCAAAGTACTCTTCCCACATCCATTTGGGCCAATAATGGCAATCTTCTCACCTCTTTCTATTGTAAGGTTTGACCTATTAAACAGCACCTGGCACAGAAAGCATACAAGAGCTTTAAATAATGAGAAGAAGATCATCAGAAAGAAAAGTATTAACAGCAAAACAGCCTCTCCTCTGACATACAGTACCTTATCCTCATAACTGAATTCCAAATTCTTAATTGTTACAACATTCCTTCCGCTTCTCCCTCGCTCTGGAAACCTGATCTTCATTTGTTTCCGTTGAAATGGTTTCTCTACTTGATCCTCTTCTTCAAGTCTCTCCAGTTTCTGTTTGCAGACATTATGTACCATGACTTTGATAATCAATAAAAGCAGCAAGGAAAAATAAATGCATATACCAAATAATTGAGATTAGAATTATTCTCACAAACCCACAGCCGGATGACTATAACTAACAAGGTCAAAAGGAAAGAAAAAAGAAAAAAATTTCATTTGAGTAACTTACAACTCTCATACTTCTGCCAAATGATTTTAACAAGATAAAGGTAATGACATAGCCTAGTTCAGGAGATGTTCAGAAAGACTCAAAAACAGCAATCTTCCATTTAAAAGGCTTTATGCCCATTCATTTGTAAATTAACGTTACTAAAAGGGGGAGAAGGTGCTGGAGATGCCCATTCGTAGAAATGTACTACTGAAACCCATGACATTTTATTTTCGGGAACTGTCCTATCCAATAGATGCGAGATTAAAAAGCATAATAGCACAAATATTTTTTACTTTCAAGGTTTAGCAAAGGACCAATTGCCCATGATTACAAGAGCATATTGACGCAAAAGCCATGGAAGATATACTATGTCATAAAGTACTATGTTATTAATAATATAACGGCATAGTTTCCTAGATATCGTTTAAATTTGAATATATATCCAGGGACAAAATGTTTCTCATTCCTCATACAAAGGATGCTAAGGGTGCGTTTACTTACAGAAAATAGTTTTCTGTTTTCTATTTTCTTAGAAAATTGGAGTATTTATTTTCCGTAGAAAATTTAGAAAACGCGTTTATTTATCAACAAATGGAAAACTGAAGCATTTATTTTTGTTTGTGTGCATACACACACGTATGTGTATATATATATATATATATATATATATATATATATATATATATATATATATATATATATTACATGTATATATATGCGTACATACATACATACATACATTTATATATGTATGTGTGTATGTATGTGCATATATACATATGTATATGTATATGCATATGTATGTGAATATATGCACATACATACACATGTATTTATGAATACACACATATGTACATGTATGTATGTATATATACATATCCATATGTATATATATGTATGTATGTACATACAAGCACATACAAATACATGTATATGAATATGTATGTGTGTGTATGTGCATGTGCATGTGCATATATATATATGTATATGTATATGCATAAATACATATTTATATGTATATGTATGTATATAGATACATACATACATACATACATACATGATACATGCATGTATATATGTATATATATTTGTATATGCATATGTATGTGTATATATGCACATATATATACATACATATACATATGTATGTATACATATATATATGTATATGTATGTGTATGTATGTATATACATATCCATATGTACGTATGTATGCATGTACTACATATACATATGCATGCACATGCATATGCTTATGTATGTATGCACATACAAAAATTTACATATGCATATATATGTATATGTATATGTGTGTATTAATATTATTTAGAAAATTTGGAAAATATTTTTTATTAGTTTTCCAGTTTCTTCTTTATTTTGGAAAACTGGAAAATTCATTTTCTGTTTTCTATTTTAGAAAACTTATGAAAATAAACATGATCTTTATTTTTTGTTTTCTGTGGAAAATTTTCCTGGAAAACTGGAACAATTTTCTGTAAGTAAACAAGTCCTAAATTATTCTATAAATCTGGTTCTACCTTCTCAGCAGAAGAAGCACGGCCAGAATTTGCTCCTGCACCCAACCTACTTATTAAGTCCTTTGTTTGCTCAATTTCCTTTTGCTGCTTCTCCCAGGCAGCATACTGAGCTTCAATCCATGCTGCCTTAGACACAAGGAATTGAGAATAATTTCCATCATACGTCCTAGCAACACCCATTTCAGTCTCCACAATTTTTGAGCATAGTTGATCAAGAAAGGCTCTGTCATGGGATATGACCACCATTGGAACATCTTGCTTCTGGAGATAGCCTTCAAGCCACTCAATTGTGTCAAGATCAAGGTGATTTGTAGGTTCATCTAGAAGTAACAAATCAGGGTCCTGTAAAAGAACAAGGGAATACTTAAGTCAACTAGCATCAAACATTGCAAAGTTTGTCACTGATGTAAATAGTAAACCAAGTGTTATCCATTAGTTTGTCAATTCAAATCTCCATATATGTTGCTTTAGACCAGATAGTGGGAACAGTGCAAGAAAAATGCACCTTCTTTTTCAGTTATAATTATGCTTAACAAGAAGTTAAGAATATAGTTTTCCAAAATAAATGCAGTCTAATAAATCATCGGTGATAATAGAAAATGAATAGCACTAATTTCGGTCCAAAATCTAAAGTGGGAAAAAAATGTCAATTATAAACAATGGCTAACAAATTGGCTGCTGAACTCAGCAACTTCTAACTATACCTGCAGCAAAATTTTTCCAAGGGACATTCTCATCTGCCACCCACTACTGAAGGAGGCCACCAACCTATCAGAATCCTCAGAGGCAAATCCAAGTTCAGGCATTAACTTACTGATCTTTGCATCAACCTCATCCAAGTCCACAGCTTGTGCTCTCCTCTGCAACAGATCAAACTCATCCAATAATCTACCCATGAGCTCCAAGTCCTCCACAGCCCCTTCTATAGCCTTTTGCACCTTCTCCAACCTTCCTGCAATATCCATTTCTTCTTGAAATGCACTCACGAACTCCTCTTTAACAGTCCTACTCAAAGAAACTTCAAATTCTTGACTCAAGAACGCAATTTTCATATTGGGTTTGGCTTTGATTACATTCCCAGAATCGGGTTCTTCCTGTCCCGTAATAATTCTTAATTGGGTAGTTTTGCCTGCACCATTAACACCTACCAGTCCAACTTTCTCGCCTTTCTTCACCTCCCAAGTCACGTCTTTTAAAACAGTGACTCCTTTATAGCTCTTACTTATATTTTCGAGCTTAATACCCGATGTAATACCCGAAGCACCGCTGTTTGATTGCTTTTTGGTGCCTTTAGTATCCGTTGAATTACTGGAAAACAAGGACTCAATATCTGTCTCAGGTTCATCGACCGATGTTTCTACGGTGGCAGTCGATAACCGGGCAGTGATTTTGGAACATTTTCTTGTAGAACTAAAAGGAATACAAAAATTGAGCGAATTGGGATTGCTTATAATTGGTTTTTTGACCGTGGGAACTGAATTTTGTTTAAAGCGGGATTGAAGAGTCGAGGAACCAGTGAAGAAAGGAGAACGGAGGTCTAGGCGGTGTAGTTTCGTGGATAAGTCCATGTTTGGTTGGTCAGAAAAGGGAAGAAGATGAAAATTGCAGAAGAATAGGCTGAGCTCAGAGTAAATTGTTGAAGAAGAACGGGGTCTCTGATGGATTCGTAAAATGGAATCACATTAGTCGTGAATTTTGTTTGCTGTATTTAAAATGGAAATAAATTTTTTTAATTTATTTTTCTCTTCAACTTTTGACACTTTCGATCATTTAATTAACATTTTTGCCACTTCAAACATACAGAAACAATGGTAATTGTGCTATTTGGAGAAGTTATAAGGGTTATAAAGTAAATGTATGCGATTTAGTGGGAGGATATTTTTGTGGCCAGCGACACTGATAATAGCCGTTGGAAATACACTTCTGTGGTGCAGATTCTGGTGGCCGAGTTTATGTAACTCTCTTTAAACTGTCATTTAATGCCACGTGTAATCTAAAGCTTAGCTATTAGTGATCCACGTAGAGACAACGTGCTCTTTTTCTTTCGAAAAATACTTTTAGAAACTCATTTTCAATAACCTTCTCCCTTTTATTAAAATTCAAATTTTATTTGTATGCCTTTTTTAAATTTAATTTTTTAACAAAAGTTAATTTATTTAAAATTAATTAATTTAATAATTTATTCAAAATTATATAATTTAATATTAAATTTAATTTTAATTAATATTTTTTAATTTTTATAAATATAATAAAAGTGACAGATAAAAAAAATAAAATATTATTTATTAAGAGGTAAACGTATTCACATGTACAGTACGAGTGCATTTAAATAAATCTTCCCACTAACGCATACAAATGATATTTTATCTTCTTTTATGGAAAATGATTCGACGTACGGATGTATAGCATCACGTGCAGTTTAATTAAATAATAAAAATAATTAATATATATTGATTATTGGATTAAGCAGTACATAATATACGATGTATTCATATATTACACACATAATTAAATAAAGGCTTCGATATTTATGGATTTATAGAATATAGGTTTCGGCTTATAATTGAATTGACACACTTTGGAAAAAGAATGAAATAGGTGGAAAATGGAATAACTGAAAAACTCACTTTTATGAAATAGACAATTTGATTAACTCACTATTATGGGATGGATGGAGACTTATGATGATAAAACGTAAAATCCATGTTTGACCTTAAATTTGTTGAAATGATTTATTTGAACCCCTCAACTGAATGTTGTTTAATGGAGCCCCTAAATATCTAATTAACTTTTATTCTCTTGAGCACTTATTTGAAAAAAAAATTACTTTTAGCAAAATAACATTTTTGAACCTCTAAATATTTAGTTTAATTTTATTGAGAGATAAATTTATATTTCAATACATATGTAAAATTTGGCTCAATTCAAAAAATTTATCCAAATTCATTAAAAAAATTAATTCAAATACAAAAAAAAATGTGTTAAAAAACACGATAGCAGATGATAGATCTATCAAATTTAGATTTTTTTTTGTTTATATAATATGCATATTTATTTTTCTGTAATAGTTTTGTTTTAAAATGTTTTATTTGTTTAAAAGCTTACTTAAAGAATTCTTACATAATTTAATTGGTGTTTTATTAATAAAACGGCCTTATATTCTTTAAACAAAAGTAAATTCGGTGATTTTTTACTCGATTTGAATTTGCTTGAAAATAGTGACTACAATTCAGGCCTAAATCCGAATGAAATTTAAAATAGATCGAATCTAACGACCTAAAAATTGTAGTTTCGAACTTGATTTAAACCTGAAATCTAAAAAATTAGTTCGAAAATACCTGAAATCCGACACAAACACATGACCCAATTTTTTTAATTAAATTTTATTTTATATCATATTTATTTATAAATTATAGTTTATTAAAAGAAAAAAGAATTTTAACTGCTTAAGTTTCGAGTTGTTAAAGATAAAAGAAAAAAAAACTAAAAAACAAGTGAAATATAAAATAATAATTAAGTGGCATACAATTTATATTGTATTTTACTATTTCTAGTATTTACATATTTTATTTCTCGATCTTTCTTCACTTCATACCCTAATATGCCGCTATTTTGCTGCTCACAGCTTATTCACAGTCTTATATCGCCACTGTTGCTGCTCAGTCGTGTTATTTTAATTTTTTTTCTCATCAAATTATAGCATCCCAAACCTAAAAAATAGTGTAAAACTCAAAAAATTCTTAGTTTATGAATATTATATTTTTGACCTTGAATAGTATTTTTCAATATAAAGAGTGGCATGTAAGACATGATATTTTATGTAAATTTAGAAGTTTGTAAAACTAAAAACATAAAAATTGAATAAAAATATATAAAAGTTTGAAATCTAATTGGGTATATGAAATGGTGAATATAAATACAAAATAATTAAAATTTAGACAATTTTGATGAATATTTTATGAATACAATAAGAAATATAATTTATATATGATGAATTATTTTGAATTTTTACAACTTTTTATTATGTTTATATTAAATATTATTTATAAAATTTAAATAAATTAAGAATATTATCTTATTATGAAAGTATGACGATGAATGTGTTTTTAAACTATATTTTATTTTTTTGTTATTGTGATATTTTCATAATAGTTATATAAAACTTTAAAAATAATAATATTTAATTTTAATTAGATAAAATTATATGATAAATAGAATAAAATTTACAAATTTAATTTTAATATAATATTTATTTATATTAATTTCATATGATAAATGGTGTATGTGTAAAAGTAATGATAAGTGATATTGTAAGTAAAATCGTGTCACAAAAATTTCGTGATCTGTACAACTGCAAAATTGAAAAAGAAATAACAATATCCAATCATATTATTATACTAAATAAAAAGTTACAAAATATTATAATGAGAGGATAGTACATGACAAAAGGCAAGATAGTAGACACTCTTTGCTTGACATTATCAATTATTTATTTAAAGTTTATAGTGAAAATTTGGAATAGAGAACATGTAAAAAATATGAAAAATTGGTTTTGATATTTGTGAAGCATGTAATTAAAATTAGTAAAGTAAATTATTTAAAAATTAGAGATACTATGCTAGTAGATAAAAAAGAAAAAATTATATTGTAAGTGGTACAATTACAATAAATATCTTGAATGTTATGGTCACTAAAAGATAACAAAAAATTAATGGACATATAAGAACGAAAATGTAAATATGTTAGGTGCCAAAATTTTGTTATTATATTATGTAATTTAATCATGTGTGATAATAAAGTGTAACAATATTTTATAATACAAGTACTTGTAAGTTTAATAATAATATTAGTGTATTATTACATATAATTATGAACAATTATTTTATAGATAAAACATGTAATTGTGAAAAAATGGTTTTAAAAAATAATTATAATATAAATTTAATTTATAGATAATTGAAAAATGTCAACATATACCAACTTTTATTTGCATATGGAAGGCAAAATAAGTTATGGAGCAGCAAGTTTTCAATATGACATTTTTGGTGCAAATGGCATTACAAGGATATTAAGAGTTAAAAATAAATCAACTCTTCTTGAATTGTTCCATAAAATCCATATTAAATTAGGTTTAGTTATCAACTACTTGGCTTTCAAAATTATATAGAAGAATCCAATGTGCAATCGAGAATCATTATGTTAGTGTGATGTGCGCCGAAGCCATCGCTCGTTTCTGGATTCGCTCTTGGAGGCCTGCTTTCAAGGTTCGAGATCGAAAGAGGCTCACTTTAACTCATAAATTTGTCACTTCACAATAAAAAGGGATCAAGCCCAAATTATCATTGGTAGTTAATCCATGAAAGCGTCTACTAATGGGCCTAAAAGAGATAGATGTCATGGAGTCGCCACCCAACAGAATGTCAGGAAATGAATCTTAACATTTTGATGTCTAATCAGAGATTGATATTCGAGACATCACTTTTATTATGCATCTTGGTTAGGTGTTATTTTATAATTAAGTTTTAAATATTAATCCACTCTCCTCTCTCACATGATGCAATGCATAAGAATTAAGTAAACATCCCAAGCAATCATGAAAAGTAATAAATAAATAAATAAATAAATAAATAAATCAACTACTTAAATTATTATAAAAGCAAATCATTCAACAAATAAAAATAAAGTAATATACATACATAAATCGGGGTATCCATTCATGTATTGGAATATTGGTTCTCATACATATTTTATAAAAATCTACATTTTGTTCTTTTGTTTGGTTTTGGATAAAAATTAGATATTGGTCCAATTTTTGAAGGAAAACCTAATTTATTTAGGTAGAAATCGTTTTAGATGCCTTTTCCTTTTAACGTTCGCAAAAAGCCTTTTATTACTAACTATTACATCCCAAAATAAAAATATATCAAAAAATACCAAATAAATAAATAAAACTAAAATAATAAATAAATAAAATGATGAGAAGAGCGGTTAAATGAAGTAACTAGGTGGTTGATGGTGATCATTCAATTTGGAGCACGATTCCTAATGCAAAAAACCCCGTACAATCCTTCAAAGATGAAATAATTTAAATGTTCACAAAAACACCAAAAAGGAAATTGAATTAGCATTATACAAATAAAAATACAACAAAAATAATCATTTAATTGTATAGTACAAAATAAAATTAAGTACAGGATTGAATTATACATAATAACACGCAAATATCATAGAAATCAAATAAATCATTTAAATATCATAAAATATATACAATAAATGACAAAAATACCAAAAAAAAAGCCATGGACGACCCTGAACAAGCAAGAGACGCCCATAATTATGCGAGGGACAGGACAAGAGGAAGCTCCCACGATGTTCCATCTGTCGCATTGATAGATGGGCATCCGTCGAGGCTTTTTCTCGTCCGTCACCTGCTAAGCATAATAGAATGCAGGTTTTTATGCAAAAATATACAGAAACATATTTTAACCTTAAACATGTGATTATTAGGTCCTAAATCATGACAAATCAGTGTCCAAACATCAAATCAAGCATATTGAACTACAGAATTACAAATAAAGGAAAAACTTAAAATTACAACAATGGAGGAACTTTCATTCTAATCATACTTTCACATGCTCATTGATCCAGATTTATGTCACACCACATTCTAAACATACGAATCACTCAAGTACAACATTTAAACAAAATTATTTCAACAAATAATAGCATAAATATACATGAAAATTTTAGAGAGAGAAAATTGAGGAAAAGAGAAAAAGAGCCCAAAATATTATCTTCAGGAGATATTTCGACTCTAAAATTCTTGTAGTCTAGATATCCACTCCAATTTGTGCTTTTTTGTTTTCCAAAAAAATCCAATGAATTTCGTGTGTGTTTGGGTCAAAGAGATTATTAGAGAACAATAGGACCTTAGAGAGAGAGAAATTAATTTTTCTTCTTCCCTAAAATTTTTCTTCGTAAAAATAATTTCTCTCCATTTTGAAACCCTAAAAATTTATCTTTTATACTTAGGTTAGAGTTGGAGTTGGATTCCAACTCCAAATTTCCAAATTTAAAGAGAATCCTCCCCTAAAATCCGAACTCAAACCCCTTTAAAAAACTTATCTCCTTTTTTGAAATCTAAAAACATGGAAAATCTGAAAAATGATCCACAAATAGGCGTCACTCATTGAGAGACGGTCGTTCTTTAGTTTAAAATCCTAGACTTATCAAAATACCCTTGATTTGACCTAAAAAGAGGAGAGAAGGCCAGGGACGACCATCCCTTATACGACAAATGACCATCTATCACCTTTGAAGGCCAAAATTAGAGTTTTTCATGCACTTTTGTTAAAACACTTGAAAACTTGGATCATCATAAAAGTATTTGAGAAAAGTGTGATAAATTAACAATCGAAGCTTTGAGATCCGAACTTGCTGTTAGTAATATACCATTTTCTCATCATAGTTAACCCTGATCTAGGCTGTCTCAGGTCATAATGTCTACAACTGCCCCCAATTTTGGTGTTAGTGCACTAGTGACAAAGTGAGCCAAAATTCAAATTAAAAGGAAAAAGACACGTACCTAAGGTAGCAAATCTCTTATTTAATTAAACACGTACCTTTTGAGACAGTAAGTCTCTTGGTTAATTAAAACACGTACCTTCTAAGGTAGTGAGTCTCTTAGTTAGGTAGTTATCATTAGCTTGTCGATGCATTAACCCTACATTGATTGTTTGATTAGCACTTGGGGCATGTAAAATTGAGATAAGTTTATTACATTTGATTAGTGCCTAAGGCATGCAAAATCAGGTTTTTTGAGTGTGTCTGATTAGCACTTGGGGCATGTAGAATCAAGACGATTTTGATTGGATCTAATTAGTGCCTAGGGCATGCAAAATCAGGTTATTTGAGTGGTACTTGGTTGGTGTCATCTATAGACATACCTTTCAATTGTGTTGGTCAAGGCCCCCTTTTGTGGGTCCATATGCCCCCTTGAAACAATATTCTATTTAAGGAATTTCTAGCTAATATGCATCTATGAGGAGTCACTAACATGCTTAAGGCTTATGTTTGTATGTGCATATCTATTTTGGAGATATTCCAGCTTAATACCATGATCTTAACTGGATTCTATACACTTTCCAATGACTATGTCACCAATACAAGGAAAACCATCATTATCAAGGCTGTCGACACTCCTGGTCTTACCTTGTGTCTTCTTTAAATTTGTATTGTCATCAGGTTTTTGCATCTTATCTAATAGTTCTTTGTTGTTAACATTAGCTTTGTGACTTTTTATGCGTTCAGCTCGAAATATCCCACACTCTGAAGAATATGGCTCATTGCCCAAATGAACATTAACTACTACAATGGCATTATGATCATTATACAGCTCTGGCTTCGGCTGTATTCCATTTTGATATCATTATAATCTATGTTTTGTAAGGCAGTCAATGGTTTAGGACCTAAAAGATAACCTTTTCCATAACTTAGACTTCTTTTTGTTGCGTATCTTTTTTTATTTCAACCTGTTTAGGCAACTTTTTGTGATAAGGATAGGTGTCTTGGCCCATTTTCTTAGATCATGGTGGTATATATATGCCCTTTTTGGTAGGGATTCTAGGTACATGTGAAAAGTATTTGATATTAGTGTTTTTATGCATTAAATTTGCAAGTTTCTTTTCTTTTCTTTTTATGTTCGTTGTTTTATTCCTTGCCATTGCATATTAATTACGTGTTTTCTTGTTTATCGCATGGCATCTGTTTTTCATTCACTCATTTTTTCTTTCAGGCATGATAAATATGAACAAAATAGAGTATAAAATAAAATAAATGCACAATTTTAAATACAAGTTCTATTTTTATATACATTAAAAATATTTAAATAAAGTTTTAAAACTTCCTGAATACAAAATAATAAATCATTGTGAAAATCCCAGATCCTCTACGGTAGGCTGGCCCGATGGAGGTCTGAATGTTGAAGGCCTAAGAGGTCTGGCTAGTGCCATGGCTTATAGCGCTGCTCCTCGCCCTGTTTGAATATGAACTGGAACCCAAGTAATGCCACTATCAAAGGCTGTAGGATTTGTGTGATCACCTCTACTAGCCGCTCTAATCCCCGGCAAGCCTCAATAATGGCCCTGGAATGCTACTCAAGATAATACATCAGGTCACCCCCCAGATACCTTATGTATCTCCTCAGCTGCTCATCTATCTCTATCACAACTTGTCTACCTTTAGGGACCTCTATCTCAATACGGGTGCCCTGATCCTTGATCTAGGTCAGAGACTTATTGACTACATATAGGGTTACCTCAAATCTCTATCCTGTAGTCATACAATCGACTCTGATGGCTCGTATGTCAGACTGTAGAGACTACACTACCACTGGCAATGCATGTAAGGAATGAACTACTATTAGCATAAACTGTAATGTTTGATCATGGCATTTGATAACCTCTTCCATTATTGCTAACTTGGTAGAGATGTCACTAGGTGAAAGGGCTGAAGATGTATGTGTTAATGGTGACACAGATAGAGATGTCTCTAGATGCACTGATGGTGGTGGAACAGTTGATGTAGAGGTTCCTGGATGTCCATAAGGTAGAGGAGCTAAAGGTATGGATGCTTCGGGATGCCCATAGGGAGAAAACCTCCCCATCTTCCTAGCAAGCAACCGCTGGTGTCTGAAGGGTTATTGAGGATGAGCTGTCGGCTGTAGTGATCTTTCTAAAAGGTCATGTAGGTCTATTTGTATGTCAAACTCATAATCAAAATTATCTCCTGCCCCCTAGTATTATTGTGTCTCATAAGGCCCATCTATCCGATCCTGCTGCTGAGGTGGCTGTGCTGGGGGTGCCTGTGGTACTGCTGGTGCCTTTTGTGGTGGTTGGCCCTGCTTACCTCCCTCTGCGGGTATATTTGGCACTATAGGGTCCAAGCCATATCTCTGCCTGGTCTTAGGGACAGTCAACAACCTGTACTTCCTCTCGCGCTCCTCAACGACCTCTACCATCTTTATGGTGATTGTAGCCTATAAATCAATATATATGCCCTCTAGAATAGGGTTGCCAAATCTGCCCCTAATGATATCAGCAAGCGAGTAATGATGCATCCTATGCAGATCTGTGTAATGGACTAAGTGGATACCCTAACTAGCGAGGTGATGATCTCATAGGTGATGTCAATGTGCCTATGCTCATGCATCCCCCAAAAGCTAGTGATGTCGGTGAAGTTCACTGAACCTGGACTCCCTGTGCATCCCAAGTAGAAGGTGGATAACACTTTTCTGAATGTATTTGTAAACTTGGGTGGCTAGCATAGTACCCTTTGCTATATCTGGCTAATATCTAACCTTCAAGAGTGTCACTGCTCTCCATTTACCCCGATTTATTATCCTCTTGGGTGTAACCACATCAGGCCTAATTAGGAGGCCTATAGCATCTGTGACTTTGCGACATGTGAGGCTATAATAGATGCTTAGCATCCAGAACTGGACCACCCCCTTCTCTGTGTTTGATCTCTGAAAGCCATCGTACCACAGTGTGGACAAAACCTCTTTAGTGACATCATGATAGGTTCGAAAAGCTATGGCTAAGAACTCTATCCACCTACTCTAACTAGGAGTCGATCTACCTCCTTCAACAGCCCGACCTCCTGCAGAAATTGCATATACATAAAATGCTGGACTTAAACTGGACTCGCAACAGGGCTGGATATCTAGTGGCCTACTCGGGTGTCATGTATCCTAGTGCAGGATGAGGTGAGGTAGCATGTGCAGTCCTCCGAGGCATCTTATAAGAAAAGATTACATGTTAATTTTTGTAGCTGACTTGGGTCACAAGCAAGCTAATGTGTTAAGATTTGTCAAAATTTCAATAGCATGCCAGCTAAAATAGAGACAACTAACCTATATAAAAATGTGTGCTAGCTGCCACAATATAATATACAACATCCTAAGCCTATTAGCAGGGGTTCCAGCAATCGTGCACGATAAACAAAGTATAATAAACATTTTACATTTTATGAGAATTTTAATAAAATTTTGGCAGCATTTTGGCTAGGAATATGCCTGCCTTCTGTACAAAAGTTCAATTTAAAGCGACACACAGGCCATCATTGCCCGTCAAGCAACACAATCTATGCTATTAACACATGAAACTACATTTATATAGAATTATCTTAGTGCAATTATAGTCTTAAGTAAAACATGCTTTTGAAGGCACCAAATAAATACCATTTATTTTAGTTGCTAAAAAAAAGAATTTACAGTTTTATGTGCTTATATACTAGGTTTTTTCCTAGCTACAATGTCATGCAAAAGCTTTCATAACTTAAATTACAATCCTAAAGGCATTATTCATTTCTAAACTAAAAAAGGCTGTATGTTACATATATCACCCTATTATTAAGGCTTAAAAAAAACATAAGCAGAGATCTAAAGAAAATTAAACTAACCAAGTGAATAATAAAGATGTAGGAAAAAAAGAAAAATACTTAAATAACACTTACTTGTAAAGTAGACAAGAGGCAAAAGAAAATGCAGACAAAAATGAAAATAGAGCATTCCCTTAAATGCGTGACAGTCCCAGAGGATTTTAGGTGCAAACGGCTCACAAAATGGATCGTAAATGAGGAAAAAAACTCATAAAAATCGAGAGAAAAGCTTGAAGCATTGGAAAAAATGGTGGTTACTGGAAAATGAAGAAGAAAGGAAAAAAAAGGCCTTATATTTCAAATTTTTGAGCGAGGGACGGGAAGCCCGTCGCTCGCTAACGACAGAGAGGCGTATAAGACGTCCCTTCCCTCATAGCTTTTTGACAATTTGACCCTTTTTTTCAATTTTTACTTCTTATTTTTATTTCTTATTTATACTATTTACACCAAAAGCCCTTTATTTTTTATTATTATTATTTAGATACTTACCCATCTATTTTATTTGCTAAATTTATTTACTTAATTTATTTGCATTATTTGCATACCCAACTATTTTATTTACATTATTTATTTACATGCACTATGTATTTACTGAAAACTAAAAATATTCCTTGAAATTTATTGTGTTTTTTGAATTTTCTGATTTTTCACATTCAGAACTTTCTGGAGTCATCTGTCTTGATCATGGAGCTTTTAGATACCCTAAAAAATGAAAACAAAAGAAAATTCAATAGGTTTTTACATGCAATGCATGTGACATGTAAAAAATGCATTTTGATCATCCAGAGGTGACAGATGAGCTGGGTTTGGCTCGCTCCTCGAGGGATGGGCATTTGTCATCATTTTTCTATAAATAGTGCTCATCATCCTTGGTCGTCGTGCCTTTGACTTCTCCTATTCTAAGGAATCTTCTACCAGGTATTTATTTCTCTTTCCTTTCTTTTTTTCTTTTAATTTTTGGTCAGTTTTCCTTTTAGTTATTTATTTTCCTTCATTATTTTGCACTTAGACCATTTGAAAATTCCTATTACCATGACTTCTAGACTTATAAAATTACATCGACTGTTGGATAACTCGAAAACCTAGGAGGACCCTTTTTTGGCTTTGTATTCTAGTATGAGATTTTTTAGGAGAGTTTTTCTAGATAGAAACTTATTACTTACTGCTACTCAGTATTAGGAACCTAGGCTCCATGTGGTTAGATTCACACACCAGGAATTCTGTCCTTTACCAGAGAAATTTGCTGCTATAGTTGATGCTAGTTTTGAGTCCGGTACCTGGCCATGCCTACCTTCTTTGGTTGCTAGGTATCCTAGGGAGGTGGCCCGTGCCTTGGGCATTCTTCTTTTTGAGGCTAGAGGTTTGGTACCTTATAGAAAGACGTTCTCACTAGAGCCATTGATTGACGTGTTAGTCAACTTTGACGATGTACCCACTTTCCACTTTAGTGTAATACTGCTTTGCTGTTTTGCTTGGTGCTTGCTGATGGCACTAATGATCTCATGACTGGAAATTATGAGTTATTCAACATAGTGGATGGCATGCTCCAGAGGTACAATCCATATCCTTTGGTTCTGGCAGAGACCATCATTGGCTTAGATGTTGTACATCATGACCCTAGCTCTAGGTTTACTGACAGTCCCATGCTACACCGAGTATATCCTTGATTTTAAAGTTAGTATACCCTTTGTGGGTTTTCATACTAGCTTTTCTTGTTGGAAAATGTATCCTTTTAGATTTTCATGCATTTTCTTGCTTTGTTTTTGCTTGAAATAAATCAAACTCACTCTAGTAGTTTTTTTTCAAGTATGGCTTAGTGAGAAGTTGAAGCAATTATTAGAGCTTCCCCCTCAAGCTAGAGCCATAGGCACTCACACCATTAGATATGTCATTCTCAGACATAAGCAGCATGAGTTTCTGACAGTCCAGGATGAAGCTGATTGGCTGAGCCATCTAACATATGATGATATTCTATTCAGGTACACCTAGCTGCCTATTACTTCTGTGGTTTAAGATGGATCATCTGGATATGTCCCTCTATGTGGGTTGCACCATGCAACTTTTTATGTTACTGCCCGATGTGCTCGCTAGTTCATGGATTGCCAGGACATCGTTAGGTGTTCGTTAGGCTTCTGAGGTGGTAGACATGTCTATGCTTTTTTGTCAGAGTACTATTAAAAGATCTGGACCTGACTTTCAGTGAGGACCTCCATTCCTGAGATTGGCACTTATGACTTCACCACTTTTGCCTTTCACAAACAGTAGGTCACTAGTCTAGCAGTTGACAACAGGCTGTCTTATCTTAGGCACCTAGATGGGGAGAGAGATGTAATATAAATAGACTAAATCAAATACCATTACAGATTGTGTTTTTGCTTTTATTGAACTTTTTAAATTTGAACATCTGAAAAGAATAAGCTACTTTTAGTTACATTAATGATATTATGAATACATGTATGACATCTCTTTCTAATTTCAGTACATATGATCAACATTTGATATTACCCGAATAACACATATTATTTAATTTCAAAATGAAACTTTAAAAGCATCACAACTCTCGTCATTAATCCACCCTCTCAGATTTTCTTGACTTATTATTTTTCTCTTAGCCTCTAATTTTTGCCTAGGATGCCTTTTTTCGGTTTTCACCTTGATGAGACGCCCAATTTTAGCATGGTCACCACTTTTTTCAATTTTTGACCTATGGGGCATTCATTCTCTTCTTTTTTTCTTTTTATTCTTAGCCACATAACCTTTTCAATCTGTCTATATTCACTAGTTCTCTGAACTCATTGCCATTACTGTTTGATAAAATGGCAGCTCCTTTAGATAACAACTTTTTGAGCATGAACGGTCCTTCCTATATGGGCCTAAACTTGCCTCGAATATCTGAAATTGCCAACCTCATTTGTTTGAACACCAGATTTCCCTATTTTAAAGGATGCTTCTTAACTTTTTTCTCAAATAAACGAGCAAGTCTCTTCTGATAGACCTGATTGTGATAATATGCCCCCATCCTATCCCCATCTTGAAGGATAAGTTGTACTAGTCTCTGCCTAGGCCATTTTGCTTCCAGTATCTCAGCTTCCAAAACTACCCTTGAAGATTGATTCTTAATTTTTACAAGCAGTACTGCTGTTGTCCTATAGACTAAAAAAAAAATGAAGTAGCCCCTATTGAAGTTCTGGTTGTTGTCCTGTAACCCCATAATGCAAAGGGTAGCTTACAACCCAATCTTTATAAGTCTGAACCATCTTAGCCAGAATCCTTTTGATATTCTTTTTAACTGCCTCAACTTTTCTATTAGCTTGAGGTCTATAAGGGGAAGACTTATGATGTTGAACTCCATACCTAATGAGCATTTGTTTGATTTCACTGAAGAACTGTAACCTATTATCAGACATTATATGGTGTGGCAAGCCATAGCTGTACATCAAATTCTTTTTCAATAAACTTAGCCATATCCTTTACGTCTATTTTTTGAAAGATTCTGCTTCAACCCACTTGGTAAAGTAGTAAGTGGCCACTATGATGAACTTGTGTTCATTCAAAGCGGGTGGATAGATCATACTTATGATGTCTATGCCCCATGTGTTGAATGGCCATGGTGACATAAGGTTACATAACTCAGAAATGGGTAGATGCCTCAGGTTTGCATACTATTGGCATAATTTCTATTCTCTAACATACTTAAAACAATCAGTGTCCATTATAAGCCAAAAGAATCCTTGACGCATGATCTTTTTAGCTAAAGCCAAACAACTCATATGGGCTTCACACACTCCTGCATGTATTTTTTTTATGACCTTCCTTATCTCATTTTCATCCAGACACCTTAATTGGATTCCATCAAGCTATCTCTTATAGAGTACTCCTCTTATAGTATTAAATTGGGTTGACAGCTTATGAATCATTCTTTGATCCTTTTCATTAGCTTCTTTAAGAAACACTGACCTTTTTAAATAGTTTTGAATATCATAATACCAAGGTTTTCCGTCATCCTCCTTGATATCGATGATATGCTCATCTTCAAAGTATGGGTTGTCAAAACTTGAAATCAATAGTGGCTTTATACTCACTCATTTCCAATTATCCCATATTGATATATAGATCATGGTTGCCATAGACTATTTCATGAAATGGGTGGAAGTGAAATCCTTCAAATGACTGGAGGCAAGATAGTTGGCTTGATTCATTGAGAAAAATCTAATTTGCAGGCATGGAGTGCCTCACCTCATAGTGTCAAATAATAGGGTTCAGTTTTAAGTAAAAACTAGACAAGTCCTTCAAAAATACAGAATCTGGCACCATAAGTCATCTCCCTATGGTTCGTAGGCAAACGGTGCTATCAAGGCCACTAAAAAGAATTTGAAAAAGATCCTGTCTAAGATTCTGTAAACATACAAAGATTGAGCCAAAAAGCTACCATTTACGCTCTAGGGATGTGGGACCACCGTCAGAACTTTCACAAGAGCCACTATTTTTTTTCTGGTGTATGGCTCAGAGGTAGTGTTACCAGTAGTGATTGAGTTACAGTCATTGAAGGTTGTCTTAGAAGCCAAGATGCTAGAGATAGAATGGGCAAAACATCGGATGGGATGGTTGAACCTGTTAGATGAAAATTGGATGAGAGCCTATTACCACAATCAGTTATATCATAAATGATTAGCTTGGTATTTTGGCAAAAAGGTCAAGGACCATCATCTTAAAGAGGGGGACTTGGTATTCAAATAGATGAGACCACCTTACTTGACCACAAAAGGAAGTTCAAACCAAATTGGAAAGATCCCTTTATATTGAAGAAATTGCTTTCCAAAAGAGCGGCTATCCTCACAGATAGTGATGGGAATGAGCTCAAGGAAATAGTTAACATTGACAGGATGACGATGTTTCATGGCTAAAAAAATATCAAATCAAAAGAGAAGAATAATAACCCATGGGTCAAAAATTGAAAAAAGATGGCCTTACTAAAATAGGGCACCCTGCTAAGGCATAAACCAAAAAGAGACACCTCAGGAAAAAATTAAAGGTTGAGAGAAAATAGCCAATCAAAAAAATGCACGAGGGCTGATTGATGATAGGAGTTGGATACATTAAAGATGTTACCATCCAAGACTAAATGAAAGTTGTGTTTTGTTTTAAATGTCATGTCATGATTATTATTATTGCAAGCTGTGACCATGTGAGAATGCATAAATAATTTAAGTTAAAACACTTTGGTTAATGTTAAAGCAAGCATATTATTTATTCATTCATAAAAGAAATAAAAACAACAACCACACAAACACAACAATATAACAAAACAAGCAAATACCCAAACACACAAACAGGAAATAAAAGCATAGGTCCGACAACCAGCATGGCAGCACATATATTACATTACACATTAAAGCCAAACTTTTCCCTATAAAAAATATAGATCAATCTTCATCTCCTCCATTGTGGCCTCTTCTGCCCAGACATCTTAGTAAGAATACCCTTATGTTAGGTGCCTTTATAACCCATGTGCAGTGTCTACACTAGTCTCAAAATCACAAATACTTATGGAAGGGATGTTGGTCCTGATAGGCAGATGCCTTCAAATGTAGTGATAACCTGTAACGAAAGTGTCAATCAAATTACCTCCTTTAAAGTTTAATCGAGTACACAAAATCTCTTACCGAATGCCAAACTATCGGGGTGCATCATAAAGTAATATAAAAAGTAGCTCTATGAAGGCCGCAAAGGGGAATGCAGCCAGAACCCCCGTCACAGGTCACATACTCTATCCAAATCATGAGACATATGAAGCTTACTCTTTACTCTGCTAGAGAACTCAGCCACATTATGCCTTCCTCTATAATGCCAATCCATCACCAACGTATGCGAACACTAAGAAACCTTAAAACAGTATGCATCCATAATGTGAGAAGGGAGCTCAGCTAGCATCCTGAGTTTTTCCTACAACCCAATCTAAAAAAAAAGTAAACATAAAAGCCATTAGAATGGTTTGGTATCTACTTCGGGCAAAACTTAAGCATAAGGTTATGGAAAATCTATAAAAAGAGAGATTTTCCACAAAAAAAGGTAGTTTGAAAACCCACGAGGGGCACACTATCTTTAATAAATGACTATAGGTACCTGAAGTAGCAAGGGACTGCCAGTAAATAAAGCGGTGGGGTCAGTATTCACTGCATCCGATCCAAGTAGGGCCTCAGTGATGTGAGTTTTTTAGTGCATGTTAATTTAGTGATTTATGTGTATATATGTTAAGTATATGTTTGGTTTTAGTTATTTTTGTGTTAAATGTGGTATCTTTTATGTTTTTATGTATTTTGTGCTTGTTTAGTAGTAAAGTGGAGAAAGGAAGGAGAGAAGCCAGCAATTAAGTAAGAAAGCAAAGCCCTTATCACGGGCGTGACATGCTTCGCGAGCGCAACCAAGCAAGGTAGCAGAAGAGGAAGTCAAAGGAAGAAGAAAAGTCAACTATTGAGGGAGCGTGCTCTATCGCGAACGCGACAACATGAGTATTTTGGGCAATTTATTTTCAAAAGGTCTTCAAACAAAAGAACATGACACATGCTAGCATTGGTCACTCCTCAAGCCTTCTTAAGAAGCAAATATGAGATCGCCTCCTCAGGTAAGCATCTCTCTCTCTCACTTGAAACTTTGGCTCACCTAGGAACTTTTGTGTATTAGCCTCCCTAAAGTTAGGGGCAAATGTAGATATTAGGTCCTGAGGAAACTTTTGTTAAGGTTACCTAATAAGAAAATTTTCTTTTTGAAAGACAACAGATCAAGGGTTACTAGGTCATTTTTGTGTTGAAACATTTTTTGAAAATGTTTTAAAATGTTTTTTCTGTAAATTTGGGCACTCGAGGACAACAAAGGGTCGAATAATGGAAAGTATTCTTGATCAAGGGCTTTAAAGTCATTTGTAGCAACTTTCAAACCTTGCACAAGCTGCATTAGGAGAATACCCTCCTTGATTGGCCCATTACAAGTTTTTTCCATTTTTAGGTTTACACACCCGTACAAATAGAGAATCTTACCTTTTCAGGCAAGTGGTCTGCAACACTTGAGTTACATGCCTGTGCAAGCACAAAGTAGGTTAACTTTTTAGATGTAAATTGGCAAGTTGGCTGACTTTTAGGATTGGACACCCATGCATAGGGGTTTGCATAGTCGTGCAACCCTTACTATAAAACATTTTGGTCGGTCACTTTGAAAAATGTTGAAAAATTCTTTGTTGTTGTTAAGGTTTTAAAGTAAAAGTCTTTTAAGTTTCAAAAAGCTTTCTTTGGCATTTAGTTCTTTACTTTTTCAAATCGATTTTGACCATTTCAATACAAAAGTTCTACAAATTCGACACTCGACAATCTAATCCAGTAAGTAAACTAAAGGTAATATAAAAAGTCTCTTATACTCAATTTGGATTTTAACAGTACAAAATTTACATATTTATTATTCTAAATGTTATAATTTTCATTCATCCAGTATATTTACCGTATATTCATTGTATATTTATTTCTGTTTAGATTTAAGCTGTGAAACCCTTTTCAAGGGTACATTGCCGTGTGATAGAAATTATTAGGCTATCATTGCAAAATCCTTTTTTTATCCTTTTTAGCTGTTTTCCTCAAAAAGTTTGATTTAAAGGTCGTTTTGTGTATTTAACAATCCTTTTTTGCTCCCTTTTGGATCTTTTTGTTGAGAAGGACTTTATTTTAAAAGGAAGGGAAAACTAGCATTTTGTTTGGTCAATACAATCGTGCATAACTTGGTGCACACCCATTCATCATATGACACATGACAAAAAACGTGTTGTCCTGCCCTTTTAAAAATAAATAAGTCGGCCATATATTGTCTAATGCACGCGAGTGCATTTCTTGGCATATGTTAAGTATTTTGTTTTCTCTCTCATTTGTTTCATTCCTCTTTTAATATTTATCATTGTTATCGATATTATTATTGTTATTATTATTTTTGTGGATAACCCATTTGCGAGTGTAGCCGGACTAGTGCTATAGGTAAATTTACGATCCCTTTTCCTTATCATAAAAAGGTTCTTTCAACCACAAATGGAAAATGTAACAAAAAATATTTATAGTAAAAAATTAGGATATTTTGCTAATAAAATTGGACCAATGTACTATTTCTTACCCGTAAAACTCACATGTAAAAAATTAGCTTTTAATAATGTAAAAGATTCTTGTATATAAATTAAATAACTTTGTGTAAGCATTGGGTCCTGAGGAGGCCTTTGTCAGGGTTACCTGATGAGAAAAATTGCTCACTTGAAGACAATGAATTGAGGATGATGGAGTCTTGGTGGTATTAAAATTATTTTTCTTAATAGGGAAAGGCCTTGCATATTACGCATTTAGGGCCCTCGCGCTCGTAAAATCATTTTTTTTATCAAAATGAAACCTAGTTTTGTTCTTTATATTAAACTTCTTCTTTCTGCTCCCTTTTGGATCTGCTGTTGGCAAGGACTCTATTTTAAAATGACAGAAAACTCATCATTATTCGGTTGATACGGTCGTGCATTGTTTGATATGCCCCATGTGTTGAACGATGCACGGCCCAAAACATGTTTTTTTGCCTTTTTTAAAGTAGAAGAACCGACCACATATCATCAAATATGCTATCGTGCATTTTTTTGATATGCATGCTAGATTCTTATTCTTTTATCTTTTTCACATTTCTTAATTCAAATCAGTTTTATGTATGTCCTCTTTTTATTTTTATTATCATTATCATTTTTTTTGTCATTGTTATTGTTATTATTATTACTCTTTGGAATAAATCCTTTTGTGGATACGACTGGGCGAGCGCTACAAGTAAGTCTCTGATCCCTTCTTTTTATTATTAAAAATACTTTTTAAGTTACAAACAAAAAATGTCATCAAAATATTTATAGTAATTAATTGGAATATTTCATTAATAAAATCGGACCAATGTCCACATTTTTCCAAGGGAATTTACATGTAAAAAATCAACTTTTAATAATGTAAATGATTTTTGTATATAATTAAATAACATGAGACATTTCCTAAATAAAACTTGGAGTAGCAAGTTCCTATCTTCAAGATCTTACAATGAAATGCTTCTTCAATAATTCGCATGCGAAGACCAAAGTGCTTACCTAAAGGGATCATGGTGAACAACCCGATTTATGAATGCCTTTACAGCTTTATTTGATCCCATAATTTACCGCTTTCTTATTTGATTGGGTGCGCCTTTAATTTCTATATTTGTTCTATTCTTGCATGAAATAAAAGGGATAACACGATTAATTTGAAAACTGTTATGTCACATCTATTAAGGGTAAAAATAAGAGTGGAATTTTGAACCCTCTTTGGGTTTTTTTGGCCTCACAAGGTCAAAACACCCTTCTTTCCCAATGTTCTATTGGGTGGCGACTCCTTACTATTCATCCTTGTGGTGCCCAACTAGACGCCTCCCGATCATCGATTGTTAGTGATGAGATAGGGATACCTTCACATGCCCCGTCATACCTTTCGAGGTTTATGATTGGAGCAAGTCGAATTAAGTCTCTTTCCTATCATGAAGTGTCTGTCGGCCTAGATGGAAAACTTCAACCTAGTTCTGACCCTAAGAGTGGGATCGAACTGCTAATGGTAAGAGGTTTCCTCACTCAAACTCGATGATCTCTTTGTTTCGGGGGTGACATTAGGTATTAGTGACTCAAAAAAAAAGCCATAGAGCTACTCGGGTGAAGGGAGCATGTCACAGTGGCAACTCCACTAGGGTTGTTCGAGATTTCACTTTGAAACCATTCTTGACTTATGTGACATAAAAGGCATTCAGTTAGGAAATGTTATCTCTTTTCGAAACTGCATAAAAATCATGTTAGAGCCTTAGAATAAGTTAAGCATCCTAGTTTCCTAACCCCAATGCCTTCCCAAAGCACTCCCTTGTCGTTCACTCAACCGATGGTAGTGTTAGGAATAATCACCAGCCCAAGTCTAGTACCTGATGGTATATTAAATGGTGACCCAATCAATCGTTATGCTCGTGGTGAGCTAGACCCATTGGCGGGGACCATGCTTGGGTAGCCTTGTAATTGAGTACCTGGACCAAAAGCCCATCTAATGACATAGAAATCTCCCTTAGGAAGTTCCTAATAATTTTGTATTGCTTGTAATATGGATCCTTTTGTATTAGGCATGCCCAGAAAAATTTGGATGTTCACTTATCAAAGGATGCCATGCCCTAGTAAGCCTATTCTGATTTGTTTAGGTCGCTCGAATATGCATCGATCAACACCTTTTTGTGTAACTTTGTGAGAGGTGTTGTGTTGTCAAAATTTTGCCATGAATCAGACAAATTCATCAGGGTCCCCTGTTGACCCATGAATTAAGTCCACCTAGAAAGGAGGGCTTTGACCACTTGTGTGGGAGAAATAAGGTGAAGAGGATCCCTGTGTGTGGTTATCGATGTTGCATCTCATGATCATGCATCTGTATCTGCTCATGCATCATGCTGACAACCCCATTTTGATAGCCATAATAGAGCCATCATTTTCCAGGTAGTTTTAGGGTTCGTATGGCTATTTGGTTAAGAAGTGGTTTGCAGAACAGACATAGGAGTTGATATTAGGGCAGAGTTCAAAATTGAGGTTTGAGTTAGGGTTAGACAGTGTCTTGAATGAATTTTCAGAATAGTCAGAGAGGAAAGTTATGGCTGAGCTCACTCCTCCAGTTAGTTCCTATAGTTCTCAATGATGGAATATGACATGGCATATATATGATGATCACGCAGCGGAAAAATAATAAAATTGATCATACATACCATGCAATCCATAAACAAGAATCGAAAACATACAATTTTAGGGTTTTAAAACTTACAACTTTAGATGCACTTCAAGATTTGATTTTAGTGATGACCAGCAATTAGGATGAACTTATATGCTTCAGGTCTTGATCACCAATGCCAAATAAATAGCCTTTACGCCACTCCTCTCTATGTTCACGCACACAATTGCAATGAAGGCTTAAAATTGAGAGTGCTAGCTCTATGTGTAAATAATTGGCAATGGTAATGGATTAAAGTTACAAGATCTGATCTTGTACTTCCTTTAGGTTGCTATTGCTGCCCAAGAACACAAGAGAACAAGAAAGAATCCTTTCCCCTTATGTATTTCGGCCAAGAGTGTGTGTGAGAGAGAGAATTACACCTAGGGTTTTTCTTTTGTTCACAAAATATATATCATTTATTTTTGGTAAATGTTAATTTCGAAATTTACTACCTAAAGATAGTAAATTCAGCCTCAATCACTTCCTAAAATCAAGTGACATATATTAATTCAAACTCTTTTGAATTTTAAATTCAAATTAATTTGAAAGAAACGTAAGACATTTAATTAAAACAAATCACTTAATTTAGGGATATTGTTGCCGAAATTCCTATTGAATTTATCCTTGGATTTTCGGCCACCTTATGTCCATTTAATTAATTTATTTTGATTTAAATTCCATTAGGATTTAATACTCAATTAACTTAATTAATCCAAGATAATTAATTAATTGAATCAATCCTATTTGGCCGAATTTATCTCTGTCATGGACCAAGGTCCAATAGCAATTTTAATACCCATTACATACATTAATTTGACTTTAATTAAAAGGCCAAATTAATGCCCAATCTTTAATTTAAATATTTTAAGCTCAATTCTTTGTGTGTGATCCTATAGGTCCATTTAATATTGGCAATGAATTAATTCAAAGGCTATATATATTCTCTAGTAAGATATTATAGCATTCCAAATTAAATGAAAATGCAAATGGCATTTAGTGACCTAATGTAATTTTGCATAGTCCCTTACCCTTAAATATCAAAATTAATATAAGGCATGGAACTAGTCATCTTTATATATATTAATTCCTTTCTTGATATTCCAGTGACACTGAACTCTCAGATAGATAATGATTACTCATTATTTCATCTCGGTATGGCCATACACTTCTCAGTTCACTGATCAAGTGGCTGATGATATTTTTTCTCTTATTGAGAGGGGTAATCCCTTCACTTCTCTCATGCTCTCTAACATGAATCAATGTATACCCAACCATACCCATACTTGTCACTCTGTTACGAGCACGTTAGGTGTATGTCAAAGTACATAGTAATTCATAAAGAGTTTTATAGAGATTTTAGGTTTAAGAACTCTGATGCAAAACTTGCATATGAGAAACACTTATGACTTGTACCATGTAGTGTTCTCATGAACGGATCGAATCCAGATACCATGTTCTAAACATGTATCTATGATCTCTGATTGACACTCTTGTCCTTATGATCCGTAAGATAGAACTCAACTTATCAAAGAGAGCATACTAGCCTTAATTCATTTGTTATTCCCATTAATTTATTTGTTATTCCCATAACAATGACTGGCTAGGGATATTTGGAATGAAGTCTCTATTGTTTCAAGGTCTTACAACCATGTGCCTCACACATGATAACTTAAACTGAAACAATATTCTTGGATAGTTCTATCAATTAATATGCACAGAAATATAATAGATAAAATAAATGCCTCATTTATTAACTAAAGTGTTTTATAACAATGCATTGGGGTTAGGGCTTACACTAACAATCTCCCAATAGCACTAGTCCCAATTGGGCATAGCCCTAAGACCGAATGCTCTCAAATGAGCTTCATGCAGATTTGGATGCAATTGTTTCGTTAAAGGATTTGTTACATTGTCTTTACTTGCTATCTTGCTAACCTTGACGTCCCCATGATCAATGATTTCTCTGATCAGGTGGTACCTCTTGAGTATGTGTTTAGATTTTTGTGTGACCGAGGCTCTTTTGCCTGTGCGTTGGCCCCGTTGTTGTCACAAAAAATTTCTAATGGATCTAGGATGCTTGGGACCACTCCTAATCCAGAAATAAAATTTTTAATCCAAATAGCCTCTTTTGCAGCCTCGCTCGTTGCAATATACCCAAATTCTGTAGTTGAGTCGGCAACGGTCTCTTGCTTCGAGCTTCTCCAGCTGACAACACCATCATTCAAAACAAAAACAAACCCAATTTGCGATCTTGAATCCTGAGTGTTGGTCTGAAAAGTAGCATCGGCATAACCTTGTATGACGAGCTATTCTTCACCACTATACACCAAGAAGTGATCCTTAGTCCTTCACAGGTACTTTAAAATCCCCTTTACAGCAGATCAGTGCTTCTCACCAGGGTCTTGCTAAAACATACTGGTTATACTCAGTACATGAGCAACATCCAACCTAGTACATAACATAGCGTACATGATAGATCTAATAGCAGATGCATATGGGATTCGACTCATGTTGTCCCTTTCTTCTTTGGTTTTAGGGCACTGTTCTTTAGTTAAAGGAACTCCTAAAGCCAAAGGTATGTACCTTTCTTTGAGTCTCCCATACTAAAATGCTTTAGTACTTTGTCTATGTACTTTTCTTGACTTAGTCTCAAAAGTCGATTCGATCTATCTCTATAGATCCGAATACCAAGTATTGTCTCGGCTTCACCTAAGTCTTTTATTGAGAAATACTTCCCCAACCATTGCTTAACCTTTTGCAATGTTGGAATGTCATTCCCAATGAGAAGGATGTTGTCCATATATAGGACCAAAATTACTATTATACTCCTACTAACCTTCTTGTATACACGAGGCTCATCTTTATTCTTGACGAAGCCAAATTCTTTGACTGCCTCATCAAAATGAATATTCCAACTTCAGGATGCTTGCTTTAATCCATAAATAAATTTTTAAAGCTTGCAAACTTTCTTAGGATGCTTGGGATTGACAAAACTCTTAGGCTCTATCATATACACATCCTTAAGTAAATTACCGTTGAGGAAAGTAGTTTTGACATCCATTTGCCTTATCTCATAATCATGATATGCAGCTATGGCAAGCAAGATCCTAATGGACTTGAGCATGACTATAGGCAAAAAGGTTTCATCATAGTCTACACCATGAGTTTGCCGAAAACCTTTTGCTACTAGTCTACCTTTATAGGTTTTATCAGCTTTGAGTTTAAATAGCCACTTGCATTCAATTACCTTAGCACCTTTCGGTGGATCAACCAAGGTCCAAACCTGGTTATTGTACATTGATTGCATCTCGAATTTCATGGCTTCAAACCAATTTTTTGAGTTTGGACTCTCAATAGCTTCTCGGTAGGTAGTAGGATCCTTACGATCTACTAACTCAATAGTGTCACTGTCGGTAATTAGAAATTCGTATCTCTCAATCTCCTGACGTACCCTACTGGACCTTCTAGGTTTTTGTGTAATGGGTTCTTATTCCACAACTAGTTGTGAACTTGATCCCATTTCCAACTCATCCTCTATACGAGTTTGTGGCACTTGAATTTCTCCAAGTTCTACTTTACTCCCACTGTCTTTCTTGAGAAGGAACTCTTTTTCCAAGAAAACAGCCTTGCGAGCAACAAATACTTTATTCTTAGCTTGTGAGTAAAAGTAGTATCCCTTTGTTTCATTGGGATAACCTACAAACAAGCAGATAGTGGATTTGGACTCTAGTTTGTTAGATGTTAATTTCTTAACATGTGCTTCATAGCCTCAAATCCTGAGAAATGACATATTAGGTTCTTTCCTAATCTATACTTTATAAGGTGTTTTCTCAACTACTTTAGTTGGAGTACGGTTTAGTAGAAACGCAGCAGTTTCTAATGCATAACCCCAAAAAGAGACATGAAGATTTGCTTGACTCAGCATTAATCGAACCATGTCCAATAGAGTTTGATTTCTCTTTTCGGATACACCATTCCATTGTGGCGTTCCAGGAGGAGTGAGCTGTGAAATGATTCCACACTCCTTCAGATGACTGTCAAACTCTTGGCTTAAGTATTTGCCACCTCGATTTGATTGAATGGCTTTTATGCTTTTGCCAAGTTGTTTCTCTACTTCATTCTTAAACTCTTTGAATTTCTTAAAAGTTTTAGACTTGTACTTCATCAGATAGACGTAGCCATATCTACTGAAGTCATCTGTGAATGTCACAAAGTAGCTAAAATCACCTCTAGCTTGTGTACTTAATGGTCCACATACATTGTTATGTATTATCTCCAATAAGTCATTAATCCTCTCGCCTCTCTTGTTAAAAAGACTCTTTGTCATTTTTTCATGCAAACATGGCTCGCATGTGTCATAAAATTCTAAGTCGAATGACCCAAACACTCCAGATTTGTGGAGTCTTGAAATGTATTTTTCATTTGCATGCCCTAAATGACAATGCCAGAAGTAAGTAGGGTTCAATTCGTTTGATTTAACCCTCTTTGTATTAATGTTGTATTGTTTTGAAGATCAAGGATATAAAGGCCATTTTGCAACATGGCATTGCCATATGAAATGCCTTGGCAACTAATATGAGCATTGCCATTATTAATAACAAAATCAAATACATCCAAATCCAAACAAGAAACTGAAATAATGTTTCTGCTCATAGCAGGCACATAATAACAATTTTTCAATACTAAACAAAGTTCGGAAGGTAAAGTTAGTTGATAGTCGCCTATCTCCATGGCGGCAACTCGTGCTCCATTCCCCACACGGAGGTCCACTTCATTCTTCCCAAGTAACCGCCTATTTCTTAGCCCCTGCACATTTGAACAAATGTGAGAACCACAACCGGTATCTAATACCCAAGTGGTAGAAATAGAAAGATTAATTTCAACAACAAAAATACCAGAACTGGATGCCTTTGCTCCATTCTTCTTTTGTTCTTCCTTGAAAAGAGCGCAATTCTTCCTCCAATGCCCTATCTTGTTGCAATGGAAGCATGTGCTCTCGCTCTCCTTGAGCTTTTACGCCTTGGGCTTGGATTGGGCTTGAGGTTCACTCCCATTTGACTTGAACCGAGCCAGGTCATTCTTGGGTTTTGCCTTTCCCTTTTCCTTTCCCTTAGCGGGTCCCTTCCTAATGCCCCTTTGAACCATAAGTATGGGATTGGTCTTTCGAATGTTCTTTTCAGCATTCTTAAGCATCCCATAAAGCTCGGTGACTATCTTGTTCATTGCATGCAAGTTATAATTCATAACAAATGGATCATAATCATCAGTCAATAAACCTAAGATCAAGTCAGTGGCCAATTCCTTCGGGACTTATACCTCAAGCTTCTCAAGAGTATTAAGATACCCTTTCATCTTGAGTATATGGGTACTAACAGGAGTACCCGCAGCCATCTTACAAGAAATTAAGGCCTTTGTTGTCACGAACCTCTCGTGATGAGCTTGCTCTTGGAACATCTCCTTGAGGTACACCATGATCGCATAAGCCTTTTGGTCCATGAATTGCTTTTGCAAGTCAAGCACCATAGTGGCCAGCATCAAATAGGTCACATCATTGGAGTCGCTCTTCTTGATCTCAAAAGTTTCCTTTTGAACCGCAGAGGCGTTCCTACCAGGTTCTTCAAGCAAGGGTGCATCCAAAACATATGACTTTTTCTCTTACTTAAGAACTATTCTTAAGTTTCGAGACGAGTGTATGAAATTGGTGCCATTCAGTTTATCCTTTTCCAGGACCGATCGCAATGAAAAGTTGTTGTTTGAAGAAGCCATTTTCAATCTACAATAAAAATTAGCAAGATTAAATGAGGTCTTATTTATAATCCCACAAACCGAATTAATATCCCTTTAAATAATTTGTGTTAGTGATTTAATGTGGGCCAAGATCCACTTTTCACAGTAACTTATTAGTCAAGCTGAGCTTGTACACCTAATAAGTTAAGTTACTTAGGTAGAAAAACTCCAATCATGTCTCGTACATGACTCTTGGATCAAATGGGCTAACATCTTAAGATGTTATAACACAAACCCATTTATTAGTTGCCTAGGTCCTAGCATCCCTTTCCATGTTAAGTCCAATCTACATTCACAACCCATGCCTCACAAAGATAATCAGGCACATCTAGGACTCCTAGTCTACGTGACCGATGATCGATGCCTTGACATGTTTCGAATTAGGAAGGCAACTTTGTGACTTACTATTTTAGGGATTCATTTTATTACGGCTTACATGGCATACGCTTTGTCATCCATTCATAGCATGCATATATATATATATAATTGCATAAAGTAAAACATGACAAACATGGGCCCAAAAACCTATAACTAAGATTCTATACTATTACATAAGAATCTTCGAGTTGGGCTTCTCCACTCAGGTGGGCTTCGTCTTGATTTACAAAGTCTTCAAATAAATTCTATTCTAAGAAATAAATGAAACTTTTACAATAATACATAATGGCTCGCAGGCCATGTAACACCCTCTATGCAAATACCCTATTACACATGTATCATGAATACTACTAATCATGCTTATACTTCATATTCATTTAACTATCATTTAGCCATATGGTTTTATATGATTATATTCGTGCTACAAGTCTATTCCTGTTTTTCATTTCATACCTAGTATCATGCATACTAAACTATATGAATATTACTTCATGTATATCACATGCACACATGTTCTTTCGTAGCTTTACTACTAGTGAGTTACAATATTCCACATAGGTTATATACATATCATAAGATAACAGGCCATTATACAAAACAGATGATAGTTGTAATACAAAACATCCTACATCAAGGTTATAAGTCGATGGTTGGCCCTTCCTGATGCAGAGATCATCCCTCAACAAAAGTCTTGCTAACCGTACCTACACGGATAAATAACCCGTGCTAAGCTATAAAGCTTAGTGGGGAATAACTAAGATGGATGACCACTCATATAGGCCATCAAAACATACATATACAATATATAAATACTATAGACAACATGTACCTCATATCATGGCAACAATAACATATACTTTTAGGCATAAAGCATATTCTTATGTACATAAACCTTGTACCCACGAGAGTAACACATATTTCATTTTCATAATTCATATAGATGACCATTTTTCATGTGAACATATTCAAATGAAACATAATCCCTGTGGGTAAACCAATAATGTAATCCACATTATCAATCTTTAGTCAAATAACTTTAACTGTTTAATTTTGATCATTACTCTGAATAATGTTTAGCCTGCCTTAGCTTTATCAGTGGATAACGGGAACTATGGATACACATCGGTATCAAAAGAAGGATATATGAAGATATCGGATCTATAGACCCAAACGGGCCAAATTGTACTGTGGACCGGTCAAGCAGACCCAAACGGGGTCGCCTATCAACCCAAACGGGGTTGATCATGATCCAAACGGGATCATATATACTATGGACCCAATCGGGCCAAACTATGGCAGCTGCAATTTCCCTATAAGCGCCTATCTATCCACATTTAAAACTCGATCGCAGGCAGAACTATATTCGTGTTCAATTCACATATTAATACTGCATTCATAGTATACTGTTGCACATATAGAGAGTCTTGTAAAACTATGAGTTCTCTGGTGCATAATCAGATATATAAACATTTCATATGCCAAGTTATACATCTGGTATTCAAATCTGTATGACCTTACAATTTGTATCATAACATATAAGCATGACATATAATCATCATATCATATACTTGATCATGCTCTCATTAAGCATTTCACATGTTCATAGTCATGCCAAAACATCTCCTATCTCATAGGGCAATTACATGCTCATATACTCATATATATAATCATAAATTTACATACCTGCGGGTACATTCGCATATAGTTGACTTATTCTTATGAGCATGTTACCAATATACATATATATATACCTTTATCATCATTCAAATCATGTGCTATACAAAATATCAACATATTTCCATATGGGCATATACACATGCCAAGGTCATACTATTATAGTTCCTATTTCATAGCATAGGTACATGTCAAAATGTGTACTATCATGTCATAGGATTACTTGTGTATATATATATCAATTTGGCATGTGACAATCATGCACAAGACTACTTACATGTATAGGTCAGATATTTCATCACTAGTCTTTATTCATGTACACAAATGAATGCATATGTATGCATATAAATCCTTCATTGATAGTCATATTACATGCCTTATCCAATTAACTTTACTATCACATAAACAACTATTTGTATCAATTACTTAAAAATCATATTATCAAGTGCAGCAAAATCTGCACATTAATGTAAATTCTGTTTCTGTGAGCAGTCTAGGAAACTACTCCGGATTCAACCCTAGATTACAAGCACTTAGAGACAGATTTAAGATTAGGTTTCTTCATATGAAATATAAGTATGGAAGTCTATTTTTCAATGCAAAAAGACTCACTCAATTTGCTGTTCTGTAGCTCAATTTCTGGGCAAAACAATCCAGGTAGGTCATTTAGTCATGAAGGAGTGTTTGACTCGTGAAGAGCTTCACGAGTGAAGCAAAAAAGGAAAATCTCACGTCTCGTGAAGGAGTTCACGAGTGGAGAAGAAAAGCTATACATCACGACTCGTGAAAAGCTTCACGAGTCGGACTAATGTTCACAACTCGTGAAGAGCTTCACGAGTGAACCCAACATTCCTAGAGGAAGAAGAAAATGCACGACTCGTGAAGAGCTTCACGAGTCGGACAAAAGTTCATGACTCGGCAAGGACAATCTTCTTCAACCTCACATCGTTAAAATCCAGCAAAACGTAACTTTGAATTCTGTAATTCCTACGCAGTTCCAGCAATCAATTTCACATGTATTATGAACAACCTAAATTCCCATACCTTGGCTGACAAATCCTATATCTTTAACCTCTAGCAATGTCCTTTCCTTTGCTCATTTTTTCTTCCATTTCTCCTTCACAAATATCGTCATCATCAACTTTTAAATTTCCAGCATATGTACATTTTCCTCATTTAACTTGAAAAAAAGAAGAAGAAGAAGATGGAGATGATGAAGGGTTAAATTAAGAGTTTAATTACCTTAGTTTACTGCACTAAACTCATGATTAACCCACAAACATTATCACCTAATTGCTTGAGATGATTGAATGAAAATCAAAGGAAGAAGAGATAAACAATTTTCTGGTTTTCTCTCTTCAAATGCCGATCTCAAGGTCTCAACCAGCCACCTCACATTCCACTAACTTCTTATCTTTATATCAACAAGCAAAATTCTCTTTATGGTCCTTTGAAAGTTTGCATGCCACACAAATGCCACAAACCTTTATGCATGTTAGACTTTAACCCCTCCACTAACTCTTTTTCAAAAATCAACCTATCAATTTATTCATCCTTTCAAATTAACCTAGAATTAAATGCTTCTATTCACAATTGGCCACTAAAATGCCAAAAATACAATTTTACCCCAAATTAATACCTTTTTACTTCAATTGCAACCTCAATTGATATTAAACCATACTCTTTATTTTATTTTCATGCAATTAACATAATAACATAATAATTTACCCCCCTTACATAAACACAAAAATATGCAGATTAAATTAGGGTCATGTTAGGGGCCTTACAATTATCTCCCCCTTAAGAATTTCGTCCCCGAAATTCATACCTGTTTTGAATAAACGAGGATATTGTTCCTTCATAGCTGTTTCTGGCTCCCAAGTAACTTCTTGTATATCATGATGTATCCAGAGTACTTTAACAAGTGGAATTTGCTTATTCCTTAGCTGTCTAACTTCTCTAGCCAGAATTATTATAGGCTCTTCATTATAAGTGAAATCCGGCTGTACTTGCACATCTTGAATTGGTATCACATGGGATTCATCTGAACGATACCTTCGAAGCATAGAAACATGAAACACATCATGAAGTTTGGCTAGTTCTATAGGAAGACCCAATCTATATGCTACTGGCCCAACTCTTTGAAGAATCTCATATGGGCCAATAAACCTTGGGCTCAGTTTACCCTTTTTCCCAAATCTCAATACTTTTCTCCAAGGGGACACTTTCAAAAACACTTTGTCACCCACTTGATATTCAATATCCTTTCTTTTCAAATCAACATATAACTTCTGTCTATCACTAGCTTCCTTCAATCTCTGCTTGATAACTTGTACCTTTTCTTCTGTATCTTTGACAATATCAGGACCCATAACTTTGCGCTCAGACAGTTCAGTCCAGTAAATAGGAGTTCTACATTTCCGGCCATACAAGGCCTCATAAGGTGCCATCTCGATGCTCCTTTGATAACTGTTATTATAGGCGAACTCCATGAAGGGTAGATATCTATCCCAACTTCCTGCAAAATCCAAAACACATCCTCTCATCATATCCTCTAGAATTTGGATAACCCGTTTAGATTGCCCATCCATCTGAGGTTGGAATGCTGTACTGTAATGAAGCTAAGTTCCCAATGCTTGTTGCAAACTTTGCCAAAATCTCGATGTGAATCTCGGGTCTCGATCAGAGATTATTGACACCGGAATACCATGCAGTCATCTCATTTACATAAAGTTCTGCCAATTTATCCATAGGGTAATCCATTCGAACTGGTATGAAATGAGCTGATTTAGTCAGCTTGTCAACTATAACCCAAACTGCATCATGCTTTTTCTGTGTAAGGGGCAATCCTATTACAAAATCCATGGTAATATCCTCCCATTTCCATTAAGGAATTGGAATGGGGTTCAACAAACCAGAGGGTAACTGGTGCTCTGCTTTTACCTGCTGACAAGTCAAACATTTGGAGACATACTCTACCACATCTTTCTTCATGCCAGGCCACCAATAACTTTGTTTCAAATCTTGGTACATCTTATTCCCACCAGGGTGCATAGTAAATACTGTATTGTGAGCCTCATTCAATACTGTTCTTCTTAATTCTTTGTCATCATGAACATATAATCTATTCTGGTGATACACGCCCCCATCCTCTTTCACTGAATACTCAGACTGGGTTTCTTCATGTGAAGCTTCAAAATCTGCTGCAACTTTTCATCACGTTTCTGTGCATCAATCACTGCTTGCTTCATACAAGGTCTAGCCTTCAACTGTGCTATTAAAGCACCATTATATGCAAGTTTCCATCTACAGCGATGTGCAATCATAGCAGCCATCATCTTACGGCTCAAGGCATCAGCTACCACATTAGCTTTGCCTGGATGGTAATCCACTATACAATCATAATCTTTAAACAGTTCTAACCATCTTCGCTGTCTCAAGTTAAGTTCCTTTTGAGTGAGCAAATATTTGAGACTCTTGTGATTTGTATAGATTCTGTACTTTTCCCTATACAAATAATGTCGCCAAATTTTTAAGGCAAACACTACTGCTGCTAACTCTAGGTCATGGGTTGGATAGTTCTGTTCATACGGCTTCAACTGTCTAGATGCATAGGCAATTACTTTACCATCTTGCATTAACACACAACCCAAGCCAACTCTAGAAGCATCACTATACATAGCAAACTCCTTTCCTGTAACTGGTTGTGCCAAAACTGGAGCCTCTGTCAAAAATTTCTTCAACTGATCAAAACTTGCTTGACACCGGTCAGTCCACTCAAACTTTATACCCTTTCTTAACAATTTAGTGAGTGGTGCAGCTATAACTGAAAAGCCTTTCACAAAACGACGGTAATAACCTGCTAAGCCCAGAAAACTTCTCACTTCTGTCACATTTTGAGGCGGATTAAAACATTAAAATCATGAAGAACATATATCATACATGGCATTCATACTAAAACAAATAAACAACACTCAAAACAATTTTATGAGTCATTTAATAATTTAAATAAGGTCATAAATATTGAGTTAATATTCTGTACTGATCTGATCTAAATGTGTTTTTGCCATTTTAATCAAAACAAAACAAACAATATTGATTAAATATGCAACAAACACAAACTAGTCATAGTTTTAAGTGATTTTAAAATTAATCAATTAAATTGTCATGGACCAGAATTTAAACCAAATTTAAAATATGTCCATACCTAATACTTAATCTTTAAAAATCACTTACAAACATGCCAAAATCATTTTTACATTTAATTTTGAAAACTAGTTGTTAAACAAGCACTTATCATGTCAACTAGCACCTAGTTTTAAGATTAACATGTACCATCAGGTATTTATAATTAAATCCGACCATGAACAGCTATAAGAACATCTTAGGACAGTATATTAACATTTAATAATAATTATAATACCTATCTAATCATTTAAAATCATTTTTACACCAAAACAATGCAAAAAACTCAAAACAGAAAATTTCAGCATTGCATGTTTTTAAACGAACGATTTTTGAATAATTATTTCATGCATCTAAAGCACTAAAATAAACATGTTTAGGCTCTGATACCAAACTTTAGATGCACTTCAAGACTTTATTTTGATGATGACCAGCAATTAGGATGAACTTATATGCTTCAGGTCTTAATCACCAATGCCAAAGAAACAGCCTTTATGCCACTCCTCTCTATGTTCACACACACAACTGCAATAAAGGCTTAAAATTGAGAGTGCTAGCTCTATGTATAAATAATTTGCAATGGTAATGGATTGATGCTAAAAGATCTGATCTTGTACTTCCTTTAGGTTGCTATTGCTGCCCAAGAACACAAGAGAACAAGAAATAATCCTTTCCCCTTGTGTATTTCGACCAAGAGTGAGAGAGAGAGAGAGAGAGAGAGAGAGAATCACGCCTAGGGTTTTTATTTTGTTCACAAAATATATATCATTTATTTTTGGTAAATGTTAATTTCGAAATTTACTACCTAAAGATAGTAAATTCAGCCTTAATCACTTCCTAAAATCAAGTGACATATATTAATTCAAACTCTTTTGAATTTTAAATTCAAATTAATTTGAAATAAACATAAGACATTTAATCAAAACAAATCACTTAATTTAGGGATATGGTTGCCGAAATTCCTATTGAATTTATCCTTGGATTTTCGATCACCTTATCTCCATTTAATTAATTTATTTTGATTTAAATGCCATTAAGATTTAATACTCAATTAACTTAATTAATCAAAGATAATTAATTAATTGAAATCAATCCTATTTGGCCGAATTTATCTCTCTCATGGACCAAGGTCCAATAGCAATTTTAATACCCATTACATACATTAATTTGACTTTAATTAAAATCCCAAATTAATGCCCAATCTTCAATTTAAATATTTTAAACCTAATGCTTTGTGTGCGATCCTATAGGTCAATTTAATATTGGCAATAAATTAATGAATTAATTAAAAGGCTATATATATTCTCTAGCAAGATATTATAGCATTCCAAATTAAATAAAAATGCAAATGGCATTTAGTGACCTAATGCAATTTTGCATAGTCCCTTACCCTTAAATATCAGAATTAATATAAGGCATGAAATTAGTCATCCTTATATATATTAATTCTTTTCTTGATATTCCAGTGACACTTAACTCTTAGATAAATAATCATTACTCATTATTTCATCTCGGTATGGCCATACACTTCTCAGTTCACTGATCTAGTGGCTGATAATATTTTCTCTCTTATTGGGAGGGGTAATCCCTTCAATTCTCTCTTGCTCTCTAACATGAATCAATGCATACCCAAGCATACCCATAATTGTCACTCTGTTACGAGCAAGTTAGATGTATGTCAAAGTAAACATTAATTCATAAAGAGTTTCATAGAGATTTTAGGTCTAAGAACTCCAATGCAAAACTTGCATATGAGAAACACTTATGACTTGTACCATGTAGTGTTCTCATGAACAGATCGAATCTAGATACCATGTTCTAAATATGTATCTATGATATCTGATTGACACTCTTGTCCTTATAATTCATAAGACAGAACTCAACTTATCAGAGAGAGCATACTAGCCTTAATTCATTTGTTATTCCGATAACAATGACTGACTAGGAATATTTGGAATGAAGTCTCTATTGTTTCAAGGTCTTACAACCATGTGCCTTACATATGATAACTTAAACTGAAACAACATTCTTGGATAGTTCTATCAATTGATATGCACAGGAATACAATAGATAAAACAAATGCCTCATTTATTAACCAAAGTGTTTTATAACAATGCATTGGGCCTAGGGCTTACACTAACACTCAAGACACTAAAAAAAGGATGGATGATCTTGAGAAAAAGATGATGTCGTTGTTTGTGAGCCTCACAGCTAGTTTGGCCTCCGTCACAGTTGGTCAACCTGTCACAACGGTCACTGCTCTAGTTGAATCGATCCCACTTGCAATAGATGTCAGGAATGTTACTTCACGAGGAGCAGAGAAGGATGTCAAGCCCGAATGTGATTTCATATCTGATGAGGAGGATGAATTACGAACCCCTCAAATGCTGAAGAACCTTATCCCTATGGAATAAAGTCTTGTTGTGAAAAAGATGGAAGAAAAATTAGAGGCTTTAACTATGATGTTGTTTGTAGGAAAGGGAGTCAGTCTTGAGGATATTAACCTGGATGGCAAAGATTCTTTACCTAGTCAATTTAAAATGCTCGACTTGATGAAATTTGATGAAACCTCTGATCTTCTTGCACATATAAAGCAGTATATCCTGCTTATGAAAAGGACTGCCTTTACTAAGAGGCAAAAGGTGGATCTTTTTTAACCTTAGCTTAGTAGGCCCTACTGTTGACTGGTATCATAGTTTGGACAAGAAGACAAAAGAGGATTGGGAGAGATTGATGGAGGAATTCTTTAGGCAATATGATTGTAGCACACGTATGGAAGTCAACCTAAAGGATTTAGAGTTACTGCAACAAAAACCTAGAGAATCCTTCCACGAGTACCTCACTCAATGGAGGAATAAAATAATGGAGATGAAAAGAAAGTCTGACACACAGGATCAGATTCGCCTGTTCATTCAGAATGCCAGTCCTTATTTGAAGGAAAGTCTCAAGATGAAAGGATTGAAAGATTGGGAGTCTTTGAAAGACATAGCAATTGAAGCTAAGAGGGAATACTTGGAAAAGAAGGCCAATGCTACGAGTTCAAATAGTAGGGAATACAGTGGTAACGAGAGGGGTTTTGGAAACTCAAAAATTGGTAAGAGTGCTAGTAATAGTAGCGGTAGTGGAGGAAACAATGGAAGAAATGCCAAGGTATCGACTACGGGAGTCGATCAGCATCGTTACTCTGAATTAGGCAAGTCACTATCCTGGTGTCTTAGCCATTCGATGAAGGATGGTAAGTTGCAACTGATGCCCTCTAAGCCCGCAAGGAGTCAGGGTCAGCCTGGGCATAAATCTGATTGGTATTGTGCCTTTCATCAACATACGGGGCATAAGACTGATTACTATTGCACCTTAAAGGATCGTAGCCAAGATTTGATTGATTCTTGATAGATTCCTGATCCAAAAAAGAGAGCTAATAAGAAAAAAGCTTATAATATTGTGCCACCATCGATATTCATGGTCGGGTTTGAGTTACTAGAATGGTATGTCCTAAAAGATTTGTACGAAAATGAGTATTGGGCAATCATGTGTAAGGATCAGGGAAGTGCTAATGGTCTAGACACAAGTGCAGAAAGGTCAGTAGAAATGGGGGAAACTGTAGATATTTGGGATATAGATAGCGAAAAGGGTTCAGTTAAGGCCGAAGAAGAGCCAGAGAACCTATGGAAAACTGATGTAGATGAAAAGGAAGTGACAGATAGAAAGATTATTCAAGCAGTCACCAGAAGTGGGGAGTGATGCCAGAAGTCGAGAGGCCATAGGAACCCGCTGCTCCTACAAAGGAAAGAACCACAAAAGATAACTTGGTCCTAAAGCAACTCAAGAAAACTCCTACTCAGATTTCAATCTGGGATTTGCTTAGGCAGTCACCTTCTCACCATCAGAAGTTGGTTGAGCCTTTATGTGAATCCACTATTGCTACCACCATATCTCTTTCCGAGTTGTTAGAAATGGTGAAAGGAGATTTCGAAAAAAAGATTGTGTACACTAATACGGATCTCCCATTAGAAGAACGTGAGTATAACTGCCCCTTATACATTAGAGCTACGGTAAATGGCAAACACACTGCGTGTGTGATGGTGGATGATGGTTCTTCTATCAATATGTGTCCTTTTTCGGCGATGGCGACATATGGTATTGATGAGACCATGCTCACTCAATCTGGACTTACCATAACGGCCTATGACAACTCAAAAAGGCAGGCTGCTGGTACTTTTAGGGCAGTACTGAAAATGGAACTTATTGAGACTAAGGTAGAATTTGCAATGCTATAGATATCGGCCAATTTCTCTTTGTTGTTAGGACGACCTTAATTCCACAAGTTAGGAGGGTTTCCTTCCACTCTGCACTAAATGGTTTGAGTCCCACATGAAGGAGGCGTGGTTACTATTAAGGCAGTAAAAGAGTATTCTATCTCTGCTTTAAGCATAGCCAATCAACCTTTTAACGGGTTCCATGTGACTGGAATTGGTATTGGAGGGCAAGAGACAGATTCTATAAGCTTATAGGCAGTTAACATGATGAAAAAAATGAATTATTTGCTAGGTGTTGGATTAGGGAAGAATTCTCAGAGGATTTATATGCCTCTTACTCCCATTGGTCAGGAGGACAGGAAAGGCTTGGATTATTGTAAGAACGATGTCAAGAAACAATGCGAGGTACAATTGGGAAAGATTCCTCATATACTTGAAAGCTTTGTGCCTGTGTTCGAGGAATACAGGTATTGTGGTGAAGCTGAATCCAAAATAGTTCAGGGTAAGATCATTCCTGGGTTTGAAATCTTTGACAACGTCTTTGACTGGTCAGTTGGAACTATCAAACCTATATTGGGATTCTAGGATGAAGAGGTTATGGCCAAGCTCACAAATTTGGATTTAGGTTACCTTGAGGAGGTCTTGACACCAGAGTCAATAGTCATCGAGGCTAGAGGCAAAGAGAAGATTGAAAATAAAGCAATGGCCCTTGAGAAGGAAGCACCAAAGGAGAAAGGAGAGGCATCTACTACTGTATTGGTCATCCCTGAATTGGAAGATGATTCATTTACTGATGTAATTTATGTTCCAGAATTGTTTTGTAATGATATACCTTTTCCAGCTCAAGTTAATGAAATGAATAACTTTGCTTATTTATGCGATGTCTCATCTGAATGCATCATGTATGATCATAATCATGACTCATTCATATTTGAGATTAATTCAACAAATACTACTTCATTTAATCTCGGAACACAAGACAACCCTAAGGAAATCTTGATTGCATTCGACGTAACTCCTGAAGAGAGAATAAAATTTGAGAGAATATTGAAAAAATATGAAAAAGTATTTGCTTGGACCTATAAAGATATGCCTGGGATTGATAGGAATGTTGCAGAACATGCCATTCCAACGTATCTATATAGTAAGCTAGTAAAGTAGAAGCTCTAAAGACTCGGGCTAAAATGGGCAGAAAAGGTGAAAGAAGAAGTGAAAAGGTAGATTGAGGCAAAATTCCCGATTGAAGTCTAATATCCTACCTGGCTAGCCAATGTTGTCTCTATTGCTAAGAAGGATGGAAAAGTGCGAATGTGCATGGATTATCGAGATCTGAATAAAGATTGCCTGAAGGACGATTTCCCGCTCCCCTATATATAGATCTATTGGTCAACAGTGGGGCAAAATGCATGATGTACAGTTTTGTTGATGGATATGCAGGATACAATCAGATCCTAAATAAGATAATGGATAGGGTAAAGACCATTTTCATTACTGAATGGGGAACCTACGTATATAAGGTCATGCCATTTGTGTTAAAGAATGCCGGGACCACTTACCTACGAATGGCTACCAAATTTCTTGGCGATTTGATATGCAAGGAAGTTGAGGTATATGTCGGCGACATGATGATCAAGTCAGCTACAAAGGAAGGACATTTTGAGGCCTTAGAGAAGTTTTTCCAATGGATAGACAAGTATGACCTTCGCCTCAACTCGAAAAAGTGTGTGTTTGGAGTGACCTCTGGCAAGCTGCTAAGGTATGTAGTTAGTCAAAAGGGGATAGAGGTGGATCTAGACAAGGTGAATTCAATACATCAACCGATTCATCACTAGACTCACTTTAATCACTAAGGGTCATCTTAAAAGCCAAGCTATGAGAGACGAAATGGGCAGAACACAGGATGATGAAGATGAACCTATTAGACGAGAATCAAATGTGGGCTTACTACCATAATTCGCTGTATCAGAAAAAAGGTTAGCTCAATCATTTGGGAAGAAGGTCAAAGGTCATAATTTGAAGAAATAAGACTTGTTTAAATAGATGAGGCCTAGCTTACCTAATTATAGAGAAAAGTTCAGACTGAATTGGGAAGGCCCCTTTGTTCTAAAGAAGTTGCTTTCTAGAAGAGCTACCATTCTTACAGACAGCGAAGGGAATGATTTTAAGGAGCCAATTAAAATTGACAGGATAAAGAGGTTCCATGGCTAAAAAAAGGAAAAAAAAAAGGCCCTCGGGTCAAAAATCGAAAAAAGGCAGCCTTGCTAAAATAGGACACCCTGTTAAGATGAAAATCGAAAAAAAGGCACTTTAAGAAAAAAATTAAAGGTTGAGAGAAAATAGCCAATTAAGAAAATCTGCAAGGGATAATTGGTGATAGGAGTTAGTTGTATTCAAGATACAATTACTCGAGATTTAATGAAATGTGTGTTTTGTATTAATTGTCATGCTGTGATTGTCATCATTGCGATAATGTGATCATATGAGCATGCATTAATAATCTAAGTTATACACTGCAATTGATATGAACAAAGGTGTTTTTATTTATTAACATATGTTGCTAGCAGCAGCAACAACACAAAACATATGATAAAACAAGCCCCTTTACTGAAACAAGCACAACTCTCACACCAAGTGCTATATGAGCATGCAAGCAAGAACAAGTAAGCAAAAGTACTATTCAAGTAGACGATGTTGCGATATATTACAGGCCAAAATAAAACGAGGTGAAGGGATAATAGCAACAACCAACACGGGGGTCCTCCAACCATTGAAACCCCCATTAGGGTCTTGCTCACTCGGGTTATCTCAGTAGGAAGGCTTGGGTTTCCGGGGCCTCCATAACCTACGAACGGTATTCCACGTTGGTCTCAAAGTCGCAGGTACTCACTGGTGGGATATTGGTCCTCACAAGCAAACATCTCCAAAGATAATGATATCTAGTTACAAAGGCATTAATTAGATCTCCTCCTCCAAAGTTTAGTCGTGCTCGCACCACTTTTTGTTGAATACCAAATTAGAGGGTACAACAAGCTGTAATACAAAAGGTTGCCCGACAGAGATCGTAGAAAGGCACACATCTGGAGTTCCCATCACTAGTCACATACTCCACTCGAATCCATGAGCACATGAAGCTTACTCTCCACTCCGCCACAAAACTTAACCGTATAGTACCTTCTTCGACAGAGGCAATCCAGTACTAGCGCATGCGTGCTCCAAAGAACCTCAAAAAGTATGCATTAATGGCACAAGGAGAAGGTTCAACCAGCATCATGAGTTTTTCCTACAGCCAGATCTAAAAAAAATAAGAAGAGAAAAAGAAAAAATAATGATGATGATAAAAAATAATAATAATAAAATAATAAATAATAATAAATGATGATAAAAAAAGAGATAAGCATAAAAGTCACCGGAATGGTTTGGTATTTGTTTCAAGCAAAAATTAGGCACAGGGTCATGTGAAAATCCATAAAAAGACATGTGTCCCACAAAGAAAAGCTCATGTGAAAACCCACAAGGGGTGCACTACCTTCAAATAATGACTACAAATACCTGAAGAAGCAAGGGACTGTCGGTGAATAGTGCAGTAGGATCAGCGTGAATAGCATCCAGTCTGAGTAAGGTCTCCACCAGGATCAAATGGAATGGAGTAAGCCCCTCACGGATGTCATTTACAACATGGAACAGTCGATAATCTCCAAAAGTACCTCTTCTACTAGTAATGCAAAGATAATGAGCCAGGCACATAAAAAGGGTAACGCCTATGGCACAAGTCTCATTCCCATTAAAGTAGTATAGATAGTCAAACAGGAAGTCAAGCGACACAGATCCTGAAGGTTTTATGAAGGCCTTGATGTCGGAGGGACAGATGCCCAAAGCCTAAACAGCCTCACGAGGGTAATTAGGAACATAATTTGGCACACATAGAAAAGTCCCTGGTGTAAAAGGGATGCCTAGGATGGTAGCGAATTCCTCATGTAAAGGGTATATCTCCACATTATTAAAATGGAAAACGTGAAATTGAGGATCCCAGTAAGGGGTCGAGGCCACTAGCAAATATTTGTCTAACTTCACCCTGCGAAAGAACTTCAAATTAGAATAAGGTGACAAAATGGGATTGTCCCGAGTTAAATAATCATCAAGCAGCAAAGTAGGGTGCTCGGTGAAGGGAGTCATTTTGCCAAAGTAAAGGATGCAAGGTAACATGAAATGAGGACAAAATGCACAAGTGCAAAGGGAATAAGTAGAAAATGGAAATCACTCAAAGTGAAAAATAAGGACAGCCAAAAATTCGGAGAAGTTACTTGTAAGTTGAATTGTACGGTCGTACACTCAGACAACACGCTTGTACACAAGGCCCAGTTATCACCTGGTTAAATGAATAGTAAAAACCATTTTGCATGTCACACACCTCATCCTGCATAAATCTAATCTCCAACATGCTTGTTTTTAGCACGGTTTTTTTTTGTAGATTTTCATCCACAATTCACAAAACCAAGACAGGCTCATATTTCAAAGAAAATAATTCTTATCAAATTGATCATACGAAGTAGGAGATAGGCTTAACATGCTCGCAAAGGAAAAGTAAAGGAAATAGAAAAAGGGCAGCAAGGTAAAAAAAAAACAATGTAAAATACTTAGCTATTGTTAATTATGACTTGAATGTACAAAAAATAAATCAAGTAATAGCGAAGATATTTAAATAAGATGTAAAAATAATGAGTGTATATGTATATATATATACAGGTTTGTTTAATTAGGTCAATAAATTGTATTTTGTGTTTTTAAAATTATCATTTAAGAAAAAAAATTGTTTTTTAGGGTTATCTTGCATGAATTTGGGTCAAAACCCATGCAAACATGCTATTCACATAGCATTTTGAATGCATGGTAATGTTTCATATTCAAAGGAATTTCAAATTTGGATTTTTTCGAGTGCACGCCCTTATAATGGATGGTACAACCATACACCACTAAGGCACACCTGTACACTCCTTAAAAGCAATAAATCAACAGTTTTTTCTTTTCTTCTTTTTTTCTTTTTTCTTTCTTCTTCTTTCTGACGATTCCGAATGATATCCCTCGATTTTTTTCCATTTCCTCACTGTATAAGTATTGTTTTATGATTCTAATGTGGTACATCGGTGGGGCTTATCATTGCGCACGTTTAGAGTCCTATTTTGTGAGTTTTCATCAAGGTTCTCTTGTTCTTTAAAAAGGTATGTAACTATCCCCCCATCCTTGTTTTCATGATTTAAATGGATATGAAACTTTGTATTCTTGTTGATAGTTACTGTTGTGAGTATATATAAAGTGTTGCTGATATTTATTTTTAATTTTGTTTTGAAAAAAATTGAGAAGATATGTAAAGCTATGTTAGTGCAATTTAGTTGATTTCATAAGCTTGGGAGTATTTGCTTTATTTATATGGTATTATGTCTATTTGGTAGAAAAATAATAGGCAGTGTGTGCACATTATGCAAAAAAACCAAGCAAATGATAAAGCAATGACAATGTATAAATATAATAGGTAGTGCAAGTTAGTATGTGATTATCATTTTTTTATGTCACTCTTTATTCATTTATCTATATTGGGATGTGAATTTTGTAAATAGTGATAGTATATGTTAGTCATTTGCATAGGAAATGCATGTTGGTGACAATGGCATGTGAATATGATTCATAAGTGGCAATAAAAAAAAAGAAGGGGTAGAGACATGAGTCATTAAGAATGTGCATGTTAATAACAATAAGAATATAGGCATGATTTATATATGATTTGTATATCAATATGTATGTGTACGAATGATGATTTTTTTTAAATATAGCTCCCTTGGGTCAGTGTATACATATTATTTTTATGAGTACTTTTTACATGATTGCTAGACACCCGATGGCGAGTTATGAGAAATAAAAGGTTGCTTAGCCAATATAGCTTTATGATTGATTTTTGTGCAGATTTGAGCCTAGTTTTTCTAAGCCGTTATGCTGCCAAAGTTTAGGCATAAGGTGTTGTAATGCTTAAGCGCCCTATTTGATGAATGCAAGATAAACTGATTATGTGATTTTGAATTATGCAGAAATGGATCCCTAGTACCTGATAAGGATGACACCGGAGCAGGGCAACCTGTATCGTACTCTAGGAAAAACCCGTATACTACCCAGCTGATTCATGTCGAGGCATTTATTGACATAGTTGGGGCTGATAGATGAGGCAGATGCCATGATAGCCCAGGCCGGGTGGACACATTTTTATGCAGGGGCATATCGATCATACCCAGAGTTGACTAGATAGTTTTTGGCTGGATTTTAGTATTTGGAAAATCAGAGGGCAGATGATGAGGAGGGGGTCATTACCTATCGTATTCATGGTCAGACAATATTAATGACCCGCAGGCACTTTGCTTAGATTATAGGGTTGCCTATAGGTGAGGGAGTAGTGAGGCCCGAGATATCTGCCTCGGCAGAGATGTGAGTGGAGATTGTATGGCCGAGAGTCCCATATATGAGAAGGATAACGAAATCTACACTTTTGTGATCACAGTTGTTGCGCTACCTGCACAGGGTTCTTTCTTGCTCATATTTGGGTAGATTGGGCAGTTTCGTTTCTCTTGTGGTGGCAGAGATATACGGGTTATGGGGTATGGTAGTAGGTAGGTCAATAGACCTGAGCCACATTATTCTGGAGCATATTTGTACTACCCAACACTATTTGGGTGAGGCCACATCTATCGAGGGTTTGGTCACTAGGTTATTGCCAGTAGAGGGAATGCCAAAGGTATACATGGGACCATCTACATGAGGGTATATATTTAGATAGGGAGACTGCATATGACATGTGCTAGCCAAGGAGGATGACAATGCTCCAGATGGGATCAGGCTGATGACCCTTAAGGAGATGGATGCTACTCACCAGCCGAATAGGATGAGGCATGGCTACAAACCACTGATGCCTCCACCTCAGTAGAAGCCAAATGTTGATCAGTAGATGAAAGACATCTTGGGGCCAGGGTTTAGGCAAGAAGAAGATATCCTTTTCACAGACTATGTTACAGAAAAAGCCCGTCAGGAGACTGTTGTACCTCCACTTTCATAAGATTTCCCCATGGTGCATCCTAATCTTTAACACCCTGGTGCATCCTAATCTTATCCGTCAGGGAGTAGGGATCTACCTCCTAGAGCTTATGGTCACCCTGGTGCATCCTAATCTTTAACACCCCCTCTGCCTCAACAGAATGCCCCATGGGATGCTATTTTGTAAGGTATCTAGGATTTAACTGTGACTCAGACTACCATAGCTACAGACATACAGGCGATACGCTAGGAGCAGGGTAAGTAGAATGAGGCTTATGTGAAGAGATTGGATGATATTAATTCTTTGCAGTGGCAGTTTATAGCAGATATGAACAAGATAGAGATGAGGGTCCAGAATGTGGATAAGAGTGTGCAGATTGCCACAGATCGCCTCACAGCTTTAGAGACTGCCTTCTTAACTGGCAAGGATGTTATCAAGGGAGTTAGAGATTAGCTTGAGAAGAAAATTGACAAGCTAGACTTCAACCTTAGTGCTCACATGACCAGTATAAATGGGACGGTTATAGGCCGTATTGCTGCGCACATAGATGATTTGGCTAGCATCTAGGGCAATGTAGACCACTTTGTAAGATACCTCAATGAGTTCCTGCATCCTATTATAGCCCAGCCACCGGGACCCACATAGCCAGGACCTTCGTCAGCTTAGGCATCAAGTCCACCATTCTATAGGCGCCATTCCCGATCTCGTTCTCCATTAGAGGGCCCTACAGATTATGGCTTGCATTAAGTTCCCGAGGGTTTAGGGAGCTTATAATCTTCTATCTATATACATTTTTTTATATATATACCATAGTTCTCACACACATTTTTAGATTGGAATGATTATTATGGATGTTTATGTTGTTCTCCTTTTATTATTATTGCATTATGGATATTTGTTTTCTCTTACAGTTGGATGTTTCTTTAAAATTTGCCAGGATTGTTATCATGAACTTGTTTAAAACTTTCATTTGTTTGTTGGATTGATATTAATTGTCATTAGCATATGAGACGCCTTGTATCATAAATCGTTGTCATGTGATATTAACAGGTTAAGCATGGCTTTTACTAAATTCACATCAAAAGATAAATTGATTTATCATCAATGAAATGCATGCTATCATGCTAGACTTTTTATATCATGCTGCCAAAAGAGAATGCATATAGAAATGATAATACTACAGAGGGAAAGTAGGTATAAGAAAAATGCTGGTAAAAAATTGAACATAAGTAAGTGTCTTAATGAATGAGACAGGGGATAACAAATCCCAATCTAACCTTTTCAACACTGCAAATATAGGACAAGCTAGATTTAGTTAGCTACACAACATGAACCAGTATAGCCTCATGAGTGTCACCTGCGATGGTACTCCTTTTGCTACAGGGGGCAAGAGGTTATGTGAGTTAACTTTAGATCTAAGCCACCTCAACATGCCCACACGTACCTGCAAAATTTTTCCAAATCAAGGTATAGCCACATAGTGGGATCGCCTTCAAATCAAGGTATAGCCATGGAGTGGGATCGCCTTCAAATCAAGGTATAGCCACAAAGTGGGATTGCCTTCAAATCAAGGTATAGCCACAAAGTGGGATCGCCTTAAGGTATAGCCACAGAGTGGGATCACCTCAAGGTATAGCCGTAGAGTGGGATCACCTCATGGAATAGCCATATAGTGGGATCGCCTTCAAATAAAGGTATAGCCACAGAGTAGGATCGCCTTAAGGTATAGCCATATAGTGGGATCACCTTCAGGTCAGGGGTATAGCTGTAGAAGTGTAATCATCTCTGAACCAAGGAATACGCCACAGGCTGGCATTGTTCACCAACCGAGCCTTCTTAAGAAGCAAACAGGGAGATCGCCTCCTCAGGTGAGTATCTTTTCTACTCCAAACTTTGGCTCGTTTAGACTCCTGCGTGCACTAGTCTCTCTAAAGTTAGGGGCAACTGTAAGCATTGGGTCTTGAGGAGGCCTTTGTCAGGGTTACCTAACCTAAAGACAACGAATTAAGGATGATGGACTCTTAGTGGTATTAAAATTATTTTTCTAAAAGCTTTTCTTAAAATGTTCCAAGCCTAGCCTGTGTGGTTGAGCAGCTCTAGAAGAGCAAATGATGAGTATACCCTTAATAGGGAACTTGAAAGTCATGTTAGGAGCATGTAAAGGCCTTGCACGTTGCGCATTTATTGCCCACGTGCCCGTACGGTAAAAAAATATTCATCATTTGGCTTTAAAGTAAGGATCTTGCTTTTTTTGGAATGTACGGCCTTGCATAAGGGAGTGTATAGGAGTACACTCCAAAGAATCTTGCCTTTTCAAACAAGTTGGCCATTTTTTGGAGTGTACAGCCATGCAAACCAAAGGCACGCTCGTACACTCACAAAGTGATGAGTTTCCCTATGAGGTATGTGGGCAAGTGGGAGGCACCGCTAAAGTGTATAGCCATGCATACCCATAGCATGCCCATACACCTTGCCTTTATAAACCCCTTCCAAGCCTTTTTCTCAAGGTTGGCTTCTTTGGTTGGTTAATGAACTTTAGTGAAATTAAAATTTTAGAAAGAAGATTCTAAAAAGCTTTCTAAGCCAAAAGTGAACTTTTGGCTCTTATTTTTAAAGTTTTTAGTTACCTTTCTGATTATTTCAATACTGTAAAGGGTTCACAAATCTGAAATTTGATAGTCTAATCGAGTACGTACACTGAAGGTAATATAAAAGGCCTTTCTCAGAATTTTCATGATTATAATAAAATTTTTGTCATTCTTCTCATCTATTAGTTTTATTATACATTAATTTCTTTTAGATTTAGGTTGTAAAATCCTTTAAAAGGGGTATGTTGCTGTGTGATAGAAATTATTAGGTCATCTTCTTTGATTTCCTTTTTGTCCATTTCTTTAAAATCATTTTTTTATCAAAATAAAACCTAGTTTAAAACTCTTCTTTGTATTTAACTTTTTATTTCTGGCCCTTTTTGGATCTGCTGTTGGCAAGGACTCTATTTTAAAATGATAGAAAACTCACCGTTATCTAGTTGATATGGTCGTGCATTATTTTATATGCCCCATGTGTTGAACGATGCACGACCCAAAACATGTTTTTTGCCTTTTTAAAAGTAGAAGAGTCAATTGTATATCGTCAAATGTGCTATCGTGCATTTTTTTGATATGTGTGCCAGATCCTTATTCTTTTATCATTTTTTTGGTCATTGTTGTTGTTATTATTATTACTCCTTGGAATAAACCCTTTCATGGATATGACCGAGTGATCGCTACAGGTAAGTCTCTGATCCCTTCTTTTTATTATTAAAACTACTTTTTCGGCCACAAACAAAAAATGTCATCAAAATATTTATAGTAATTAATTGGGATATTTCATTAATAAAATCAAACCAATGTACACATTTTGCCAAAGGAATATACATGTAAAAAGTCAACTTTTAATAATGTAAATGATTTTTGTATATAATTAAATTACATGGGATGTTCTTAAATAAAAATTGGATTGGCAAGTCCCTATTTTCAAGATCTCGCAATGAAATACTTCTTCAATAATACGCATGCGAGGACCAAAGTCCTTACCTAAAGGGATCATGGTGAACAGCCCGATTTATGAATGCCTTTACAACTTTATTTAATCCTATGATTTACTGCTTTCTTGCGTGATTAGGTGTGCCTTTAATTTCTGTATTTGCTCTATTCTTGCATGAAAGAAATGGGATAATACAATTAATTTGAAAGCCGTTATGTCACATCTGTCAAAGGTAAAAATAAGAGTGAAATTTCGAACCATCTCTGGGTTTTTTTAGCCTCACAAGGTCGAAACACCCTTTTTTCCTAATATTCTATTGGGTGGCGACTCCTTACTATTCAACTTTATGGTGCCCAACTAGATACCTTTCGGTCATTGATCGTTAGCGATGTGATAGGGACACCTTGACGTGCCCCGTCACACCTTTTGAGATTCATGATTGGAGCAAGTCGAGTTGAATCTCTTTCCTATCACAAAGCGATCATCGGCCTGGACGGGAAACTTCAACCTAGTTTTGACCCTAAAAATGGGATCGAATAGCTAAAGGTCAGAGGTTTCCTCACTCGAACTCGATGATCTCTTATTTTTAATGGTGACATTGGGTATCAGTGACTCAAAAAAAAAAAGCCATAAAGCTACTTGGGGGAAGGGCGAGCGTCACACTTGGGATTTTTCTTAATAAAACTTAGACTAGCAAGTCCTTGCCTTTAACCCATTCAATGAAATGCTTCTTCAGGACTCATATGTGAGATCTAAAGTTCTCATAAAAAAGGTTACAATGAACTGTCCGATTTATGGATGTCTTTATCACTTTATTCTATGCCATGATAACCCATTTTTCTACGTTCTTGGGTGCACCTTTAATTTCTATATTTGCTCCAATCTTACATGTAATAAAAGACATAACATGATTAATCTAAAAAGTAAAAATAAAAGTGGAGTTTTGAACTATTTCTGGTTCTTTGGCCTCACGAGGTCGGAACACCCCTTTCCCAATATTTCATTGGGTGGCGACTCCTACAATTAGCCTTGTGGTGCCCAACAGATACCTCTTGACTATTGATCATTAGCAATGAGATAAAGACACCTTGAGATGTCATCTCAATAGTAAATTGGGCAGAGTCTTTTTCCTATCGTGAAGTGACTGGATTATTTGGGTGGATGAGCCTTAACTTGATTGGACCATAAAAATGGGATCAAACCATTAAAGGTCAAAGGTTTCCTCCAATGAATTTGATGATCCCTTAGTTTTGGGGGTTATTCGAGTAACGACAAAAGAGCGTGCATCACAGGCCTATTAAGCATAAAAGCCAGAGGAGGATTTTAATACTTCATTACTTTCACTGATGATTTCAGTATATATAGTATGTCTATCTAATGATACATAAACATGAGTCATTTGAAATGTTCATAACCTTTCAAAATGAGGTTCAAAATCAACTTGGTAAAACTATCAAAGCACTTCGATCTGATCGGTGTGGTGAATACTTGAGCTAAGAGTTTGATGATCATCTCAGAAATTGTGGAATTGTTTCACAATTTACTCCACAAGGAATGCCACAATGAAATGGTGTTTCTAAAAAAAGTAATCAAACTTTATTAGATATGGTTCAATCAATGATGATTTAAACAGATATTCCTTTATATTTTTGGGGCTATACATTAAAAACAGCTGCATTCACTTTGAACCGAGTTCCATCTAAAGCAGTTGAAAAGACACCACATGAGATATGGACTGGAAGAACTCCTAGTTTGTCTTTTAAAATAATTTAAGGCTGTGAGGTGACCGGTATCTAGCAAGTGTACTAGATCGGCTAGTAATATAGGGAAATATAGATTAAGACCCCAAAATATCATACCTAAGGGAATATTGATTACTAAGGATAATATCTATGTATGAATTAAATTAATCTGAGATTGTTTCCCAAATGTTTTTGATTTAAAAGAAAAAATTAAACAAAATAAACAATTAAACAAAATAAAAGCTAAAACATGAATTAAAAAAAAACAATAACTGGAATTCTCTTGCTAAAGGAACTATCCATCTTAACTTTCATTGTAATGACTTAAATTCAAAAGAAACACCGGTGATTATGAAGAATTCGGATAAATAAACCCAGATAACTTTATTCAAGATTATCATTCCAAGTATTAAACTCCCTTATTCAGAACAATTCAGCACTTGGCATAAAATTCTGAATTAATCCCCTAGATGTCTATTAAAACCTTTCTCAAGAGCTTTAACTTCCACCTATTCTTAGTTCTTCCTCTCTTAGTATTAACCAATAAAATTAACACATAATTATCTCATATTTTGGAACATAATCATGCATAAACATTAAAGAGTTAACCCAAGAACATGCAAATCATTAACTATGTCAAAACCAATTTTTAGTTATTTATTCAATAAACCAACAATCAATCTCAACATAATCAAAGATAAGAATATGCTTAAAACCAAGAAATAATCAACCGATATTGAAATTAAGCTCAAAACAAAGTCATAACAATGAAAATATAAGATTTCAAGAATCCATTAGCAAAAGAAGAAAAATTACTTCCTAAACATATTTAAAAACTAAAGACAAAGTTGAAGAAAATAACGTAAAAACAAACTAAAGAAAAATGCCCTAATTAATCTAATTCCTAAACTAATTTCTAAAACTGGATCCTTTCTTTGGTGTTTAAGCCTTCTATTTATAGGCAAAAACGTGGTAGATTTCTTCCAAAACTGCAGAAACCAAATAGGAAGTGAATTCTACTCAAAACAAGAAGTCGAAAATCCTTCGCGCAATTGGAGAATCAGATCACGTGGCCACGGCTCCTTCTTGTGTATTTCTACACGTGACCACGTGTATGGTGTCTTACCTTTCACACGTGACCACGTGTGGTCACTCACAGTGAATCCACGTGGTCACGTGGATTTCATTCCTTCCTTCTTTAGCTCTTTACATGGCCACGTTCTTTAAATCAACATAATTTAACATGGCCACGCCTGAATTTCTTCAATGCTTCACGTGGTCACGCATCAAACTTCTGGACTGAATGCTTATTTTCTTGCTTAATTTCTTCAAATTTTCACTTTTGGCCCAAAACTTTGCACTTTTTACACTTTAAGCCCTTTTTCTTGCAAAATGACCCTGAAAAACACCAAAATTTATAATTAACTCAAAAAACACAAAACTAACAAATTAAACTCAAATTAAACCTAATTAACACAAAATTACTTAATTAAATACCTAAAAACACACTAAAAACATCATATAAATGGCCATTATCATGAGGCTTATGTCAAATGACAAGTCTCGGATAAATTAGAACCAAAATTTGATAAATGCTTTTTTTGTGGGATATCCTAAAGAAACTAAAGGACATCATTTTTATAATCTCTTTGAGAGCAAAGTGTTTGTTACTAGAAATGGTGTCTTTCTAAAAAAGGAATTTATTTCTAAAAGAACTAGTGGGAATAAAATAAAACTTAAAGAAGTTCGAGAACTATGAGATACTCACCAAATTTCGCAAATTGTTGTGCAACCTATACAAGTTACTCAAGTATTATGCATATTTGATAGAACACGACACCAACCTTAGAGATATGGATTTCTCATAATAGATAGTCATGAAGTAATGCTTATGATCAAGATGAGCCTACTACCTATCAAGATACTATGTCAAGTCCAGATTCTGAGAAATGGCTAGAGGCTGTGAAATTTGAAATGTAATTTATGTATGATAATTAAGTTTGGAACTTGATTGATCCACCTGAAGGAATTAAAACCATTGGGTGCAAATGAGTTTTCAAGAAAAAAACTGACATGGATGGGAAAGTACATACCTTTAAAGCAAGACTTGTTGAAAAAAGGTTTTAAACAAACTCACGGTATTAACTATGTTTAAACTTTTTCACCAGCCATACTGCTTAAATCAATAAGCTTTTTTATTGCCATTATTGTGTATTATGATTATGAGATATGGCAAATGGATGTCAAAATAATGTTTCTTAATGGAAACTTGCTTAAGGATGTGTATATGACATAACCTAAAGGTTATGTCCATCTTGAGAACTCTAAGAAGGTATGCAAGCTACAAATATCCATTTATGGATTAAAGCAAGTTTCTCGGAGTTGGAATCTTCATTTTGATGAAAAGTCAAAAAGTTTGGATTCATGAAAAACAAAAATGAACCTTGTATGTACAAAAAGGTTAGTAGGAGTGCAATAATGTTTCTCGTCTTATATGTCGATGACATATTACTCATTGGAAATTATATCCCTTTATTATAAAAGACCAAAGATTAGTTAGGGAAATCTTTTTCAATGAATGATCTAGGTAAGGTTACTTGTATCCTTGGGGTTAAGATCTATAAGATAGATCTAAAAGGTTAATTGGTCTAAGTGAAAGTACTTATATAGATAAGGTGCTAAATGGGTTCAACATACAAAATTCTAAAAAAGGATTTTTGCTAATATCTTATGGCATTACTCTTAGAAATATTCAATGTCCTATGACATCTGATGGGCGAGATAATATGAATATTATTCCTTATTCTTCGACTATAAGATCTATCATGTTAGCCATGTTATGTACTAGACTAAACATTTCATATGCATTGAGCATGACAAGTAGATACTAGTGAAAGTCACTAGACAACCATTAAGAATATCCTTAAGTACTTGAGAAGAACTAAGGATTCATTTTCAATGTATGGAGGATTGGAAGATGAGCTGGTAGTAAATGGTTACACAAATGCAAGCTTCCAATTTGACAAAGATGGCTTTAGTTCACAATTAAGATATGTGTTTCTATTAAATAGAGGTGTTGTTAGCTAGAAAAGTTCTAAATAAAGCATTATTGCTGATTTTACAATAGAAGCTAAGATATAACAGCATCAAATGCAGCTAAGGAAGCATTATGGATCGAACAATTTATTGCTGAACTGGGAGTAATTCCTAGTATCACAAATCTTATAGCTCTTTATTGTGACAATAATGGTGTTATAGCATAGGCTAAAGAGCCAAAATCCCATCAGAGATCCAAACATATACTCAAGCATTTTCATCTCATTCGTGAAATCATTGAAAGAGGAGATGTCAAGATATGCAAAGTACCAATAGATGACAACATTGCTGATCCACTTACAAAGGCTCTCCCATAAGTCAAACATGATGGTTATACTAGGTTAATGGGTATTAGACACTTATATTATTAGGCCTAGTGCAATTGGGAGATTATTAGTGGTTACGCCCTAGGTCAAACATTTGGACCTTTATGTAATGTTACATTTTATTTTATAAAATTGGGTTTTCTTCATGTTATTATATTGTTGGTATGTTACATTATAATAATGTTTATAAATAACAATCTAATATTAGTTTAACTATCCCTAGTTTTTTGTCATTAAAGGAATAATGATAAATTATGACTAATATGGGTTTGATTGATAATCACGGGATGATTATATATGGTATTATAAATCAAAATTATAGATACTTTTTAGAGAATAGAGTACTGGATAGACCCACTATGAGATGCTACATGGATCAATGTCATTAGTGATCTCATAATAGTTTTGTTATCGATACTTATACTTGAATTATCGCGGTATCCTACAAGGGTAACATTGTGTTTTGACATAATGAAAAATTATCTTTAATTAGACAATCATAAAGGTTATGATTGCATATGATGAGAATCATGCAGAAGATAGTGAATAATCAAGAAAAAATTTGTCCCTCTCTAATGAGAGAGATATCTATTAGGGCCCTCGATAAGTAAGACTAAGAAATGCATAGCTATGCTTAAATGAATTGATGGAGTGATCAATATCATTTGATATTATTAGTCTACTTAGTAATCGAGGAATTATATGTTTGAACTATATAAGTTTGACATGGACTATGGCTTATGTTCAAACAAAATATCATGTGACAAAGGATTATAACATGTTCAATTGATTAGGTTAAAATTGAATTATTGATATTCATATTATTTAGGTAGTCATAATGTCTTGCTAGAGGGCAATTATGACTTGTATGCCTATGATGGGATTGGAGCCCACTGCTAACATAATATAAACCTATTAGGTTGCACATATAGAATGAAATGAATGCACTAAGGGTTAATTCGAGCATTTCGAATTTTATTTTGTGACAAATTAAAACTTGAAATAAAAATTTTGAAAGTTAAAATTTTAGTTCTTATTTTAAATAAGATATAAAGTATTTCTTTTTTTTTATATGAAGAAGAAGAACAAGAACAAATTAAAGACGAATGATTCTGGAGGATGAGATGCCCATATAATCATTTCTAAGGATCTCTCCAATACCAACAGGAGGGATTTAATGCCAAATAAATTGCATCTCTTGATTATAAGTCCAGTTCGCTAAGAAGTCAGCGGCTTTGTTGGCTTCTATATAGACATAATAAATCTTCACCTACCAGTCTCGAAGAAGAAGATCATTTATGAGAAGGATGACTGCACTATAGACTGGAGCAGGCTGAAAATCTTTTGTGATAGTGTTAACAACACCCACGTTGTCCACCAGCAGAATGAGCTTCCACCAACCTCTGTTCCAGGCCTCTTGAAGGCCATGCAAAACTCCCTAAAGTTCAGCAACAAAGGCATTCTTACCTTGGACAAATGCCGAGAATCCCGCCAACCATCTTCCCATATGGTCACAAAAGACCCCACTTAAAGCAGCAAGGGAAATATGGCTATTGAAAGAGCCATTAGTGTTCAGAGTAGTCTAATTTTTAGAACCTGGATCCCAACCAATGAAATTCTCTGTCTTCTCTCCCGCCTTATGGTCTGCAGCAATCATGTAATCTTTGGCATTCAAGAAAGCTAAATAAGCTGAAGTAATAGTTTGTTTCTTAATTATGAGCAGCACTGAATGATTATTGAAGACTCTATCGTTCCTCCATTTCCAAAGCCACCAACAAGTGAAGCCAAACAAAAGCTTTCAAGGAATAGAATCAAAGATAAGATCAGACTTTAAGTTACTAGACAACCAAGTATCTGGATCAAAAGAAAAGAACTGGGCTGAGATAGGGTCCTTAATCAAAACAGACCAAAGAGACTTAACAACAGGACAATCTCTGATTGTATATAAAATAGATTCAATCTCTCCAAAACAAATAGGATAATCAACGTAGGGAGACAGATGCTGCCTGGCTATCTCCATGTTAGTGAGCAACTTTTTATCCAAAACAGGAGCCAAAGGAAGACTCGGATTCTTTGAGAATTAATCCAATTCCAACAGAGATTCCAATCAGTAGTGATACTACCAGAGCCATTCTGACGCAATAGCTCATAAGCAGACTTAATAGAAAAGCTACTTGAGGGCGAAGGCAACCAAACTAGAGAGTCCGAACCTAAACCATCATCTGGAGGAAGGGAGATGTCGATCAAGTTGCGAACCTGGTTGTTTAAAAAGATATCCAATACGTCTTTCCACCAGCCAACATTAGTATGAAACATATCTCTAACAGTAAAGTGGGAAACATTGTTCCATAAGAGCGAAGAACATGAGGAACATAAAGATACAAAGGACCAGCCTCTGACCAATTATCAAACCAAAAGGAAACCGACTTTCCATCATTCACAGCCCAACAGGCGTTAGCTCTGAAAACAGGCCAAAGACAGGAGATGTTTTTCCATAAAACAGAGCCTGAAGAGGGTCTAAGGAAAGGCGGCAAGCCTTGACTGGGGATATGGTATTTAACCTTAAAGATCCAAAACCAAAGAGCTTTATCATCATGGACTATGCTCCATATCAGCTTCATAGTGAACACATCATTACACACTTTAACTTTCTTTAGACCAACTCCCCCTTGATCCACAGGTCTACAAAGGTTCTCCCACTTAATGAGATGAATTTTCCTGACATCAACCGAAAAGCCCCAAATAAACTTCCTACAAAGTTTTTCAATGCTATCACATATATGAATTGGAAGGGATGCAGTTTGCATTACATAGTTGGGGATAGTCAGCAACACTGACCTGACTAGGGTAATTTGCCCTGTTAGAGAGAGGGTGTTTGCCTTCCAACTGGAGAGCTTGCTAGTAATTTTGTCAACTAGATAGGAGTAGAGTTTAATGCCTGCTCTACCATAAGCTACAAGAGTGCCAAGGTAAAAACCCAGGTCCGTAGTGAACTGAATACCCGACTTCTTTTTCAAAGCATTCACTAAAAAGTGACTAGTATTCTTGGAAACACAAAAAGCAAATTTGGCCTTGTTAACCAACTTCCTAGAACAAGCACAAAAATCATCTAAAACTCCATTAATTACCTCCAGTTGGTCAATTGAAGCCTTAACAAATAGGATGAGGTCATCAACAAAGAAGAGGTGGGAGATGGAAGGACCCCCACGACTAAGGGAAATAGGTTTCCAACTGCCTTCAATAACAACTTTCTCAATACCGTGAGAAAGTCTTTCCATGCAAAGCACAAAGAGGTAAGGAGAAAGCGGGTCACCTTGACGAACTCCACGAGAGGGGTGGAAACTATCCGTAAGACTACCATTCCAAATTACTCTAGAACTGCTATTATGCTAGCAGAAAGCCAGCACAGAACAAAGATTTGAAGGAAACCCGTCATCAACCAATGTGTCAAACATAAACTCCCAACGAAGGCGATCATAAGCCTTATCTAGGTTAATCTTGAGCATCATCCAACCTTTTTTCCCAGTCTTGATCCTTATAGAATGAGCAACTTCTTGAACAATGATAATGTTGTCCGAAATCTGACGTCCTGGAATGAAACTGGCTTGGTGATGTCCCATAAGCTTATGAAGAAAAGGCTTGACTCGATTAGTAATTAGCTTCATAAGAATCTTATAGAGGACTGACAGAAGACTAATAGGTCTCAAGTTGCTAACAATACAGGGTCTACCCTTCTTAGGCATAAGACAAATAAGAGCAGTACAGAAGAAAGGATCCACAACTCCCCCTTTTAAGGCCGACTCAACAAACTGAAAGATAGAATTCTTGGTAACATCCCAATATTTTGAAAAAATATGGGGTTGAGCCCATCAATCCCAGGAGCTTTCAATGGTTTCATGTTGAAAACTACCTCATGGAGTTCTTCAAAGGAGAGAGGAGCGGACATGCAATCCAAAGCAGCAGGAGACAAAAAAGGGAACCTGTTACGAATTTGATAAAGAGGTGCATCTTGGAAATCATTAGCATAGATGGAGTTAAAGAAATCCAAAGCATGGTCCTTAAGAATATGTTGATCAAAACACCAATTACCATCTTCTAAAATCAACCCATTGATGAACGCTTTTTGTCTCTTGATCTTAACTGAATTATGAAAGAAACTAGTGTTTTTATCTCCTGCTAAAAGCCATTTGGCATTGGCTTTCTGTTTCCAGTAAGCTTCCTCTTGAAAAATAATAGACTCCAATTCCATCCTTAGATCTCTACCTAGGTTGGTAAGAAAAGTAGAGTGAGAGTGCTCCATGAAACGATCAATACCTCTGATTCTGGAAAGGGTTTTTATCTTGCGATATTTAAGACAGCCAAAAACGTTTTTACTCCAATCTATAGTTTTGCTTTGAAAGTTTCTGATCGTGTCTACCAAGTTCCCATTAGACGTCTAACAATCTCTCATAAACTTATGAAATTCCTTGTGAAGAATCCAAGCTGCACTAAATTTAAAGGGACGCTTTACATTACTGGCATAACAACCTAAAATGGGCAAAAGAATGGGTCTATGGTCAGATTTGATTCTCGCAAGATGAGTGACTTTGGAGTTCGAGAACTTCTCAAACCAATTCATACAGCATATTGCCCGATCCAATCTTTCCATTACCAATCCACGACGCCAGGTGAACTTGGGACCTGAAAAACCCATATCCAGGAGGTTGAAGGATGACATCCACTGAACAAAGAGGGGACATGGTTTACTTCCTCTGCTAGAGCCACCAGACGTTTCTGAACAATAGAGAAAGGCATTGAAGTCACCCATTATAGTCCATGGGTCAGAAGAGCTTAGAGCAATACTGGATAGCTCCTCCCAAAGATGCTTCCTGCGACCAACAAAGGGGTCCCCATAAACGGTGGTTAAACAGAAGAAAGGCATGTTAATCTGATTTACTTTCAAGTGAACAAGCTGATACGAATATCTAGGGACACTAACTGAAACATTAGAGGACCAAAGAACCCAAATGCCACCTGTAAAACCCAAAGCCTCCACCCTAAAAGAATGACTAAAACCCACATTTTTTATAACTTTATCAGCAAGAGAGCCACTAATCTTAGTTTCCAACAAGATGAGAATGGAAACCTTATACATCTTGACCCAATTACGAGCAAACACCACAAAATTATTATTGTTAGCTCCCTGGCAGTTCCAAGCTAGTATATTTAAATCCATCAAAAAGAGGAAAAAAAGAGAACATACCCTTTAAACAGAGTTTGGCTCAGTCGGATCTTGAAGGTCTCCGTCCTTACTAAGGTGATTCTGAATGGCTTCATCAAGCAGCTTAGAAATAGACTCCGATGATTCACCGATCTTCAAACTACCAACCTTGTATTTCTTCTTATTTTTATAGAGGATGGAGTCACGGGCATATTTAAGTCTGCCTTTATTAGGAGGTCTGCCTCTAGCATTAAGCACAGTTTTGATTTTGGAGCTACGTAATAAATTGTTTTCTGTATGGGAGTACGATGACAATGCACTCTACTTATCAGGATAGGGGACTACAACTGCCATACGATTGTCTTGATCTAATTCAGCAGAGATAACATTATCCACCTTATCTAGATGGGCAACAACCCCTTGTTTGATAGGGGAAGTTACCGAGTTTGCTGCATGAGAAGTGGGCATTATGTTACTATTGAGATTCTCTTTACCTGGTCTGTGTGAGGTCTTTATCGAGTTAGACTAAGTTATTGGGTCTATATTGAAAGTATTTCTTATTTTGATAAGTAATATGGGGCTTGATTTTTTCTCTTTCTAATACTAAGTTTAGGTCACATTATATATATAGTGATATATGTAGTTTAAAACCCTAAGTTATTAAATTTAAAAGTGCCAACAGTTACTTTGAGAGGAGAGACAAAAATTCATTTTCTGTAACTCTGAGAAGTGAATAGAAAAATTAAAAATCCTAGTGTAAGCACTGGGTCCTGAGGAGGCCTTTGTTAGGGTTACCTAATGAGAAAAACTACTCCTTTACAAACAATGAATCGAGGATGATAGACTCGTCGTTGTATTGAAATTATTTTCTAAAAAGCCTTTTAAAATTTTGAGCTTGGTCTGTGCAGCTAATTGACTCAGGATGGGCAAACGATGAAATATACCCTTAATTGAGAACTTGAAATTGAGTATGTACATTTAAAGGCCTTACACATCGTGCATTTATGGCCTACGCACCCGTACATTCGAAGAATATTCATTGTTTGGCCTTTAAAGAAGGATTTTTCCTTTTTTTTGAAATGCACGGCTTTGCATGAAAGAGTGTACAGCTGTACACTTCAAGGAATCTTGCTTTTTCAAGCAAGTTAACCTTCTTTTGGAGTGTACAACCATACATACTCATGGTATGATGGTACACTTAAATGATGGTGGACTTCCCTATAAGGCAAGTGGGGGGCACCCCTGGAGCATACAGCCGTGCATACCCATGGTATAGCCATACACTCCACCCTTTATAAGTTTCCTCCGATTCTTTCTCAAGGGTTGGTTAGTTGGTTGATCTTTGCTGAGTTTAAAGATTTGAAAACGAGAGTCAACATTGCTTTCAAAGAAGATCTTAGAAACTTCCAAATAGTTTTAAAAGTTTTATAAGCCAAAAGTGAATATTTGGCTTTTAGCTCTCAATTCTTTAATTATTTCTTGATTATTTCAATACTACAAAGGGTTCACTAATCCGATATTCGATAGTCTAATTGAGTAAGTATATTGAAGGTAATATAAAAGGCCTTTCTCAATATTTTCATAATCACAATAAATTTTTTCATTCTTTTCATATGCTAGTTTTTATTATATATTAGTGTTTGTTAGATTTAGGTTGTGAAACCCTTTAAAAGGGGTATATTTCTGTGTGATAGAAATTATTAGGTTGTCTCATGTAATTTCTATTTTGTCCGTTTCTTTAAAAAAAAATTTTAATCAAAATAAAATTCGGTTTAAAAATTCATCTTTGTATTTAACTTCCTCTTTTTGCTCCGTTTTGGATTTGCTGTTGGTAAGGACCTTATTTTAAAAGGAACAAAAAACCCATCGTTATCGGATTGAGATGGTCGTGTATTATTTGACACGCACTTATGCGTTAAACGGTGCATGGCCCGAAATTTGTTTTCTTGCTTTTTAAGGTAAAAGAGCCGACCGCATATTTTCAAACGCACTCTCGTGCATTTTTTTGATATGCATGCCATATCTTTATTCTTTTATCTTTTCCACATTTCTTAGTTAAAATCGGTTTTATGCATGTCCTCTTTTCATTCATCATCATCATCATCATCATCATCATCATCATCATCATTACTATTTTTGTTGTCATTGTTGTTGTTATTATTATTGCTCATGTGGGGTAAACCCTTTTGTTGATACGACCGGGTGAGTGCTACAGGTAAGTCTCTGATCTCTTCATTTTATTATTAAAAATACTTTTTTGACCGCAAATGAAAAATGTAACAAAAAAATATTTATAGTAATTAATTGGGATGTTTTATTAATAAAATTGGACCAATGTCCATATTTTTGCCTAGAAAACTCACATGTAAAAATTAGATAAAGATTTTGTACACAATTAAATAACACGGGATGTTTCTTAAATAAAACTTGGACTGGCACGTTCTTGCCTTTAAGATCTCGCAACAAAACGCTTCTTTAATAATCCACATACATAGACCAAAGTCCTCACCTTAAAAGATCATAATGAACTGCTAGATTTATGAATGTCTTTTCTACTTTATTCTACATCATGGTTTATCGCTTTCTTACATGATTAGATATGCCTTTAATTTTTATATTTTTGCTCTAATCTTGTATGAAAGAAAAGTGATAACACAATTAACTTGAAAACCATTATGTCATATTTGTTAAAGGTAAAAAGGAGTGGAATTCCAAACCCTCTTTGGGTTTTTTGGCCTCACGAGGTCGGAACACCCCTTTTCCCAATATTTATTTGGTGATGACTCCTTACCATTCAGCCTCATGGTGCCCAACTAGATACTTTTTGATCATCGATTGTTAGTGATAAGACTGGAACACCTGGACGTGCTACATCACACCTTTTGAGGTTTATGATTTGGTAAATTGAGTTGAGTCCCTTTCTTATCTCGAAGCGACCGTTAGCCTGGGCTAGGAACCTCAACTTGGTTCTGTCCCTAAAAGTGGGATAAAATCACTAAAGGTCAGAGGTTTCCTCACTCGAGCTCGACGATCCCTTAGTTTTGGGGGTGAAATTGGGTGTCGGTGACTTGAAAAAAAAGAGATAAAAGCTTCAAAGGAAGAGCGCGTGTCACAGTGGTGACTCCATTGGGGACTTGAGATTTCACTCTAAAACCACTTTTGACTTATGTGACATAAAAAGCATTCGGTTAAGAAATTTTATCTCTTTTTGAAATTAAATTAAAATCATGCGAGCCTTAGAATAAGTTAGGCATCCCATTTTTCTGACCCCGGTGCATTCCCAAAGCACTCCTTTGTTGTTCACTCAACCGAAGGTAGTGTTAGGGATAATCACCAATCCAAGTCTAGTACTTGATGGTATATTGAATGGTCACCCAATTGATCGTTATGCTTGTGATGAGCTAGACCTATACCATGCTTGGGTAGCCTTGTAATTAAGTACCTGGACCAAAAGCCCATCTAATGGCATGGAAATCTTCCTTAGAACGTCCATAATAACTTTGCATTGCTTGTTATATGGATCCATGTGTATTAGGCATGCCCAGATAGATTCAGATGTTCGTTTATCAAAGGTTGTCATACCCCAGCAAGCCCATTTTAATTTGTTTAAGTCGCTCGAATATACACCTTTTTATGTGCCTTTCGTGAGAGACATTATGCTGTCAAATTTTTACTGTGCAATATACACGTTCATCAGGGTCACCTGTTGACCTATGAATTAAGCCCACCTAGGAAAGAGGACTTTGACCACGTGTGAGGGAGGAATAAGGTAGAGAGGATCCCTGCATATGGTTGTCAATGCTACATCCCACAATCATGCATCTACATCTGCTCATGCAGCACACTGACAAGCCCTATTTTGGCAATCATAATATAGTCATCGTTTCCCAAGTGGTTTTGGGGTTCGAATGGTCATTTGGTTAAAAAGTGGTTTGCAAAATAGACAAAGGAATTGGTATCAGAAAGTAGTTTAGAATTGGGATATGAGTTGGGGTTAAACAGTGTCGCGAAAGAGTTTTCAGATGAATTTTTAAAACAATTAGAAAGGGAAGTTATGGCCGAGCTCACTCCTCCGAATGGTTCCTTTGGTTCCCAAGAAGCTGAAAAAAGGATGGATGATCTTGAGAGAAAAATGATGTCAATGTTTGCAAGTCTCACAGCTAGTTTTGCCTCTATCTCAACTGCTCAACCTATCACGGTACTTGCTGCTTGAGTTGAATCGACTCCTATTGGGGAAACTCCAGCAACTCCTGTCGTGATACCCTTACCTATAGCAGATGTCAGAAATGTCACTTCACGGGGAGGAGAAAGGGATGTTACTCAAGTGGGTCCCGAATGTGATTTTATAACTAATAAAAAGGATGAGTTACGGGCCCCTTAAATGCTGAAGAACCTCATCCCTAAGGAGGAAAGTCCCGTTGTGAAGAGGATGAAAGAAAAGTTAGAGGCCTTGACTAGGATGTTGTCTGTGGGGAAGGGAGTCAATCCTAAGGATATTAATTTGGATGGCAAAGATGCTTTGCCTAGTCAATTTAAAATGCCTAACTTAATGAAGTTTAATGGCACCTCTGATCACCTGGCCCATATAAAGTAGTATGTCCTACTTATGAAAAGAACTGCCCTTACTAAGAGCCAAAAGGTGGATCTTTTTAGCCTCAGCTTAGTGGGCCCCGCTGTTGACTGGTATCGTAGTTTGGACAGAAAGATGAAAGTAGATTGGGAGAGATTGATGGAGTAATTCTTTAGGCAGTATGATCATAACACACGTATGGAAGTTACCCTGAAGGATTTTGAGTTATTACAACAGAAACCTGGAGAGTCCTTCCACGAGTACCTTACTCGATGGAGGAATAAAGTTGTGGAGATGAAAAGAAATCTTGACACACAGGATCAGATCCTCCTATTCATTTGGAATGCCAGTCTTTATCTAAAGGATGGTCTCAAGATGAAAGGGTTAAAGGATTGGGAGTCTTTGAAAGAAATAGTGATTGAAGCCGAGGGGGAACATTTGGCGAAGAAGGCTAGTGCTAAAAGTTTAAATAGTAGAGGATATAATGGTAACAAGAGAGGTTTTGGGAACTCGAAATTCGATAAGAATATTGGGAGCAATAGTGGTAATAGAGGTAACAACGGAAGAAATGTTGAGGTATCGACGATGGGAGTCAATCAATGTTGTTACTCTAAATTAGGAAAGTCACTATCCTAGTGTCTCAATCGTTTAATGAAAGAAGGTAAGTTACAGCCGATGCCTTCTAAGCCTGCAAAGAGCCAAGGCTAATCTGGACATAGATCTAATTGGTATTATGCCTTTCACCAACATAAGGGGTATGAGACTGATTACTGTTGCACCTTGAGGGATCATATCTAGGACTTGATTAATTCTCAACAAATCCCTTATCCAGAGAAGAGAGTCAAGAGGAAATAAGCTTATAATGTTATACCATTGCCGATATTCATAATTGGATTTGGATTGCTAGAATGGTATGTTCTAGAGGATCTATATGGAAATAAGTATTTGGCTATCATGCGCAAGGCCCAAAGAAGTGTTAATGGTCTAGACACAAGTGCAGAAAGATTGACAGAAATGGAGGAAGCAGTTCAGCTAGTAGATATCTAGGATATAAATGGTGAAAAGGGATTAATCAAGGCTGAAGAGGAACCAAAAGACCTGTGAGAAACTGATAAAGATGAAAAGGAAGTGACAGATGTAAAGATGATTCAGACAGTCACCAGAGGTGGGAAAGTCATGCCAAAAGTTGAGAAGCCACAGGAACCCACTGCTCCTATAAAGGGAAGAACCACGGAGGATAATCTGGTCCTAAAGCAACTTAAGAAAACTCCTGCTCAGATTTTGATCTTGGATTTGCTTAGGCAGTTGCCTTCCCACCACTAAAAGTTAGTAAAGGCTCTATGTGAATTCACTATTGCTACCACCATATCCCCTTTTGAGTTGTTAGAAATGGTGAAAGGGGATTCTGAAGAAAAAATTGTGTTTACTAATGCAGATCTCTCGTTAAAAGGATGTGAGCATAACTGCCCTTTATAATTTAGGGCTGAGGTAAATGGTAAACACACTGCGTGCATAATGGTGGATGATGGTTCTTCTATCAACGTGTGTCCCTTTATGACAATGGTGACATATGATATTGATGAGACAATGCTCACTCAATCCTGACTCACCATAATAGCTTATGACAACTCTAAGAGGTAGGCTGTGGGCACTTTTAATGCAGTAATAAAGATAGGACCTATTGAGATTGAGGCAAAATTTATAGTGTTACAGATACTAGCCTATTTCTCTTTGTTGTTAGGACGACCTTGGTTCCATAAGTTGGGAGGTGTTCCTTCTACCCTACACCAAATGGGCTGAATCCCATACGAAGGAGGTATGGTTACTATTAAGGCAACAAAGAAAAATTTGGTTTCTGCTTTGAGCATAGCCAATCAACCTTTTAATGGGTTCCATATGGCTAGAATTGGTATTAAAGGAGAAGAGACAGGTTCTGTAGGCTCTCAAGCCATTAACATGATGAAGAAAATGAATTACTTACCAGGTGCTGGATTGGAAAAAACTCTCAGGGGATTCCTATGCCTATTACTCCCATTGGTCAGAAAGACAAGAAGGGCTTGGGTTATTGTAAGAATGATGTTAAGAAACAACACAAGGTAAAGTCGGAAAGGATCCCTCATATACTTAAAAGCTTTGTGCCAGCATTCGAGGAGTGCAAATATTATGGGGAAGCTGAACCTATGATAGTTCAGAGAAAGATCATTCCTGGGTTTGAAATCTTTGACGACGTCTTTGATTGGTCAGCTGGAACCATCAAGCCTGTACTAGGATTCTGGGATTAAGAGGTTATGGTCAAGCTCACCAATTTGGATTTGGGTTGCCCCAAGGAGGTACTGACAACAGAGTCATTAGCCACCAAGGCTAAGGGCAAAGAGAAGATTGAAGATGAAGCTATAGCCCTTGAGAAGAAGACACCACCAGAGAAAGGAAAGGCATCTGTTGCTACATCGACCATACTTGAATTGGAGAATGATTCTTTTACTGATGTAATTTATGCTCTTGAATTATTTTGTAATGATGTACCTTTTCCTGCTCAAGTTAATAAGATGAATAACTTTTCTTATTTGTGCGATGTCTCATCTAATTGCATCATGTATGATCATAATCACAACTCATTCATATTTGACATTAATTCAACAAACACTACTTCATTTAATCTCGAACACAAGATGACCCTAAAGAGATCTTAATTGCATCTGACGTAACTCCTGAAGAGAGAATAAAATTCGAGAGAATATTGAAAAATATGAAAAGGTATTTGCCTAGACCTACAAAGATATGCCTGGAATTGTCAGAAACGATGCAAAACATGCCATTTCAACATATCTAAATAGTAAGCTAGTGAAGTAGAAGCTTCGAAGACTTAGGCCAGAATGGGCAGAAAAGGTGAAAGAAGAAGTGACAAGATAGATTGAAGCAAAGTTCCTGGTTAAAGTCCAATACCTTACCAGGCTAGCCAATGTTGTTCCTGTTGCTAAGAAGAATGGAAAAGTGTGAATGTACGTGGATTACCGAGATCTGAATAAAGCTTGCCTAAAAGATGATTTTTTGCTCTCTCATATAGATATGTTGGTCGACAGTGTGGCAAAATGCATAATGTATAGTTTTGTTTATGGATACACAGGGTATAATCAAATCTTAAATAAGATAGTGGACAGGGTGAAAAAAACCTTCATTGTTGAATAGGGAACCTATGTATACAAGGTCATGCCATTTAGACTGAAGAATATAGGGGCCGCCTACCATAAAATGGCTACCAAGATCCTTGACTATTTGATCCACAAGGAAGTTGAAGTGTATGTTGATGACATGGTGATCAAGTCAGTTATAAGGGAAACACATTTTGAGGCCTTAGAGAAGTTTTTCCAATGAATTGACAAATAGAACCTTTGCCTTAACCTAAAGAAGTGTGTGTTTGAAGTAATCTCTGGCAAGTTGTTGGGGCATATAGTCAGTCAAAAAGGGATAGAAATGGATCCAAAAAAAGTAAAAACCATTCAGGAAATGCTGATACCGAAGAAGGAGAAAGAGATCTGAGGGTTCTTAGGATGGATTTAATACATTAACCGATTCATTGCTAGACTCACCTCTATATGTGAGCTGAATTTCAAGCTTTTGAGAAAAGATTAGCCAGTCAAGTGGAACAATGATTGTCAGAAGGCCTTCGACACTATCAAGCAGTACCTGTTGCATCCTTCAGTTCTCCAGTCACCCAGATCATTGAGGCCTTTAATCTTGTACATAGCAGTGAAACAAAGTTCAGTAGGGGTTATACTGACTCAATAAGATCATGACAAAGCTAAGTTTGCCATGTACTACCTGAGCAAGAAGTTCCTGCCATATGAGACCAAGTATACAAATGTAGAAAAGTTTTGTTTAGAAGTAATATGGGCCTTAAAGAAGTTAAGGCATTATTTCCACTCTTATAAGATCCAAGTAGTGACTAAACACAACCTGCTCAGATACCTCCAGTTTGCACCCTCTCTTATTAGGAGAATAGGAAGATGGCTATTGCTTTTGTAGGAGTTCGAAGTGGAATATGTAACCAGAAAGACGATCAAAGGAAGGGCGATTGTAGAGTTTCTGGCCGATCACCCGTTAAAAGGGGAACAGGTTGAGTACAAATTCCTAGACAAAGGCACTAGCGTCATAACAGTTTAAGGTTGGCAAATTTATTTCAATGGGGCCACCAATAACAGAGGAGCTGGAGTAGGAGTTATTCTCATCACACCTGATGGTGAGAAGCTTCCCTTATCTAAGAAGCTGGGATTTAAGGTAACCAATAATGAAGCAGAATATGAAGCTTGTCTACACGGAGTGAAAGCCTTGATAGCACTGGGGGCAAGAACAGTTGAGATTTTCGGGGATTCATCTTTAATAATTCATCATGCAAAAGGCAAATGGTTCATTAGGGAAGAGAGACCGTTACCTTATGTAGAATACCTGAGGAGACTGAGTAGTCAATTCAAAACCAATACCTTTTAACATGTACCGTGGGATGAGAACCAATTAGTAGATGCATTAGTGACCTTGGTGTCAATATGAGACAATCCTGAAGGAATTATCATGAGACCTCATGAGTTATCACAAGCTCTACCAAGCCTTGTTTTGAAAATGAGAACCTCATGAGTTTAAATGGGTTTGACGGTAAGCCCTGGTATTATGATGTTCAGAACTACTTGGAAACTTATAAGTTCCCTGAGAAAGCAACAAAGAAAGACCAAAGGATAATCCAAAAGTTATCTAGTCAATTCATTAGTGTAGACGGGGTACTATATAAAAGACAATTTTATGGTATTCAGCTAAGATGCCTATACGAGAGGAAGGTGAAGAAGGTCATAGAAGAGATGTATGTAGGGGTATGTGAGGCCCATATGAATAGATTAAAATTAGCCAGAAAGATTATGCGACTGGGATTCTTTTGGCTAACTATGGATGTTGATTGCTCTAGATATGTGAAGATGTGTCACCAATGCCAACAGTATGCTTATTTAAGTCACCTACCTATCTCAAAATTATGCAAAATTTCCTCACCCTGTCCCTTTTCAGCTTGGGAAATAGACATTATCGAGGAAATTCATCTGATGGCTTTCAATGGTTATAGGTACATAGTGGTCGCCGTTGACTATTTCACAAAGTGGGTAGAAGCCGAGTCCTTCAAAAGACTAGGAGCACGAGAAATGGTTCAATTCATCGAAAGGAATCCGATATGCGGATATAGGGTGCCTTATCACATAGTGTTAGATAATAGGGTCCAATTCCAAGTAGAGACTAGGCATATACTTTAGAAGTACCGAATTTGACACCACAAGTCATCTCCTTACTGTCTACAAGCAAACGGGGCAGTTGAAGCTGCAAACAAGAACTTGAAGAAAATTCTGTCTGAAATCGTGTAAACATATAAAGATTGGGCTGAAAAGTTGCCATTCGCACTCTGGGGATACAAAACTATTGTTAAAACTTCCACATGAGCTACTCTTTTCTCTATGGTGTATGGCTTGGAAGCAGTATTACCAATAGAGATTAAACTACAGTCACTAAGGGTTGTCCTGGAAGCCAAGCTACCAAAGATGGAATGGGCAGAACACAGGATGGCGCAACTGAACCTATTAGATGAGAATCAAATAAGAGCTTACTACCATAATCATCTGTATCAAAAGAGGTTAGCTTGATCATTTGGGAAGAAGGTCAAAGGCCATCATTTGAAAGAAGGGGACTTTGTATTGAAACATATGAGACCTGGCTTACCCGACTACAGAGGAAAATTCATACCGAATTGGGAAGGCCCCTTTATTCAAAAAAAGTTGCTTTCTAAAGGAGTTACTATTCTTACAAACAACGAAGGGAATGAATTCAAGAAGCCGGTTAACATTGACAAGCTAAAGAGGTTCCACGGCTAAAAAAAAGAAGAAAAAGAAAATAAAAAAAATCAAAATCATCTCGAGGGTCAAAAATTGAAAAAAGGCAGCCTTGCTAAAACAGGGCATCCTACTGAGGTGAAAATCGAAAAAAGGCACCTTATGCGAAAATTAAGGGTTGAGAGAAAATAGCCAATTAAGAAAACCCACAAGGGCTAATTGGCGACAGGAGTAGGATGTATTCAAGATGCAATTACCTGAGATTTAATGAAAGTTGTGAGTTGTATTAATTGGCATGTTGTGATTGTCATCATTGCAATAATGTGGCCATGTGACTATGCATTAATAAACTAAGTTATGCACTGTAATTGACATAAACAGAGATGTTTTATTTATTTATAAAAGTGCAACTACAATCGGAAACAACATAAAAACAAATAGCAAAACAAGCCTCCAACTAAACAAACACAACAGTCATACTGATAAGTGTGATTTATATTATGTTTTTAAAATGTTTTTAGTATGTCTAGTGAGTTAATTTAGTAGTAATTAGGTTAAATTAGGGTTTAATTTGTTAAGTTGCAATTTAAGGTCTTAATTGAGTTTATTGGTGTTTATAGGTGTAAAATTAAAGGAAAAAGAAGAAATTGAAGGAATAAAAGGAGAATTTCACAAGTTAAGAAACAAAGAAGAAGAAAAACATCTAAATTTAGTCTAGGAGAGGTCCATTCGGTGGAATCACTTCTTGATTCTACCGAATGGCCCTTTTAAAGTAAAGAAAAAAGACCATTCGGTGGAATCAAAATGTGATTCTACCGAATGGACTTCTTTGAAGGGTAATTGCTGGCTATTCGGTGGAATTGGCTTAACTACTCTCTTGAATGAGTTGTTAATTGAAGTTTCAGATGTTTTGATTTGGTGGTTTTAAGTTCTATTCTACTGGTTCAAGAGGGTTAGCTTAAATTGGAAGTTTTTTTTCATTGAAATAGGAAGTCTTCTGCTACTTGGATTAGGAAGTTTCAAGGCACATAATTTCTTCTTGTGGTAGCTTAATTCAGATATAAAAGGGCACCAAGACACCAAAGAGAGGGAAGCTAATGAGATGTAGAGAGCAAGCCTCTTTACTACTGTCATTTCTTTAGTTTTAGTTTTAATTTTCTTTAGTTAAATTTTGTATAATAGTTTAGCTTTGTTTTTCTATTTTTCTTAGTTTGCAATTATCTTTATTTTAATTTTTCTTTTATTTTCATCATGTTTGGTAAGTAATTTTCTTCTCTTTTGCTAAGGAAAACTTGAACCCTCAGTCTTTTATTGTAACGACTTAGTTGTTCTTTAATTCAATGCAAGTTTGATTATTTCTTAGTTTTAAGCAGGCTCTTATTCCTGATTATGTTAAGATTGGTTATTAGTTTATTGATTCAATAACTAAGAATTGATTTAAGCATAATGTATGATTTGCATGTTCTTAAATTAATTCTTTAGTGTCAATGCATGATTATTTTTTGATTTTGAGGTAATTGTATAATGGCCCAAATACCGGGCTAGTCGTAAATAGTATTTTTTCGAAGGTAAATAGTGACACCGGGGTGAATAGTATCTCTCAAAGTCAAAAAAATATTTTATTTGATTATTGGAAAAAGCAAGTTAGTAGGAGCACGTGGGTGAAATTTGGAATGAAAATGAGGTCAAATAAGTTTCTAAAATTTGAAAATAAGAAAATTTTACGGTATCATTTTAAGCAGTGCCCGGGTTGACTGAAAGTTTGACTGGGACTTTAAAGATAGCAAATGACCTCTAAAAATTATCATAATTTTTAGATCTACATTAAATGAGATGTAAAATCATATGGTAATGAAAATTTTATTTTTTGGTAACTTTGAAAATTGAGTTATCGAACTGGTAAAAGTAAATCAGATCGAGAAATAGTCTATGACTAACTCAAAAATATTTATGAAACCTAATGAATTTGTATTAAGGATTAAGAAAGTATTTTTAAGAAGGTTTGAACTTAGAAAGTAAGAGAAAAATAATTATTTCGGTTTAAATAGTAACCTATTAACCGTGAGTTTGACCGGAGCTTTAAAAATAGTAAATGATCTTTAAAAATTGTAGGAATTTTTAGTTGATCTCTAATAAGTATTTAGAATTATTTGGTAGTGAAAAAGTGATTTTTTGATAACACCAAAAATTTAAAAATCGGATCGATATGAGCAAACAGGACCGAAAATGGACTTCGATTGAGTCAAAATATTTCATGAAAGCTCAATATATTATTTTAAGAATTATGAAATTGATTTTAAGTGAAATTGAGCTTTGACAGTGAGAGAAATGAATTTAGAAAGCATAATGGGCATAAATAATGAAATTTAGCTTAAAATAGATTATGCCAATTGGGATGGACCAAGCCCAACCCATTAAGAGCTTTATAAAAGACATAAAAATATGATGTTCTACTACATTAATCCTGCCTCTCCCTCTCTCCCGTTTCTTCTTCTTGGCCAAGTAAAAGAATTCCATTTTCTTAATTTCTTCATCTTTTCTCTAAGTTTCTTCTAAAATTCAAGTCCCTTAAGTAAAATTCAACTTCTCTAGTGGATTATGACAGCCTCTAATCTTCATTTGAGGTGATTATAATGAAAGAAGTAAAGAAAAACCAAAAAGAGGAAGGTTATGTATTAAAATTAAGGATTATAAGGAGAAATGTGGTGTCTTAAAGATCTAAGGCAAAGAAAGGAAGGTTTAAGGAGTGGAAACAAGCTCTTGAGGTAAGTGGATACAAATATCCCTTAATTTTCATTGATTTGTATGTAATTTGGATTATGTTTAATATGTATGTTTGTGCTTAATGTATGAACAATTGAAATTGGCTTTGAAAAAATGAAATAAGAACTTAAATATGCCTAATTTCAAGTTTAAATTGATTGGAAAAATTTTTATATGATGAAATCCTTTTGTGGCTCAAATTATACCTAAAGAAAATTAAATTATATTTTGGTTATTTTTGATAAATTAAGCCTTAAAATGATAATAAACATGAATTAATATGTCCATAAATTTTTATAGAATTTATGAAAATTATTTGAATATTTTTAAGATGAAACTTGATTATGTCTTAAGTGAAAATATTGAATTATTGAGAAATAATTCATTAAATAAGTGAAAATGATGAATTATAATGTAATAATTCACAAACTGTATAAAAGTATTGAAAAACACAACTGACCGAATCACTGGAATAAATAAGTAATTGAACTAGCAAAGAAATCTGGAGAGAACATGAAAATTAAGATGATAAAGGACTTAGATGAAAGAAAATGAAAGCTTAAAGAAAAATGAAATTTTTCAAAGTCTTGAAAAACAAAGTGATAAAATGGTAAATTAACCATTTTAGGAATTAAATTGTAATTCCATCAAAGTTTACTGAAGCAAAATATAAAACATAAATTCAAGGGAAAATTTGTGAACAAATATGGAAAAACAATGTAAATTTGTAAAACAAAAAAAAAAGTTTAAGAACCAAACAAAAATCCTTCCCTTGTGAGGAAGCTTGAGTGCAAAAAAGAAAAAAATAATAAGAAGAAGAATATGTTAGAAATGCAAGAAGAAAAATTAAAGTAAAGCTAAAGGTGAAAAAATGACCTAATTAAAAAGAATTAAAAAGTATAGGGGCAAAACTGTAATTTTTTCAAGTAATAAGTTTAATAAGTAAAAGTGATACGAAAATGAATAAGAAGGGTAGAATGGTAAATTAGTCGACCGACAGTTTGAAAACTGAAACTCTAAAAAGTTAAAGGACTAAAATATAATTTTACATGAAAAAGTCAAAATAAGGATTAATTGGTAAATTGTATGTCAATTAATAGATTAAAAAGTGAAAATAAGAAAAGTAATGGCAATTTTGTAATTTATGTGTAAAAAGGGTATTTTTGTAATAAAAATAAAAAATTATGGACTAAATTGAAAATATGTCAAAGTAATAGTAGTAATTGTTATAGAAAATGTATAAATATTTTGAAAAGAAATTGTTGAATTATGGTGAAATAATTCATAATGTGTATAACAATGAGAATAAAATTAATTAGTAGGGAAATAAGATTGAGGTATTAATATGAGTTAGTTCATAAATCGATGAGAAATGGTGAACTGTAATGATAAAATTCATAAACTATAAAAAAAGGTACTGAAAGATTATTTGACTAATGTATTGAGATGAAAAGACGACGAAAAGTATAATGTGTAAAAGGACTATAGTGAATTATTAAGAAATATTTCACAAATTGATAAGAAAATGGTGAATTATTGTAAAATAATTCACAAATTGTATATAAAGTACTGAAAAAGTAATTGACTAAATAATATTCTGAATTAAAAAGACGATATTGACTGAGTAACATTCTGAACTGAAAAGACAGAACTGAATGAACAGTATTCTGAAATGTAAAGAAATGTCTGAAGGAATAGTATTCCAAAAAAAATGAAAAAACAAACTGAAACATCAGCTATATGAAAATGATTATGAAATGAGTAAAAATGTTGCCCTTAGTAATAGTCTAGCAGTTTAATCTAGTTCAAGATATAATTGGCTAGCCATAGGGACACTTATACCGCGGTGCAAGTCATGACGACTTATTTTGCTATAGTTGGATCGTAATGATCACCCATAATATCTATTCTATCTGCTTTGCTCTACACTGATCTGAATGAGGTGGATTGATTCTTCAAAATCATACCCCCTACTATATTGCTCTGTTGTGGGCCGTGAGGTCTACATCCCATATATCCAATCTAAAGATTTCTGCCAAAAATGCACTAGGGGTATAATGGTAATTATGATGTGAAAGAACAAAATGTGCAATATGAATGGAAAAGAACTGATAGTAAAGAAAAGAAATAGTTAAAACTCAGAACAATAAATTACCCAAATAATAAATTTGATGGGTAAAATAATACAATAACACTAACGTGTATATGAATGACAAGATAATGAATAAAAAGTTTAAAAGTGATCATTTATAGTCCTGGAGAACTAACATGGCAATTTGACGCAAAAATGTTTAAAATAAGAACTGAATAATTATGTGTCTGCAAGATAAAGAATTTGAAATGAAAGAAAATCAACTGATAGCAAACTGTAATTAGAATAAAATGCCAACTCTAAAAACAATTGAAAAAAAAAATTAGTGAGAATAAATGATAAAAGAAAGTACCATTGTACTTTAATGAAGGTGCAAGAATCAAATTGTAAGATAATAAATATAAGGTAAATTGAAAAACAAGATTATGAATGAACCTTATTATATGATAAGTTAGGGGATTAAAAGTAAAATTGTGACGCTTAAGTAAAAATAGTATGCTAAGAATCAAAATTTATAACCTACATAATGAGCAGTAAATGAACTCTATAAATAATATTAGTTAATAATATTAAAGAGATTAATTATAATTGAAAGTTAATAGAATAAAGTCTGAATAATAAGTATAAAAATGAGTACGACAATTGTATGCCACTGAATAATTGCACAGTTTGTGTGACTGAATGCATTTGTGCATGACTATAAGAATGCCTATGGAAGCATGCATGTGTGTATGCTTGAATGTATGTATTTGTGCGAATAATATTTTCTTTGGAAAGTTTGGGGTAGATATCCACCACCGGGCATCTCGGTGCTCAGCGTGTAGTTTGTTGGCTGCACGTAGGTAGAAATGGATAAGAAGATGGAAACTGATGCTACAATGAAGACCAAGTTCAGAAATGAAAAGTAAAGATGTTCTGGCACGGCATGCATATACATATATATGGGTACCTAGAAGATATCAAATGTAAAACGTATTTATGTTATATTTTATTTTAGTATAGCTACTAAATGAGTTGTTATACTATGTGATGGTATTTGTAAAAAAAAAAAGAAAAAGAAAAAAATTTTACCGGACTGTCTGGTTCAGTACATCAGGTGACTGTAGCTCTGAGGTGAAATCTGAGTTAGTCAGTAGCCATATGTATGGTATAGTGTTAAGGGTGTTACAAATTGTGTATTGGTAATATTGGTTAATACTGAGAGAGGAGGAACTAACAATAAATTGAAGTTGAATTTAATTGAAAAAGAGTTTAATGAATGTTTAGGAAGTTAAAACTAGATTTTTATGCTAAGTGTTAAATTGTCCTTAAACAGCGAATTCGATATTTAAGAAAGATATTCTTGATTCAAGATATCAGGCATTATTTATTTGGTTATTCCATAATCACTTGTGTTACTTTTATTATTGAGTCATTGCAATGGAAGTTGAGATGGATAGTTCCTTTAGCAAGAATATTTCAGTTATTGCTTTCTATTTAATTCATGTTTGTCTAATTTTAGTTTTTATTTTAGTTAATTATTTACTTAGTTCTTAAATCGAAAATATTAAGAAATAATCTCAGATTTATTCAATTTATACATAAATATTATCCTTAGCAATCCATGTTCCCTTGGATATGATATTTGGGGTCTTAATCTATATTTTTTTTATATTATTAACCGATCTAGTATACTTGCTAGACATCAGTCAAGTTTTTGGTATCGTTGTCGAGGAACAACGATTTTGTTTTTGTTTAATATCTTTGGTTGAATTAGTTTGAGATTTTTTTTATTTTGTTTTTGATTTGGTGATTTTTCTTTGCATGAAAAATTTGATCCATTTTTCAAGATGATGTCCAAGATCGTACATTGTTCCTTTTACAATAGCAATTGAATGATTTAAAGAGAAAAATGAAGTTCACAAGTACACATACACCAAGTCCTTATTCAGCACCATCCTTTGTTGAAGAGTCTTATTCTTCGTGGGTTTTGGGAGCACAAATGGAAGAATTGAAGAGAGAAATTCAAGACTTGCAATATTCAAAGAGGAAAAGTTAAGAAGCAAGAGGAGAACTTTAGACTTCAAGAGGAGAAATTAAGAATCCAAGAGGAGAAATTAAAGATTCAAGAGGAAAAATATAGAATTCAAGAAGAGAAGTTAAGGACTCAAGAGGAAACAATCAAGAATCAAGAAATTTTATTGAGGGATAAAGAAGAAGGAATTTAGAGAATGGAATCTAAACTAGAACTCTTGAGTGTTTCATTGAAATTCCAAGGTGATGGTGGTAAGGAGGAGGAAACAAATCATTCATTAATGATGGATAGGGAAATTTGTAGTTTTGAGGAGCGTGAGGAAGAAAAGGAAAAATTCATATTGGAAGACAAGTCTTGTGTTTATTTGGAAGGTATACTTGTAAGGACCTAAAATATGCTCTAGAAGAATTCAAGGGCAATTTTACATTAGCAAAGTCTAATTAAACATTATTGGATGGGTTATTATGTTTTGCTTGACCTTTCACCATTATTTTGACTATATCTCGAGTTATAGAGCACAAATTAGATGATTAAAATTGGGTTTGAAAATAGACATCCATACTTAGATTTCATATGAAGAAACCAAGTTCGAAATATGTCTTTAACTAGGCTATATTTAAGCATAAAATCCGGAACAGTTTGCAACCTAGTCACTAGGAACAGACCTCGGTATTTTGTAAATATCTTAAAATATAAAAATGCTATGAAGATTCTTGATGCTTTAGAAAATAGAAACATAGTGTAATAAGTTTATAGAAAACTACTTTTATTAAAAACACTTTTTGTAAGGTCAAAAATTGCTTACAAGTTGAACTTAGAAAACTGCCTGTGATAGGCGATACAATAGTCAAGTAATAATAATATAGTTTGAAGGCTAATTTAAAAGAGGATGAAAATTTAGGGGTCAATTTGTGAATATATAAATTTAAGGGTAAATTATGAAAAAGGGAAGAAAGGAGAGGTTGATTTAAAAAAAGAAAAAAATAAATGGAACATTGTTTAACATGCAAATAAATGAGGGAACTTAGTGTGACATGCAAAATTTTGAAGTATCAAAAAGAGAATTTTCATTCCATTATAAAATCTGAATTAATGCAAATTAGAGAGGAAAATTATGAGTTGAAGGAGAGAGGGACGTCTCTTTGATGAAGAAAAAATAAATTGAAAACAAATTACTCACCTCTCTCTCTTTCTCTTAAAGACTTTGCTTTCTTTCTCATAAAAAGATTGAAACTTCTCCTTCTCTACCATAGAATCCGGCCCCTTTCACTCAAAGAACATCTTCATATTTCTATCTTATGCAAAGAAGGAAGGCTCGATTTAAAGATGCTTTCAAGGGTTTAAGCAATTAAGAAGAGTGAAAGAAGATTTTGAAGAAAGTTGGAATTTCAAAACAGGTTTGGAAATTTTATTCATATTGCATGTGGTTATTTTTGCTGGAATTGTGGATTTATATATGTGAGAGATGAAATTTTAGTTGGTGATGTGGTTTTTAGAGATAGAAATATAATACTTTGCATGTGTCATTTGGTAACAATATATATATAAAAAATCTGTATAGGATCACTATGAAACGGTTTCTGTTTTTGGAGTATATCTTAAGTTATACAACTCTAATTTTGGTTTTTTCAGTTTGTGCTTACACCTAAGATATGGACCTGTGTTTTTGTAGGAGGAACTTTTGTTTGATTCTCCTTTCAAGTTTGAGTAATCTTGAGTTGAAATCGGATGTGAACTGCTGTCCAGTTACAGTGAACTAGCCTCAGTATTTTGATAATATTTTATTGTAGAAGACTCGCAATGAGATGATACAAAATTCTTGGTAAACTAGACATTTATGACTACAACTTTCATGAAGAAACTTTTGTCTAATTATGTAAGCATATTTTTATATGAATTTTATAATTGGTGACAGAAAACTGTTTTTTGGTATTATGAACTGTTTTGGTTTTTCTTAATTATCTTGAGTTATAGTGTGATATTAAGGTAATTCTTGATGTTTTGGAAATTAGAAACACAGGGAATTAGTATTCTCATACTTTCATGTAAATAATTAGAGAAGTAACATGAATATATTTGTAGGATATGTTGAACAAATATAATGAGAATAAATTTTAGGAATCTTTAATAAAGAGAAACATGTAAGCATCATGAACTAGTTGTTGTAATTACAGCATAAATTGGGTTATAAAACCTCAATTGAGTTAATTCCAATTTCATATTTTACACAAGAAACATACCTATAACTTTGTAGAAGATACTTAGGGCTAAATATGCTTGTATGCTAACCAAATATTCACTTGAAATTGTAGTGAGCTGTTATTCTCGGTTCTAGAGCAGTTTGTGGTAAAATTGAGATACCTGTGTGTAAAATGATCAGAATGACATTAGGTTAATTCCTATGCAAAATAGACTCATAAATACACATTTTATATGAAGGAATTATGACTTAAAAATATATTCAAGCATATCAAATGTTGACTTAAAATTCATAGGAACTGAATGTACTGTTAGAGGACAGATCTTAGTAAGTTGGGCATAACTTTTTGTAGAGTTGTTAAAATGCTACAAAGTAAAATTTTGGTAAAAATATAGACATGAAAGTATAACTTTTATGAAGAAATTTTGGTCTAAATCTCACATAATTTTATGCTATGAATTTTAATAAGTGACAGCAAACACTGTTTCGGTTCTATGAACAGCCTATTGTATTTCTCAAATATCTTGAGCTATAGGTAAGATATTAAGGTGAATTTTGATGCTATGGAAACTAGAAAAATAGGGGAATAAAATTTTAGAAGATCATTTAGCCTAAAAATGACTTTTTCAAAATCATAAGTGGCTCACAAGTTGGGTCTAGAATGCTATCCTGTGCAGAATTTTAATGTATCTTACATTATGCTTTTTATATAGTTAAATTAAATTTGTGTCTATGTAAATACACAATGAATTGGATATGACATGTGATATGGCTATTAATAAAAGGTTATATATATATATATATATATATATATATATGTGACTAAAACTTTTACACATGATTGTTATATGCAAACATACTTAAATGTAGATATAAATACATACATGATAGTTAATATTAAAAATGCTACTCATGAATGTTCATTTGATGCTGGAGTATATGAACCAAGAAAATGAAAACATGTTATGTTATATATATTTATATGTAAAGATGATGGTACCTAGTTGTATACATATCGATAAATCTAAAGCTACTATATTTAGTTGTATGATCTTACATGATTGGGTTTGAAGCTTGAAAGATGTTTTAGAGTAATGATTCAAAGAATATGTTTAAAGTGAAATGTATGAATATGTCTTTACTTAATTGAAATGAAATGATTAAGCATATGTACTGTCACATGTTAGCATGCTAAAATACAGATCTACAGTGCTATAGACTCAATTATAAAAATTTTATTAAAGCATATAATGGCAATGTTATATGAGATTATATATATTTACATGATTATGTACGAGTAAAAATGGCATTATATAAGTATAGTTTTGACATACGAAATAGTTACTTGATCGAATAAGATCACAAGTATAAAGTAGTAATACCCAACAGTGAGCATATTCACAGGTTTACAAAAAGTTACACATGAACATGTGTATGAGTACATTGTTTATAGTTACCCAAGAGTATACATGTGCATATAAGAATATGAATGAATAAATGAAAGATAAAGTAAATAGATTTTATTACCTGCGTTGAGTCTAGGAAGTGGATAGATAGGCATGTCTATAAGGGTACCTTGCAGCTACTTTTGAACATTTTGACCTATTTAGGTCCACTTGAATTTAAAAGTATAGTGACCTTGTTTGGGTTTAAAAGTTAAAGTTAATTTAAACAGCCCTCGTGTGGGTTGTAGCCGACCCCGCTTGGGTCCGCTTGATCGGTTCATGTTATTTGATTGACCCCGTTTGGGTTCATGTTATTTGTTCGACCTCGTTTGGGTCCATCGATTTATCATACAATTTTATCCCTATAAGGGATCATTGTTTAATACCTTCGGGTATCTTATTTATACCTTCGGGTGCCATCGTTATAATCAATAATTTTGTACCTTCGGGTACTACTGTATATCCCAATATCCACCTCTTTAGAATAGTATAGGCTTTATTGTCAAAGGTTAAGAAAAGTTTAACAAGGCATGCAAATTCTTAATTGACTTCATATTATTCTACATATGAAATTCCTTTTGTTGCATACAAAACCCACATCCAAAAAAATGCCCAATAGTATATGTATCTATATTGCTAGTATCAAAAATACATGCTAATTGTTTAATTGATGATTAAATATGTGTTCATATTGTTGCATGTACATGTTCTTTAATATATATTTGTTATTTATGGTAATGATATACAAGTGATATGTTTAGTTGATAGGCTTATTTTTATGATACATCTAACATGTTATAACATGAATAACTTATGGAACATAAAATAAGCCTGTGGTAATTTTATAATCTCATGGTAATTGAAAGTGTTTTGTTATATAATTCTAATGTGTGTATATCCTAGACATACAAGAATAGAAGTAAGATAATTTCAACACTTTTGAAGATTGTTTATGGAATTAATAATGGATAACTATACTTTTATGATTAAGCATTGATTAATAAAATAATCATATTATAAATAATTCAATTTAAGTCCAAAGGAAGTTGGAACTTGTATGATCATATATGATGATTGAAATGTCAATACAAATTCTTATTGTTGAACTTTATGATTTCTATAATTGAATGTAAATGTCAATTTCTTTCATTTCTTGATATAAATCATTGTTATATTTGAGGCATGTTGTGTTCTTGTTGACGATCACTGTGAGTGGTCGTTTATCATGATTTAGTTCCCCACTAAGCTTTATAGCTTAGCACGGGTGTTTTATCCGTGTAGGTTGCAAGGCTAGGACTTTCTCGCAGGACTGATATCTGTAGCAGGTTGGCCAACACAAGTCTTTGAAGATTATAAAGTATATAGTCTTCTTTTTGGTTTCTTTTTTGTATTTTGAGGGTTTTTGTTGTAGTACAACTATTTTGTAAGATATTAATCTGTTGTTATATTTTGTAAAGAGACTCAAATGTATATATTAAAGTCTTAATAGTTTAGCACTCTTATGGATTAAGTATAAATAACAATTCTCTATATAGTTGGTATATGTTTATGTTGCACACTAATACTTGTGTAATGAGTTGGATAAAGTGATATGTATAAATTATAGGATAAGGGTGCTACAATACTTGAACCTCTTGTAGAGAATTTATCACCAAAGGAGCAAAAAGTGTTCAATTCTTAAGTGGAAGCACTAAATTCAGTCCATTTGAAGAATTTATTTAAGCTAGAAAAGCTAGTAGAGTTCATTTTTGAGGAACCAAAGGAGGAGTCATACTTCATTGAAGATATGAAATTTCCAGCTTTGGTGAATTATGACAAGTTTCTTCTACTGATGGGAGAAAATGAGGAGAAAAGTCTAGAGAGACCTATATTTGGATCACAAGCTCGGCCTCTAGAGAGAGTAACATGAGTCGAGCTGGGACTCGAAAAACCATAACTTTTCTAACTCTTCTCTTGAATTTTTATGAGTTTTGCTTTGTTTGTTATTTTTAATTTTCGTTTAATTGCATAGGGTTGTATAATTTAAATTTTATTTATTTATGTTTTTACTGTATTTGTGTCTTTCAATTCATGAGTTAAGAATGAGAGGTTGAGATAGAAGCTACTTCTAATGAGACTTGCACTTAATTATCATATTTAAATTAGGATGTACTTCTAGATTAATGGAAGAACTCATATGTTTTTAGGGTGCCAATTGAAAGGAAACAGAATTTAGTTGAACTTAAGGTTAATTGATTCTTATGAGCATGTTTTATTTTGAGAGGTGTGATGTCTTTATCTGCTTTATGAACTTAGGGAGAGTAATCATATGCTAAGTTAAAAGTGGGTTTGAAATGCAAAATAACATATGGTTATGTTTTATATCAATTATTCATGAGCTATTGCATTTTGAGTTGAGTTTGTATAGAGGGGTAACTTAAGTTAGCTTGGTTCAAAATGATTAAAATAATATGATAGGGTTGATTGATGTTAATTAGGAGAAAATTAGAGCAAAAGAGCTAAAAACCAGGTGAAAACCAAGTTAGAATTGTGTGTAACAGTGTTTTGCTACAAAGAAAAAAATTCGATTATACAGAGGCTTAGCATCTGGTAGAATAGAATTTGATTCTACAAAGTGGATTTTGGCATTCAGTAGAATCAATTTTGACTCCACTGAATGAGGAATGCTTGAAGTTTTGCTTGATTGCTTTAAATTGTGCCTTGTTGTTCCAATGAGGACGCATTCAGTAGAATCATTTTTAATCCCACCGAATGCCCTCAATTATTCATGCTTTGTTTTTTGGCTTAAGTTTCCAGGAGAATACCATTCGGTGGAATGAGAATCATCATTCCACCGAATGGGTCTTCTAACCCCACCAAATGGCCAATTTAAAATGCATAAATGCACAAACACTTTAAAATTTTCTTGTCCTCTCTCATTCCTTCACCCACACACACTCTCCTATCACCTTTTTCACATTTAAACACCATAACTCACCCATAATTCACTCATTCCACTCATGCATGTCCACACTTCACTCACACACCTTAACTCTTTCACACAACAAACACTCATTCACTACACACACTTATGATTTCAGATTGAATCACTTGCACAGTATCATTTGTTTTAAGTCTTTATTAAAGCCTAGATTCTTTTGCTCATGACTTTTGTTACAAGTATCTGTTTGCCTATTATAATATGTTTCCGAAAAGCTCATTTTGAACCGGACATTTGTATGAAGGCAAAGCCCTCTATACTAGCTAGTTTCAGGCCCTAAAAATAAAGTTTAAGCATTCAAATTTCACTTTAAAGTTTAAGGGGCAATTTTTAACCATATTTTAATTGCTCAATACTTCACTTTCATTGCTTAGATTGAGTTACATGATTTGGTATGACTTTATTATTTTTAAAAATAGGTTGCTTAAGAGCTTTATATAAAGTTTCGATATGTTTACTTTGCATACCATTTGCTCTTGCATACTTATAGTTTAAGATTGAACCTCATTGTTGGTTTGATTTAGGTTAAGATTGTTGTTATATTGACTTAGATGTTTTGTGCTTACCATAACCGACTGCAATCTTGCGTTTCATTTTATTAAGCCAAATCATTACCAATTCATTTTAGGCTTGAGATTATGCACTCATATACTTGAGTTCAATCTTGCAAAATAGTGATATTGTGTATTGAACATTTAAGCATTTATTTTCAAACTAGGTGCATATCTTCACTTGACAACCATGATTATCAATGCTTTCACTCACACTTGATGACATATGGATTTTATGCATACCACGATTTTTAGGCCTTGATTTTTGCACTATTTTGGTTCTAGAGTCATGTTTAAATTGTTCACTTTATTCCTTTAATTTCATGTCTCATTTTGGCTTAATTATGGTTCTTTACTTGTGCTAGTTTTTTTTTCCATGTGTGGGGTGTTTTAGCTTGAATTCCTCTTGCCCACTTACTTGTTTCTCATAATTTATGCACTGAGTTTCTACTTTTGCTACTTTGCTAAGGACAGCAAGATTTTAAAGAGGGGGATAGAGCTCAACTGAGCTAGATTTTGAAGATCATAATAAGGGAGTTTTCTTATCTTACTTATTCTTATTCATGAATTGTTTTAGCTAGTTTATCTAGTAGTCTTATTTTTGTTTAACTTTGCATTTGTTTTTCGTTTTAGTTTTTCATGTTAGTTGAGTAGTTTAGTTCACATATCATGTATTGTGCATTTAGCTTAATTTGCCCCAGTTTTATTCTCAAAAATTGAACATGTTAAATTAGAATTTAGAATGTGCAGTGTTTAAAATCTTTGTTAGACATTAAGACAAGCATATTGTTTAATATAATTTTAGCTAGTTTAGCATTCAACTTGATTTATATTTGATAGTTTCTAATCTTTAAGCAAAAAAAACCAGTTTTTAAATAAAAAAAATAATGTGTTGAAATAGTTGAGTAAGGAATTTTAGAACACTATAACCTTTCTCATCTCTCTTCAAAGCATATAAGCAACTCAAACAACTTGAAAAGTGATCTAGGCAATATTTTTCTTGTTGAGCTTTATTATGACTGCTTTCCTACCTTTTTAATACATTTGACCTTCGTTAAGCCATTTTGAGCCTAATGAGGCATGCTTAGTGCGTGCCATATTTATTTTTCTTGTTATACTCATATTTTTACCATTTAGCCTAAATATCCTTCATCTTTTCTTCTAGAATTGGCCATTTTAGGATTGGATAGACTAACTTTTGTTGGGAAATTGAAAAGTGTAAAAGAAGTTTGTGAGAAGTTTATGGCAAAGAGTATGGATGAAGTTAAGAAATGAGTGAAAATTTTCCTTCTATTACCTATGTTATTATTAATTTTTGATAATGAAGCTAGCACATGAAAAGAAAAAAAAAGAGAAAAAAAATAAAGAAAATGAAAAAAATAAAGCTAGCATGTATAGAAAGATCTTAAGTGTGGGGTATTTACAAGGAAAAGCAATTGTGATTTCTAAAAGGGATGAATTATGAAATTGAGAGGAGTTTTATTAATCTTTTCTTTCAAAAGTGCTTGATTTGTAAGGGAATGAGTAAGCAAGTATGGAAAAAAAGTTATGTGCTTAGAAGTTTGAAATTTTAGGAATTTGGTCTATCTTATCATAAAGTGGATCATAAAGTGGTTGTTCTTCTTGATTATCTTTTATCCATTCTTTATTAACCAATACCCAAACCCCTTACAACCCTTAAAGACCTATGTGATTCTAAATTTGCCTTTGAGTTATTTAGCAGAGATGACCTTTAGGTTCCGGTGCTAAAGGAGATGCCTATGATGTTTCTAGAATTTCAAGTGTGAAACAACTTGCACACTTAGGTGTGCATCAATTCTAAAGCTTGACTATGAAATGCATAGGGGTTTTAATTTTTGAAAGTGTTTAAAATAATTTGGTCTTGAACACACACATATAGAAACTAGCTTATATCTTCTTGATTAAATCTATTTTAGTTAAATTTTTGTTAAATGCTCTAATTAATTGCTAAGCTTGATTTTAAAATGCATAATTCTTATTTAAATTTTTATTATTTTGAGAAGTTGGTTGATTCAGATTTGCTTGGGGACAAGCAAAGGCTAAGTGTGGGGTATTTGATAAGTGTGATTTATTATGTTTTTACAATGTTTTTAGTAGTCTGGTGAGTTAATTTAGTAGTAATTAGGTTAAATTAGTGTTTAATTTGTTAAGTTGCAATTTAAGGTCTTAATTGAGTTTATTGGTGTTTGTAGGTGTAAAATTAAAGGAAAAAGAAGAAATTGAAGGACTAAAGGGAGAATTTCACAAGTTAAAGAACAAAAAAGAAGAAAAATATCGACATTTAGTCCAAGAGAGGTCCATTCGGTGGAATCACTTCTTGATTCTACCGAATGGTCCTTTTAAAGTAGAGAAAAAATACCATTCGGTGGAATCAAAATGTGATTTTACTGAATGGACTTTTTTGAAGGGTAATTACTGGCTATTCGGTGGAATTAGCTTAACATGATCAAAATGTGATTTTTATCATGTTTGCTAAGTAATTTTCTTCTCTTTTGCTAAGAAAAACTTGAACCCTCAGTCTTTTATTGTAATGACTTAGTTGTACTTTAATTCAATGCAAGTTTGATTATTTCTTAGTTTTGAGTATATTCTTATCCTTGATTATGTTAAGATTGATTGTTAGTTTATTGGTTCAATAACTAAGATTTGATTTAAGCATAATGTATGATTTGTATATTCTCAGATTAATTCTTTAGTGTCAAAGCATAATTGTTTTCTAATTTTGACGTAATTGTGTATTGGTTATATTGGTTAATATTGAGAGATGAGGAACTACGAATAAATTGAAGTTGAATTTACTTGAAAAAGAGTTTGATGAATGTTTAGGAAGTTAAAACTAGATTTTTATGCTAAGTGTTAAATTGTCCTTAAACAGCGAATTCGATATTTAAGAAAGATATTCTTGATTCAAGATATCAGGCTTTATTTATTTGGTTTTTCCATAATCACTTGTGTTACTTTTGTTATTGAGTCATTGCAATGGAAGTTGAGATAGATAGTTCCTTTAGCAAGAGTATTTTAGTTATTGCTTTGTGTTTAATTCATGTTTGTCTAATTTTAGTTTTTGTTTTAGTTAATTATTTACTTAGTTCTTAAATTGAAAATATTGGGAAATAATCTCAAATTTAATCAATTCATACATAGATATTATCTTTAGCAATCCATGTTTCCTTGGGTACGATATTTGGGGTCTTAATCTATATTTTCCTATATTACTAGCCGATCTAGTACACTTGCTAGATATCGATCACATAGCAAGAGCTACACAAGCATACTAGCAGCACAAGCAAGAAAAGGGAAGCAAAAACACCGTTCAAGCAGACAATGCTGCAATATATTACTAGCCAAAATAAAAGAAGTGAAAGGACAACAACAACCAACATGGGACCCTCCAACCATAGCAACCACCACTATGGTCTTCCTCCCCCGGGACGTCTTAATAAGAAGGCTCTGGTGTTCGATGCCTCTATAACCCAAAAATGGTATTCTACGCTAGTCTCGACATGGCAAGTATTCACATGTGGAATATTCGTTCTCACAAGTAGACGCCTCCAAATATAGTGATATCCAATAACAAAGGCGTTAGTCAAGTCTCCACCTCCAAAGTTCAAGAAAGCTCGCACCACTTCTTGTCAAAGATCAAACTAACAGGTATACGGAGTCATAATACAAAAGGTCGCCTGATGGAGACTTCAGAGGGGCACACATCTGGAGATCCCATCGGGAGTCACATACTCCACCCGAATCCACGGGCACATAAAGTTCACTCTCCACTCTACTGCAAAGCTCAGCCATATAATGCCTTCTTCCATGAAGGCAATCCAGTACCAACGTATGTGTGCTCTGAAAAACCTCAAAGAGTATGCATCAATAGCATGAGGGGAAGGTTCATCCATCATCCTGAGTTTTTCTTGCAGATAGATCTAAAAAAGATATAAAAAAAAGAAAAAAAAAGATAAGAGAAGACAAAAAAAGAGATAAGCACAAAAGCCACTGGAATGGTTCCACATCCATTTCAGGCAAAAATTAGGCACAAGGTTGTGTGAAAATCTATTAAAGACACATGTTCTGCGAAGAAAAGCTAGTGTGAAAACCCACAAGGGGCACATTACCTATAAATAATGACTACAGATACCTAAAGAAGCAAAGGGTTGTCTGTGAATAGTGCGATGGGATCAGTGTGGACAACATCCAATCTAAGTAAGGTTTTTGCCAGGATCAAAGGAAATAGAGTAAGCCCCTCGCGAATGTCATTCACGAAGTTGAACAGTCGGTAATCTCTAAAAGTACCTCCTCTACTGGTGATGCAAAGATAGTAAACCAGGCACATAAAAAGGGTAGTACCCACAGTATAAGTCTCATTTCTATTAAAATAGTACAAATAGTCAAACAAGAAATCAAGAGCCACGGGTTCCGAAGGTTTTATGAAGGCCCTAACATCGAAAGGACAAATGCCTAAGGCCCAAACAACCTCTCGACGTAATTAAGCACGTAATTCAACACATATAGGAGAGTACCTGGTGTAAAAGGGACACCTAGGATGGTAGCAAATTCCTCATGTAAGAGGCATATCTCCACATTGCTAAAGCAAAAAATATGAAATCGAGGATCCCAATAGCAAGTTGAGGCCACCAACAAATATTCATCTAATTCCACCCTACGAAGGAATTTTAAATTGGAATAAGGTGACAAGATAGGGTTGTCCCAAGTTGAATAGTCGTCAAGTAGCAAAGCAAGGCGTTTAGTGAAGGGAGTCATTTTGCTAAATAAAAATACAAGGTAACACAGAATGAAGGTAAAGCGCACAAGTGCAAAAGGTAAGTAGGAATGAGGAGCACTCAAAGTGGGGAGCAATGATAGCTAAAAATCTGGAGGGTTTACTTATCAGCTGTACTGTACAATCGTACACTCAGAGTGCATGTCGGTACACAAGGTCCAGTTACCACATGGTGTAAATGAACAGTAAAAATCATTTTGCATGGCATACATCTCATCCTACATAAATTTAACTTCAAACATACATGCTTCCAGCATGATTCTTGCAGGTATTTATCTACAATTTACAAAATCAAAATAGGCTAAAGATCCAAAGAAATGAATTCTTATCAAATGCTTCATACAAAACGAGGGATTTGATCAACACGCGAGCACAAAAGAAAAAAAAAAGGAAAAAGAGAAAAGGCAACAAGGTAAAAAAATGTACATGACTAGTGCTAAAGATAATTTAAATGTACAAAAATAAACCAAGTAGTAGTAAAGATATACTTAATCGAGTATTTAGAAATAACTTTTCATTAATTTAATTTCTTCTAAATTAATTGTAAAAATAATAAATATATATGTATATAGTTTTATTTAATTAAGTCATTAAATTGTGTTTTGTGTTTTTTTAAGAACGTCACTTGGAAAAAAGGAAGAAATTAGGGTTATTTTGTATGAATTTGGGTCAAAACACATGCAAAAATGCTATTCAAGTAGCATTTTAATTGCATGGAAATATTTCATATTCAAAAGCGTTTCAATTTTGGATTTTTTTAGAGTTTATGCCCCTGCACCTCCAATGCACACCCGTACACTAGATGGTACAGCCATACATACCCTTTGGACACCCGTACACTCCTTAAAGTAATGAATAGTTGGTTTCTTCTTTCTTTCTTCTTTCTTCTTCTCTCTAATGATTTCAAAGAAAAGCCTTCCGATTTTTTGCCATTCTTTCACTGTAGAGGCTTTATTTTGCGATTTTGATCCGGTACACTAGTGAGTCTTCTTATTATGTACGTTTAAAGTGTAATTTTGTAGATTTTCATCAATATTTCCTTGTTCTCCCAAAAGGTATGTGATTCTCTATTTCACCTTATTTTTATGATTCAAATGAGTATGAGGCTGCGTGATTTTGCTGATATAGGTTATTGTAACTGTATATGATGCATTTGTTGGGAATTATTGGTTACATACATCTCATACATAAGCAAAATTTAAAATTTTAACCAATAATTAAAAATTTGATCTTGCCATGAATTTACAATATACATATTAATGAGAATAAGAAAAATCACCTATGATTTTTGTTGAACAGTTGATTTTCCTTCTCATCGGGTTGTCGCAAACCACAGTGTCCAAAATCGAACACCTCCAACGAGTAATCCACACAAGAAAAGGATAGAATGAACTAACAATTGGGAGAACCAAGGGCTGGCTAAAAACCGTAGATGCTAGCTAGGGAAGGTGGCAGCTAGGGCTTTTTGAGTGAGAGAAAAACTTTTCTCTTAATTATTCACACTTAACCCTAAACATTTCAAAAAAGTTATGTGAACAATTTTACTTGATCATAATTAATTAAACTCTTTAATTAATTATTCTCTTATTCACTTCTCTATCCCCATAATAATATCAAATATTATTATCCTTGTCATTTTACCATTTTTTCCTTTTCTCTATATGTGTGTGACCTATTGGGTTCCTGTCCATATTGGTAATATAATATGTAATTGTGAGTTCTATTCAGAACTCATATGATTTAAACTCCTTTAAATCATTTTATCAATCCCTATTGATATTTATAATAAATTATTAAAAAAATCATGAGCGGCCTCTAGCTAGACATCATGACTACCCAAATGTCAGGAAAGTCAAGTGATTTGACTATACCCTTCCATAGAACAGTTACCGTGCAATTACTTCTTCCATCACTCTTATCTCAATCAGATTCTGAGTATGGATTTCTGTGAACTCATATAAATCTAATTATGTATGTTCTATTAATTTAACCATTGTTCCCAAAATGCCCTTCATGGATCTCTATCCATCTTGGCATATTACTCTGGACAGAGATTCTCTGAATAAGGCAATTATAGAATCATGCGAGATAACTTTCCTTATTAAATCTGGGATGGTGAATCCTTTGTTAATCACTCAACTATCTTCAAGTAGGTCATGATATACCCAATCTCCTAACTATGTTCACTCCCAGTTAGAAGTAATCAGTTATGGAGTCAAAATATACCACTTGCTACTTAAGATAACTTTGGTGATCTCAAGTCTAAGGATACTTGCATAACCGCTATGAAGAGATTCCTTACTGACATAGATTTAATATCCATGTGAGGATTCTCTTTGCAGGTCTCCAATGAACTTGTTCTTCTAACAAGCATCCACATGTTAGCTTTGATTATCTTCCATAATCACAGTTATGAGAACCACTGCTTGAACCATTCAAGAAGCATAACATGTGCTAGTCTGTCCAAATTAACAATGTCCTATCTTGTTAATTCTATAACTAGGGATATTTAGATATTAACATATTTGCCTGCTTTTATTAAGAATATAAATTCATACATATGAAATTCATCCCTTTTACATGGGCTCTAGGGCATACTCTCTAACAGCATTGCCAATCTCTGTTTTTTATTTTGTTTTGAGAAAATCGAGCAATTATGTAGGGTTTTATTTGTGCAACTTAGTGATTTTCTTGAGTTTAGAACTATTTAATTTAATTTATAGACCCATGTAGGATAAAAATCCAAAATTGAATCAAATCGACTGTTTGCACAACCCTACCCGCTTATATAAGTCAACTTAGGTGATCAATAAGTCAAAGGGTTAGTGATTTTTTAAGTAAATTGGTATTTGGAATCAAATCGATGAGTCATTCTAATGATAAGAATTTTGTTGAGGGAGGAGGGGGAGAGCAAAGTCATAATACAGAACATAACAGTCGGCGTCGTTCTATTTCCCATGTCTCAAATGTCAGTCAATGATGTTCTATTTCCCATATACCTAATGTCAGTTGACGACATTCTATTTCCCATATCCCATATAGCATTCAATGGCATTTTGTTCACTAAATGCCAGATGCAACTCATAATCATCCTTGGCAGTCTGTTTGTAAAAGATATGGCGATTTAGTTGGTGATAACATTTTTAGCAACACTCTAAATATGAATGCAAATGAGGGACATTGTTATAATCCCATTATCACAGATTATGAAAATGAATTGTCAATTAATTTGGGAGAAAGGGATGATTTTGAAAATGTGCCAATGTACAATGATTTATCACCTCATGACGATGCAGAGCCTGAAACTGCAAATATGATTGCAGATAGTGATGCCTCTAAACTTAGTGATGGCGACAAGTCTGATCATACACAATATGCCAGCCTTTTAGCATCCATACATCCAAGTAGGGAGACAGGCGTGGCCAACTTTGTATTTCCATCCCAAGTTGATCTGTTTGAAGATGTTCACTTTCAAACTTGGGATGGCATCTTTAAGTTATTAATTGGATTCATTTTCCAAAGCAAAGATAAAGTAAAATCTTGTGTAAGAAAGTACTCAATAATGAGAAATATTGACTTTAGATTTATTGCCAAGGCAAATTACTAGGTTTTGAGGTGCACTTAGGTTGACAGTAGGTGTAAATTTGAGGTTAAGAACAACAAGAAAAGGAATAAGTTCTTTTTGAACTACCACAAGGTTTTAGGGACCACATTCATGCCTTGCTACCAATATTTGAATGGATCACAGACAATTAGACTTTCAAATTATTATCAGTTGCATCATGTGTATGGTAAGTAAAAAATTGACCCTAACAATTGATGTTATTATTGTTGCTATTAAGCAACACTTTAATTTTGAAGTATTATACCGTAAGTCTTGGTACGCAAAGTGTTAATAGACGAACATCTAGAATTATCTTTGTATGTTAATAATTTAATTAGAGTAGTTGTATATCTTTGTAATTATGGTGTAAATAATTTACCATAATTATAGTTATATTCTAGGTAGGAAATAGCAGATTTTCAAGGATGTAAATCAAATTTATTTCTATTTAATGAAAACACTCTCAAGGGGAGAAATATTTAGCAAAATTGACATGGTATTAGAGCCTTCTCTTAAGTATTTTGGCTTTGCAATTTTGAGATTTCTTTGCGCTTAGCTTCATTTGCTTGTCTTTTGGTTATTTTTGCCTTGAATCTTGGTTATTCTCTGTATCTTGGTTATTTTTTTTCCTGGTTTCCTTGGCTGTTTATGATAATAACTTCACATTAGTTTGAGTCTTTTAATGCTTGATTCACCAGAAAGAATTATTTTTCTTAGGAGTTTTAATTTCAACCACCGAGAAGGAATTATGGGGCCATATAGATGGAAGCAATCTAGCTCCTAGTGATGCTACATAGTTATCTCAATGGAAGATCAAAGATGCTCGGGTGATGACATGGATTTTAGGGTCAATTGATCCTCTTATTGTCCTTAATCTCAAGCTATATAAGACTACAAACGGCATGTGGGACTACTTAAAAAAGGTGTACAATCAGGAAAACAATGCACAATGTTTCTAATTGGAACATGAGATTGCTAAGTACTCTCAAGGCAGTCTTTTTATTCAAGATTACTTTTTTTGATTTCAAAATCTATGGGCCAAATTCACTAATATTTTTTATACTAAAGTACTAGCCGAATCTTTTTCCATAGTTCAAGAAGTTCATAAGCAAAGTAAGCGAGGTCAATTTTTTATGAAATTACGATCTGACTTTGAGATTGTTCGGTCAAGTTTAATGAACTGTGATCCACCTCCTTTTTTGGATGTTTGTTTCAGGGAATTACTTCGTGAAGAGCAGCGTCTTCTCACACAAAACCCTTTTAAGCAAGAGAGTATTGTCACTATTGCATTTGCTACCCATGGAAAAGGAAAGGGTAGGCATATGACTAAAATACAATGTTATAGTTGTAAGGAATATAGTCATATTGCTAGCCATTGTGGTAAAAAGTTCTGCAATTATTGCAAACAACAAAGGCACATTATCAAGGAATGTCCCACACATCCTTAAAACCGTCGAAATAACTCATCTTCCATAAGCACTATTAACACTGAGTTTGCTGCCCCAATAGTGTCTACATGCCATACTATAGTAGCTGGATCAATTCTTACTCCTGAAATTGTATAACAAATGATTGTTTTGACCTTTTTAGCCTTAGGTTTGCAAGGAAATGATATTTCATCTTATCTTTGGCTTGTTGACTCCGGTGCTTCAAATCATATGACCAACTCTACTCGTATGCTCAAAAATGTCCAAGAATATCTTGGTTCATTAGAAATTCAAATAGCCAATAGAAGTAATTTATCTATCACTAAGGTTTGGGATATTACTCCAACTTTCAATAATATTCTTGTATCACCAAAGCTCTCTACTAGTCTTATTTCCATTGGTCAATTAGTGGATGACAATTGTGATGTACATTTTTATTGTAATGGTTATCTTATACAGGATCAGGTGTCAGGGACGATAATTACAAAAGGCCCTAAAGTTGGACGACTATTTCCTATACACTTTTCCATTCCTCTTTTCCTGTCTTTTGATTATACCACTACAGCTAGTAAGAGTGAGATTTGGCATAGATATTTAGGACATCCAAATTACTCTATTTTGTCTCATTTAACAAATTCTGGTTTGTTGGGAAAGAAAAGTCCTTTTTTCAAATGTTGTGTTTGAGTGTTCTACATGTAAATTGGGCAAAAGTAAAATGCTTCCTTTTCCTAAGTTTGGTAGTCATGCATCAAAGTGTTTCAATGTCATTCATAGTGATGTTTGGGGTATATCACCAATTATTTCTCATGCTAATTACAAATACTTTGTGACATTCATAGATGATTCTAGTCGATTCACTCAGGTCTATTTCTTTGTTCCAAATTCGAGGTATTTTCTGTGTTCAAGAAACTTTTAGCTTATATTGGGACTCAATTTTCTACAAGTATTAAAGTGTTACAATTTGATTCTGGTAAGGAATATATGTCTCATGAATTTTATGATTTCTTACATGAGAAAGGAATTATTTGACAATGCTCTTGTCCCTATATACCATAGCAAAATAGGATTACTGAGCATAAAAATAGTCATCTTTTAGATGTCATTCATACTTTATTGATTGAGTCATCTATCCCATCTAAATATTGGGTTAAAGCTTTATCTATTGTTGTATATTTAATTAACAGATTACCATCTCTAGTGTTAAATCTTGACTCACTTTTTTATCATCAATCTCCTAGCTATCATGATTTACATACATTTGGATGTGTTTGTTTTGTACATGTAGCACCTCCTGAACCTAATAAATTATCTATTTAGTCAACTAAATGTGCTTTTATGGGTTATAGTACATCACAAATTTCATGTATCAAGACATGTTGTTTTCTTTGAGAATTAGTATTTTATTCCCACTCATAAGCCTTTTTTCTATTGCTCCTTTTCTTCCTATTTTTAAAGATTTGTCATATTCTTCTGGGCAGTTCATACCTGGAATTATGTATTAATGACTTCAACCAAATTTACTCTTAGAGATTAATCCACCACTAGAGAATACTTCTAAACTAGAATCTGAGATACCTTCCAATTTTGCTCCGCTTCGCTAATCTACCAGAGTATCTAAACCTCCTAATTGGTATGGTTTTTCTTCTACTTTATCCCATGTCTCTGTTCCAACATGTTACTCACAAGCTTTCAAGTATGAATATTGGCAGAAAGTAATGAAGGAAGAACTTCAAGCTCTTCAAAAGAATCACTCATGGGACATTGTTCCTTATCCTTCAAATGTTCGACCAATTAGTTGTAAATGGGTTTATTCCATTAAAATCCATTTTGATAGTACTTTAGATAAGTATAAAGCTCGATTAGTTATCCTTGGTAACAAATAGGAGTATAGTGTGGACTATGAGGAGACCTTTGCACCTGTCGCAAAAATGACTACGGTGAAACCTATTATTGCCATAACTACTTCGCAAGGTTGGCCTCTTCACAAAATGGACGTAAAAAATGTTTTTCTTCATGGTGATCTCAAAGAGGATATTTATATAAAGCCTCCACCTGGTTTGTTCTCCTCACCTACTTCAAATGAATGTAAGTTGAAGCGGTCTTTGTATGGATTAATGCAAGCTCCTAGAGCTTAGTTTGAAAAGTTTTGGTCCACTTTGCAAAATTTCTCTTTTGTGCAAAGCAAATATAACTCATTTTTATTTCTTTGTAAAACATCTGCTGTTTATGTTCTTCTCTTAGTCTATGTCGACGACATCATTATCACAGGAACTGATTCTTTATTAATCACTCACTTTCAGCAACATCTCAAGGTTTCTTTTCATATGAAAGATCTTGGTTCTCTTACATACTTCTTGGGATTGTAGATTGATTATGAAGCTTTAGGTGTGTTCTTACATTAATATAAATATACTCAATAATTTATTGCTTTAGCTGGTCTTCAACAATCCAAATTTATAAACACTCCATTGGAATTGAATGTTAAATATAGCCATGCAGAATGCGATCTTTTTCTTGATCCCACTTTGTTTTGACAATTAGTATGGAGCTTAAATTATCTAACTATTACTCAATCTAATATATCTTTTGTAGTCCAACACGTTAGTCAATACATGCAAGCTCCTTATCATCTACACTTGGTTGTTATTTATCACATCATTTGGTATCTTCTTGGGAAATGTACTCATGAATTGTTCTTTCCAGCTGGTTCTTCGATTCAACTTAATGCATTTAGTGATTCTGATTGGACTGGATGCTCAGACACTCATCGGTTCATCACGAGTTGGTGTATATTTCTTGGTAACTCCTTAATATCTTAGAAGAGTAAGAAACGAGACCTTATTTCCAAATCTTCAACCAAGTCTGAATATTGAGCTATATCTGCAACTTGCTCTGAGATTGTATGGCTTTGTGGGTTACTTGCTGAGATTAGATTTCCTCAAACTGATCCTACTCCTTTCCATGCTGACAACACTAGTGCCATTCAGATTATTACCAACCCAGTTTACCATGAGAAGACTAAACATATCGAGGTGGATTGTCATTCCGTAAGGAAAGCTATAGATACTGGAGTCGTCACTCTTCCTCGTGTATCTAGTGACCTACAAATAGCTGATGTGTTCACCAAATCCATAACACGACACCATCATCAGTTTTTTATTGGCAAGTTTTTTCTTCTCACTACAAGAAAATCTTAATTTAGCAACGGAAATTAGCAACGAAAAATGTCAATTTTCCGTTGCTAATCAAAAATAGCAACGAAAATTAGCAATGAAAATTTCGGTTGCTAATTCGGCGGTTGCTATTTTTAGCAACGGATATTTTATTCCGTTGCTAAATTTAGCAACGAAAATTGAATTCCGTTGCTAAATTCAATAATGCACAATTCGGTTAATTGATCAATTTTAGCAACGAAATATAAATTTTCGTTGCTATTTTAAGCAATGGAACCATTTTTCGTTGCTAAATTCACGCATAAGTAAAAAAAGTAACGACGGTACTGTCCGTCGCTAATTCATCGCTAAAAATTATTATAATTTTTTTAATATCAGAAATCTATGAATGACAGAAAAAAAAAAAACTGAAAGACACAAAGTTAAATAGAGCTTCTGGACATACTTGGAAGAAAAGGAATGTAAACTATATCCTTTGGTGCATACCTAGTACTTTAAACCAACACAACCATTACCAATCCATCATCAAACGGATAAGAATAAAAGACTAAAGATATATATAACCCCTAAGAAACATATGGTATTTCAAATCAACAGCATATATAGCAACAGAGCTTCCTCAATTATGTACTCAAAACCATAAAGTGGAGCTTCAGCCAAAAAAAAAGGACTATTATTCCTTTTCTGCACATAGACCTTCAATAGACACGACCAAAATCAATCCATCTTCAAGGTTTGAGAAAAAATGAGATTCATCTTCTCAAGCCATCAAAAGCCTATGAATGTAACTTTTCTATCTTTTGAATTGAATCTTGTTATTAAATTATATCAAGTATTTTTATCTCCTGCTAAAAACCAATCCAATCTTGCCTTTTGTTTACAATAAATCTCTTCTTGCAAGAAAATATTGTTCAACTCTAGCCTCAAACCACTGCCAAGATTGAAAAAAAATTAGAATGAGAATTTTCAAGAGATGTGTCAATATGTAATGGCCTCAACACCGGGTCAGCCGTAAATAGTATTTTCCGGTAGTGAATAATATTTTTCAAGCCCAAAAGGACACCCAGAAGTCGAAAATATTTTATTGGACCATTTGAAAGAAATAGTCATGGTGAGCATAGGGTTGAAATTTGAAGTGAATTTGAGGTCAAATAGGCCTCTAAAAGTCAAAAATACGAAAAAGGTAGCGAGTCAATTTTCCTAGTAGGCAAGTGAACTTGATTTTGCTTAAATAATTAAAAATAGTAAACGAACTCCGAATATCGCCAGATTTTGCGTGCCTACATGAATTTTTATGTAGAATATTTTGGTGATGAGAATGAAATTTTTTTGTGACACCGGCAGTTGTCGAATCGGACCGATAAGTTTGAATCGAATCGATAACGGACTCCAATTGAGCTAAAAATTTGCGTCCTACCTATTTTTGATGTTTTAAGAATGATGGAATCAAAATTGAAGTGATTTGAAGTGAGAAAGAGAGAGAAATTGAATTGGGCTTTAAAAAGACCTAAATGGGCCTTAATGTTTAAATGGGCAAAACCCACTTATTGAGCCCAAATTTTAGCCCATTATAGAGGTATATAAGGACTGAAAATCTGGAGAAAACTCTAAAAAATTTGATCACCATCATCTTCTTCTTCCTTGGCCAAAATGGCCTCTCCTTCTCTTCTCTCTCTCTTGCTTCTTATTTACTCAAGATTTCTCATAACTTCCAACTTAGGAGTTGAAGTTTCATCCCTCTAGATAATTAATCAAGCCTCAAGCCTTTAATTTGAAGGAGGAAAGCAAGAGAAATCAAGAGGGAAAGGCTTAGGGGTCAAATGGAGGTAAGAGATTTTTAAGGTTTTAAATTTGTTTTATGGTACCTATAAGTAGTTTTAGGTGCCTAAAATCCATTTTTGTGATTAAAATGAGCTAAAAAGGTTGATATCATAATGTTTTCTTTGATGAAGAATTCGGCTCCCATGGATTGTTCATGATGATTAAGAAATTTCTTGGGTTTAAGGCATGAAAAAGGAAGCTTAAGGAAGCTAAAACATGAAAGAAGTAAGTGACTACCAAATCCTTTGATTTTCCTATTGATATGAATTTTTCTTAATTATGTAATTAAGGTAAAAATATATAAAATTGTTAATTGATGCAATTATGTTAGGGTAATTGAAATTGGATTAGAGAAATGATGAATGAAAAGTGGAAATGAAAAAAAGAAAAATTTTAAGGTAGAAAAAGAATGGTGGCCGAAATGTTAGTGAGAGGAAATGGTAAGAAAAATGCATGAAAATAATGTATGATAGCTTAAATTAATAATAGACTTGACAATTGATGTCTATAAATTTTTAGAGAATATTTAGAAATTATTTGAAAATTTTAAAGGTTATGTATAGGGTATGTATTGAATGAAAATTGTGAATTATAATGTCATAATTCATAATTTATAATCTGTATAAAAGATTGAACGTTTAAGTATCTGAACGAATTATCGAAGAATAATTCGCAAAAGTGACTGAAAAAGAAAAAGTGAATAAAAGGATAAAAAGCTATTGATTAGTCAAAGGCACAAAAGAGTGCATTTGATCAGAATAAAGTATAGTAACAAATAAAAGAAAGAAATTAAAAAGTTTTAAATGTGCAAAAATGTTTGCATTATGATTGTTTATGTTTGCCCTTAGCAATAGACAGGTAGTATGATTCTTGTTTTGGATATAATTGGCTAGCCATATGGACATCTTTGTACCACGGTGCAAGTCATAGCGACTTGCTTAGCTATGGGCGAGATCTTTGATCTCCATAGCTTCAGTAAAAGTGAAAATATATCTGTTTTTGCTCTGTAAGACTTGATCTTTCGAGATCATTTCTCTATCTGTTCTATGGGACCTTCGGGTCCAGTCCTGAGTATCATTTGTGGAAAACCTATTATATTGCACTAAGATCACATCGAAATGAATAAAGTAGTACTGTTTAATTGAATTGAATATAAAAGATATAAAAGTTATATTGAAAAACAATCCGTTTAAAAGAGAATGCAAAGTTGAAATAAATCTGTAAAGGTTTCTGACAAGTGTACTTAAAAAGAAAATGAAATGTTTTATAAGAATAAGATATTAAATCAATGTTTAGTTAAGCTTTTATAAGAAATTCAAATATACCTTATTTTACGTGAAAAAGATAATTTTAATTGATTAGTAATTCTTGTACCATTTACCACTGTAAAGATAATGACAAGTCTAGAAAATAATATTAATTTTCCTGCTTAAAGTTAAAAAGTGATGATAGTGACAAAAAGTGAACTTAATGCTTAGGTAACGCTTTTCTGAAAGATAAGTTACCTGAAAAGTAAAACGATATAAAGGCATAGAATTATGTAATGAGGAAAAAGTAAAAGATATAAGTTTTAATTAGATAATTAAATATGGGTAAATGTATAAAAGAAGAAAAGAAAGTTTTGACTTCAAAGTACTCCAAAATAGCTATATCGTTTTGCGATGAAGCTTATAAGCCTTTTAACAGTAATGTAATTATTAGATCAAAGTTAAAGTAAAGTAATAGAATAAATCGTAAAAAGTGAAGTCGGAATATAGATTGAATCATTGACCAGTAAAGCAAGTATTAAAAGTAGTTTATTTTGGTACTAATAAAGACACGAGTACCAATACACATCGTTAAATGAAATGATAATTAAATTGCTATGGCTAAAAGATAAAATGAAAGTACTGATAAAAAGTAAAAGTTATAGTAAATATTAATGTAAAGATAAAAGGTAAATCTAATATTGATCTACCTAAAAAGATACTGTAAGATAAAGTTGAAAGTTTGGAAACAAAGAACAATGATTATCAAAATACGAGTTAATAACATGACTAATGTTAATAAAAGTAAGAGAAAGTGTTAAATGAAATAAGAATAATAGTAGCATAAATTATGTAATTATGTTTATTCTTGAGAAATTCTTGGATTAGTAGTCACCACCAGGCATATTTAATACTCAGCACGTAGTGTTTACTGCGTGCAGATTCTGAAGCGTTGCGGGAGCACAGTACATGAAAGAACCAGATCGGAAGAGAAGATTTTTGTATTAATTATTTTAAGCTTTTGGCATGTATATACTTGGACTATTAAGGTAAAAGATTGTATTGTATTTTGATTATATTTTAATTGTTAATGAATGAGTGGATAGTGCAAGTTTTTGGTATGTTGGGTTATGTTTGTTTTAATTGTTTATAAAATTGTTGTTTGATTCTAGAATTAATGAAAAAGTATTTTGAAGTGTTTCGACTTGTTCGGTGAAAAAAAAAAAACTTACCGTTATCAGCTAAATTTTATTTCGTCAATGACTGTTCCGAGAAGGGTGTTACACAATATCTGTCAGTGTATAGAGATTTTTCTTTTTTCAACATTTGAAAATAATATATAAAGGATTACTAAAACCAACTTTAGGACAACTCAAACCCACATGGGATTTACTCTTTCACACAACAAAATCATACCTCACCTTAATTATGATCAAATTCTATATAGTATTTTGGTGGGTGACTGGGTGCGGTGCAAAAGTGATTTTTTATTTTTTGACTAAATTAACCATTAATTGTGCTTGATTGCTAACCATTATGTTCATAACCTTTTGTCATTTTAGTCAACTTTATATAGTATTTTGTTGGTTTTTTATAATTTCTTTTCATGTCAGATTATAAAGTAATAAAAAAATTGTCAAAATAAGTTCTCACACTATTTTCTTTTAAGTGCTCACTTTAGAATTTTTATTTTTATTTTTAAATATGTATCCAATTAAAATATTAGATATAAGTATCAATTTATTCACATTATTCTTACTTTAATAAATATATATTCACTTATAAAGGTAATTTTTGTAATAATATGAAGATATGGAGCTATTTTTATCATTTAAAATATTTTCACTAACTTTTTATGTATAGCCTAAACAAATATTAGATGGTAATATTTTGACTGTTATAAGGGTATACTTCTCGTAATAGATCAAATAAATGGTATATAAAGAGACTGTAATACCAAAGTTTTGGTTACATTTGTTTAGAAGAATTATAAGCTATTCGTAGGAGGTCAAAACGTGGTAATGAAATATTTTATTTGACCAAATAGCAATAGAAATGAAATAGAAGCAGGAAGGTACCGAAGCATCATGTGGTTGTACAGATGAGCAATTCTGCCGCCCCATAACCTTCAAATCCCTTACTAATTTCAACCATACGTGGACTGTACGAATTTCTGTTCCACAATTTAACTCTTAAACGAGTACATTGGAATGAAAAAACTTAGTAATATATAAAGGATTACTGAAACTAGCTTTAGGACAACTCAGAACCACGTGGGATTTACTCTTTCACACAACAAAATCATACCTCACCTTATTATGGACCTAATAAGTTATGAGTTTATAAAGTATATAACTTTTCTAGTAAAACCTGTAAAAGAATCTTATGTGAGTGTTACTTTTATTAATCAAATATCACATTAGATATTTTACAATTATTATATATTAATGAGTTAAGATTTCTAATTCTACTTAAACTAAACCCACCATCAACAGATCCCAAACTCAATATCATATGGAAAAACAACGAAGCCACAAGAAAACGAAACTCTAAATACAACTGAAGACCAAAAATAAAGGAAACTAACCAAAATATTATTCTCTAACTCAACTAGCTCAACTTAATTTAACACGAAAAGGATATAGTTAATCCAATAAATACATACACTAATTAGCTGCTTCTCAATCCAAATTATATTAGTATTTAAATCAAACTAATTTGACTAACAAAGTGATTTCATCAATAGAAACAATCTCTAAATTAATTTAATTGTGCCCAGCCTAAGTATCTACTGCAACTACAACAGACACAGGGAAAACTAATAATAACCAGAAAATACAATAATCCAACCAATCAAAAACCAAGCCATAAGCAGCAATACATGAAATGAAAGCTGATACCATCATAAGAAAGTGTAGCAACATAGGGAATTTGGAAAAAAAAAATAGGATATCTGCAGAACTTCATGGACAAACAAATTAAAACCAAAATTCTATAGAAGCTCAGACAAAAACGGGAAGTTGGTAAAGATGCCCAGACTCATTCTTGAAACTAGAATTAACAAAAACAAAAACTAGAATCAACAAGTGTTTAAACTCAAATTTAATCTTAAATTAGCACTACTCACCCCACTTGCCGGAGCCTCGCTGGAAGTTGATCGGAGCATTGCCGGCGTGGGACCAAGACCACCCAGAGACAGCTAGCAATGAGACGAGTCCAATGGTGGTGGTCACGCTATCTAGCGATCTGCCGTATGGTTGGGATCTACTCAAGAACGACCGGCAGTCCCTCTTTTTGATCTACTCACTGCCAGCAGGAAAGGAGAAATAAAGGATGCCAGCATGGCCGCCTTGCTCTTGGGGATCTATCGGAGCGGCACATCTCTCCGGTTGCCATCGTGAGATGCTGGAGATAGAGGAGAAGGCCTTCGGTTCACAAAAAGAGAAAAACAGCGAAGGGGAAACCAACGCCTTCAATGGCGAATAGGAAATGACTCCGTTACTGTGGCCAGCGAAGGGAGAAAACGGCGATAAGGAGGTCGGTGTCGTTGGTCAGCCTCATCCCCCGATCCCGATCTGCCCTCCTCTCTTCCTCTCTCTTCTTCTCTCCTCTTTTCTTCTTCCTTTATTTTTTCTATGTTATGCACTTTGTCCCGAAAATTCTAGGGATTCTAGAATTAGCCCCTTATTATTATTAACAGCTAACTTAATATATATATATATATATATATTCAGCCTCATCCCCCGATCCCGATCTGCCCTCCTCTCTTCCTCTCTCTTCTTCTCTCCTCTTTTCTTCTTCCTTTATTTTTTCTATGTTATGCACTTTGTCCCGAAAATTCTAGGGATTCTAGAATTAGCCCCTTATTATTATTAACAGCTAACTTTATATATATATATATATATATATATATATATATATATATATATATATATATATATATATTTATTTATTTATTTTATTATTATTACTATTGTTATTTTTAACAATTTATTTTATTGGTTCGTTTCTAAAGTCGGATTGATCCAGTCATACTATTCAGGTTGGGACGTTACAATAATAATAATAATAATTTGCTTCCAAAAAATTAAGAAAAATTCCAAAAAATTAAGAAAGATAATATTTTTTTCATCTTTTTGGATCAAAAATGCCAACGGAATGCAAATTTCGTTGCTAAATTTGCAACCGAATTATTTTCGGTTGTAATTTTAGCAACAAAAAAATAATTCCATTGCTATTTTTAGACACAAATTTTTTCTCCTTTAGGAGCAAAAATACCAAAGGAATGCAAACTCCTTTGCTAAAATTGCAACCGAATAAATTTTCTGTTGCAATTTTAGCAACGGAAAAACTAATTCTTTGCTATTTTTTGGATCCAATTTTTTTTCATTTCGTTGGAACCAAAAATACCAACAGAATATATTTTCCTTTACTAAATTAGCAACGAATATTATATTCCATTTCTAATTTAGCAACAGATGTCATATCGGAAGTCATATTTCGTTGCTATTTTTCGTTCCAAAACTTTTTCGCCATCTATTGGCGCCTATTTTAGTAACGGTATATGGATTCCGTTGCTAATTTTCGTTGCTAAATTTTGGAGCTAAAAATTTCCTCCACTATTAGCAACGGAAGACAACCAAATATTTTTCAGTTGCTAAATTTTCAAAGTTTAACCAATTTTAGCAACGGAAAATATTTTTAGCAACGGAATCAATTTCGTTGCTATTTTCAAATTTTCTTGTAGTGTCTTGATTGACTAGTATCAATTTAAAGGGGAATGTTAATAGATAAACATCTATAAATATCTTTGTTTGTTAATAATTTGATTAGAATAGTTGTATATCTTTGTAATTATGGTGTAAATAATTTACCATAATTAGAGCTATATTATAAGATGTAAATTAAATTTATTTCTATTTAATGATTGCACTCTCAAGGGGAGAAATATTTAGCAAAATTGACACAAAGATCAAATTCATGAGTCTATATTTGGCAATTATGTTAAGTTCTTTTAGAGGTTGCCAGGGATTTTAGTTGCTTTGCAAAGTTACAATCCCGAAACTATTTACAAGTTTGTGGTACAAGAAACTCAAAACCCAATTATGAAGCAATTTTAATGGATTTTTTGAGTTTTAAACCAGTCATTGATGGGTTGGCTCACTGTCAACCGATTATGTTGATCAATGGTACCTTTTTGACTAGAAAATTCCAACAGACACTTCTTATAGCAAGTTCAGTTGCTTTTCTTGTTATCGAATCTGAGAATAAATTCAATTGGGCTTGGTTCATATTAATGATTAGGAAAGCACGTCACTTAATGTGTGGGCATAACTATTTTATCAAACTGATATGCTGGTATAATGGTAGTGTTTCAAGATGAAAAAAGTGGGTGGAAGGAACCTATATCCTTTTACAGGTTCTATTTGCGATATTTTGTCAATAACTACAATATGCACCACATGAATCCAACAATAAAAAATTTATTTTATAAGGCTCATAAGTAAATAAATATTTAATATTATTTATTCAAATCACTTGGATTATAATATAATGTTAATTTATACTTGTGTAGATGCAAAATTCCAAAGGCGTATGTTCAAGCAGTAAATGGATAAAAGTAAAGACTTTGACCCAAATTTCAACAACTAGGCGATGAGGATATCCATAGAGTATTAGACATTATTCGAGGATGGTAGGTATCGATATGGACACACCAAAACAATTATTGCTGAGAGTGTCAATAGTACTCTAAAGGGTGTTCGCATGATGCTGATTACTACAATCATTAGACATATTTTTGGTCATTTGGTAAAATTTTACAATCAACTGAGGGGTATGTATATGAGTAAAATGGCTGAAAGATTACGGTTTATACCTAGATGTGTCAAAATTATGACCAAACGTGCTAATAGAGCTTTAGCTCACATAGTGTTTGATTACGACAATCAGTACAAATTGTATAAGATAATAGCATGTGGAGTATCAGAGGTGAACATTGAGCTTAATACTTATATAATTGAGTCTCGATAAATGTGAATGTGAGTGCGATAAGTTTCAATGAACAAAAATGTCTTGTTCACATGCCATAGCAGTTTGCATGCACAAGCATCATGATATGTTCCAATTTATTGATAATTGTTATAGTATTATAGAGGCACTCAAATGCAATGATGTTAAATTTCTGATGGAATATGACATGGTATGATAATCATGATGGCACAGCGGAAAAACAAAAATTTTTATCATACATACCATACATATCCTAAACTAGGAACGAAAACATGCAATTTTAGGTTGTAGAACTTACAAGTTAAGATGCCTTTTAGATATTGATTTCGGTGATGGCCAGCAACTAAGATGACTTTGTCCGCCTTAGTTCTCGATCACCAATGCCAAGGAACAGCCTTTTGCGCCACTCCCTCTATTCTCACACACACACTTGCACCGACAGCTTAAAATCGAGATTGCTAGCTCTCTTTTTCGGTATTGTGTAATGGTTATAGTTTGAAGCTACAAAATTTGATTTTGTACTTCTCTTAGGTTGCTATTACTACCCAAGAACACAAGAGAATGAGGAACTATCCTTTATCCTTGTGAAAAATTGGGCCAAAAGAATTGAGAGAGGAAGAGAGAAAGTTCACGCCAATTGTATAGAAGATTAGGGTTTCACGCCAACTTCCTCTCTCATTGCTCCTAGGGTTTTATTTCTTTATATATCATTATCTTTTAGGCAAGTCTTTAATCTGAATTCAACTATCCTAAGATAGTTAATTCAAACTCTATCACTTCCTAAAGATAAGTAATATATTTTGAATTAAACTCCTTTGAATTTAAATTCAAATTTGAAATAAAACATAAGTCATTTAATTAAATGAAAACACTTAATTTAAATAAATAGCATGTGCCGAAATTCCTTGATTTTCCTCTTGGAATTTCGGCCACATCATTAAATAAATAAGTGATTTAATTTAATTTAAATTTCCTTTAGGCTTTAATACTCAATTAACTTAATTAACACAAGATAATTAATTAATTGAAATTAAACCTTGTGGGCTGAATTTCTCTCTCTCATGGACCAAAGCCCAATAGCAATTTTATAACCCATTACATACATTAATTTGACTTTAATTAAAAGCCCAAATTAATGTCCAATACTTAATTTAAACATTTTAAGCCCAATGCTTTGTGTGCGATCCTATAGGTCCATTTAATGTTGGCAGTGAATTAATAAATTAATTCAAAGGCTATATATATTCTCTAGCAAGATATTATAGCATTCCAAATTAAATGAAAATGCATATGGCATTTGGTGACCTAATGCAATTTTGCATAGTCCCTTACCCTTAAATATCAGAATTAATATAAGGCATGGAACTAGTCATCCTTATATATATTAATTCCTTTCTTGAAATTCCAGTGACACTGAACTCTCAGATAAATAATGATTACTCATTATCTCATCTCGGTATGGCCATACACTTCTCAGTTCACTGATCAAGTGGCCGATGATATTTTCTCTCTTATTGAGAGGGGTAATCCCTTCACTTCTCTCATGCTCTCTAACATGAATTAATGCATACCCAATCATACCCGTACTTGTCACTCTGTTACGAGCACGTTAGGTGTATGTCAAAGTACATAGTAATTCATAAAGAGTTTCATAGAGATTTCAGGTCTAAGAACTCCGATACAAAACTTGCATATGAGAAACACTTATGACTTGTACCATGTAGTGTTCTCATGAGCGGATCGTATCCAGATACCATGTTCTTTAACATGTATCTATGATCTCTGATTGACACTCTTGTCCTAATGATCCGTAAGACATAACTCATAATATCAGAGAGAGAATACTAGTCTTAATTCATTTGTTATTCCCATAACAATGACTGACTAGGGATATTTAGAATGAAGTCTCATTTGTTTCAAGGTCTTACAATCCATGTGCCTCACACATGATAACTTAAACCGAAACGACATTCTTGGATAGTTTTATCAATTGATATGCACAGGAATACAAAAGATAAAACTAATGCCTCATTTTATTAATTTCAAGTGTTTCGTTACAATGCATTGGGGCTAGGGCTTACACTAACAATCTCCCACTAGCACTAGTCCCAATTGGGCATAGCCTTAAGACCGAACGCTCTCAAATGAGCTTCGTGTAGATTTGGACGTAACTGTTTCGTTAAAGGATCTGCTACATTGTCTTCACTTGATATCTTGCTAACCTTGACGTCCCCACGATCAATGATTTCTCTGATCAAGTGATACCTCCTGAGTATGTGTTTGGATTTCTGGTGTGACCGGGGCTCCTTGGCCTGTGCAATGGCCCCGTTATTGTCACAGAAAATTTCTAATGGATCTAGGATGTTTGGGACCACTCCTAATCCATTAATGAAATTTTTAATCCAAACAGCCTCTTTTGCAGCCTCACTTGCTGCAATATACTCAGATTCTGTAGTTGAGTCGGCAACGGTTTCTTGCTTCGAGCTTCTCCAGCTGACAGCACCACCGATCAAAACAAAAACAAACCCAGATTGCGATCTAGAATCCTGAGTGCTGGTCTGAAAAGCAGCATCGGCATAACCTTGTATGACGAGCTCTTCTTGACCACCATACACCAAGAATTGATCATTAGTCCTTCGCAGGTACTTAAGGATCCCTTTTACAGCAGACCAATGCTTCTCACCAGGGTCTTGCTGAAACCTACTGGTTATACTCAGTGCATGAGCAACATCCAACCTAGTACATAACATAGCGTACATGATAGATCCAATAGCAGATGCATATGGGATTCTACTCATGTTGTCCCTTTCCTCTTTGGTTTTAGGGCACTGTTCTTTAGTCAAAGGAACTCCCAAAGCCAAAGGTATGTACCCTTTCTTTGAGTCTCCCATACTAAAATGCTTTAGTACTTTGTCTATGTACTTTTCTTGACTTAGTCCCAAGAGCCGATTCGATCTATCTCTATAGATTCGAATACCAAGTATTGTCTCGGCTTCACCTAAGTCTTTCATTGAGAAACATTTTCCCAACCATTGCTTAACCTTTTGCAATGTTGGAATGTCATTCCCAATGAGAAGGATGTCGTCCACATATAGGACTAGAAATACTATTATGCTCCCACTAACCTTCTTGTACACACAAGGCTCATCATCGTTCTTGATGAAGTCAAATTCTTTGACTGCCTCATCAAAACGAAGATTCCAACTTCGAGATGCTTGCTTTAATCCATAAATGGATTTTTGAAGCTTGCAAACCTTTTTAGGATACTTGGGATTGACAAAACCTTCAGGCTGTGTCATATATACATCCTCAAGTAAATTTCCGTTAAGGAAAGCAGTTTTAACATCCATTTGCCATATCTCATAATCATGATATGCAGCTATGGCAAGCAAGATCCTAATGGATTTGAGCATGACTACAGGCGAAAAGGTCTCGTCATAGTCTACACCATGAGTTTGTCGAAAACCTTTTGCTACTAGTCTACCTTTGTAGGTCTTATCAGCTTTGAGTTTGAATAGCCACTTGCACTCAATTACCTTAGCACCTTCCGGTGGATCAACCAAGGTCCAAACCTGGTTATCGTACATTGATTGCATCTCGGATTTCATGGCTTCAAGCCAATTTTCTGAGTCTGGGCTCTCAATAGCTTTTCGGTAGGTAGTAGGATCCTCACGATCTACTAACTCAATAGTGTCACTGTCAGTGATTAGAAATCCATATCTCTCAATCTCCTGACGTACCCTACCGGACCTTCTAGGTTCTTATGTAATGGGTTCTTGTTCCACAACTGGTTGTGAACTTGATCCCATTTCCAAACCATCCTCTATAGGAGTTTGTGGTGCTTGAATTTCTCCAAGTTCTACTTTACTCCCACTGTCTTTCTTGAGAAGGAACTCCTTTTCCAAGAAAACAGCCTTGCGAGCAACAAATACTTTGTTCTCGGCTTGTGAGTAAAAGTAGTATCCCTTTGTTTCTTTAGGATAACCCACAAACAAGCAGACACTGGATTTGGACTCTAGTTTGTCATATGTTAATTTCTTAACATGTGCTTCACAGCCCCAAATCCTGAGAAAAGACATATTGGATTCTTTCCCAGTCCATACCTCATATGGTGTCTTCTCAACTGCTTTAGTTGGAGTACGGTTCAATAGAAACGCAACAGTTTCTAATGCATAACCCCAAAAAGAGATAGCAAGATTAGCTTGACTCATCATAGATCGAACCATGTCCAACAGAGTTCGATTTCTCCTTTCGGACACACCATTCCATTGAGGTGTTCCAGGAGGAGTGAGCTGTGAAATAATACCACACTCCTTTAGATGACTGTCAAACTCTTGGCTTAAGTATTCGCCACCTCGATCTGATCGAATGGCTTTTATACTTTTGCCAAGTTGGTTTTCTACTTCATTCTTAAACTCTTTGAATTCTCAAAAGTTTCAGACTTGTACTTCATTAGATAGACATAGCCATATCTACTGAAGTCATCTGTGAATGTCACGAAGTAGCTAAAACCACCTCTAGTATGTATACTTAAAGGTCCACATACATCGGTATGTATTAGTTCCAATAAGCCATTAGTCCTCTCGCCTTTTTTATTAAAAGGACTCTTTGTCATTTTTTCATGCAAACATGGCTCGCATGTATCATAAGACTTTAAGTCGAATGACCCAAGCACTCCAGTTTTGTGGAGTCTTGAAATGCATTTTTCGTTTGCATGTCCTAAGCGACAATGCCAGAAGTAAGTAGGGTTCAATTCGTTTGATTTAACCCTTTTTGTATTAATGTTGTATATGGACTCTTTGTTTTGTAAATCAAGGATATAAAGGCCATTTTGCAACATGGCATTGCCATAAGAAATGCCTTGGCGACGAATATGAGCATTGTCATTTTTAATAACAAAATCAAATTCATCATTATCCAAACATGAAACTGAAATAATGTTTCTGCTCATAGCAGGCACATAATAACAATTATTCAAAACAATACAAAGTCCGGAAGGTAAAGTGAGGTGATAGTCGCCTATCTTCATGGCAGCAACTCGTGCTCCATTCCCCACATGGAGGTCCACTTCATTCTTCCCAATTAACCGCCTATTTCTTAACCCCTGCACATTTGAACAAATGTGAGAACCACAACCAGTATCCAATACCCAAGTGGTAGAAATAGAAAGGTTAATTTCAACAACAAAAATACCAGAACTGGACGCCTTGGCTCCATTCTTCTTTTGTTCTTCCTTAAAGAGAGCGCAATTCTTCCTCCAATGCCCTATCTTGTTGCAATGGAAGCAAGTGCTCTCACTCTCTTTGAGTTTTGACGCCTTGGGCTTGGATTGGGCCTGAGGTGCACTCCCAACTGATTTGGGTTTTCCCTTTCCCTTTCCCTTTCCCTTAGCAGGTCCCTTCTTAATTCCCTTTTGAACCATTAGTATGGGATTGGTCTTTCGAATGTTTTCTTCAGCATTCTTAAGCATCCCATGAAGCTCAGTGACTGACTTGTTCATTGCATGCATGTTATAATTCATCACAAATGGATCATAAGCAGCAGGCAATGATCCTAAGATCAAGTCAGTGGCCAATTCCTTTGGCACTAGTACCTCAAGCTTCTCAAGAGTATCAAGATACCCTTTCATCTTGAGTACATGGGTACTAACAGGAGTACCCTCAGCCATCTTGCAAGAAATTAAAGCCTTTGTTGTCACGAACCTCTCGTGACGAGCTTGCTCTTGGAACATCTCCTTGAGGTGCACCATGATCGCATAGGCCTCTTGGTCCATAAATTGTTTTTGCAATTCAGGCACCATAGTGGCCAGCATCAGACAGGTCACATCATTGGAGTCGCTCTTTTTGGTCTCAAAAGTTTCCTTTTGAACCGCAGAGGCGTTCCTTCCTGGTTCATCAGGCAAGGGTGCATCCAAAACATACGACTTCTTCTCTTGCTTAAGAACTATTCTTAAGTTTCGAGACCAGTCTATGAAATTTGTGCCATTCAATTTGTCCTTTTCAAGGACCGATCGCAATGAGAAATTGTTGTTTGAAGATGCCATTTTCAATCTACAATAAAATTTAGCAAGATTAAATGAGGTCTTATTTATGATCCCACAAACCAAATTAATATCCCTTAAATAATTCGCGTTAGTGATTTAATGTGGGCCAAGATCCACTTTTCACAACAACTTATTAGTCAAGCTGAGCTTGTACACCTAACAAGTTAAGTTACTTAGGTAGTAAAACTCCAATCATGTCTCGTACATGACTCTTGGATCAAATGGGCTAACATCTTAGGATATTATAGCACAACCCATTTATTAGTTGCCTAGGTCCGGGCATCCCTTTCCATGATAAGTCCAACCTACATTCACAACCCATGCCTCACAAAGATAATCGGGCGCATCTAGGACTCCTAGTCTACGTGACCGATGATCGATGCCTTGACATGTTTCGAATTAGGAAGGCAACTTTGTGACTTACTATTTTAGGGATTCATTTTATTACGGCTTACATGGCATACGCTTTGTCATCCATACATAGCATGCATATATATATAATTGCATAAAGTAAAGCGTGACAAACATGGGCCCAAAAACCTACAACTAAGATTCTATACTATTACATAAGAATCTTCGAGTTGGGCTTCTCCACTCCGGTGGGCTTCGTCTTGATTTACAAAGTCTTCAAATAAATTCTATTCTAAGAAATAAATGAAACTTTTACAATAAAATATAATGGCTCGCAGGCCATATTTAATTACAAAAACCCAGGGCCCATGAATGCACCATGCATATCCATTCATCACACCAAACTAGCAAATAAACATACATAGCATTCATGGATAAAACAAAGTCCAAATTCATTTAATTTAGCCAAGCCCATTAATGAAAATTGTGTACTTGAACCTTTAAGAGATGACCCCGTGATGGGCCTGGGCCGAAGACCAATGGACTAAATCCTCTTATTGGATAAGTTCTCTTAAAAGCCCAAAACACAAACTAGTTAGATTTGTGCCATAAATATACTCTAGTATAATTTCCAATTTTGCCATTTTTAATTTTATGTCATACAGCCCATAAACATTAAAAATGCATATAATATGTGCTAACATGAATTAAAAATAAAATCATGAAGAACACATATATAGTACACGGCATTCATGCAAAAACAAACAAACAACAAAAACTAGTTGTTTAATGCTTATGTAATACCATAAAATGCACAAACATTTAAATCAATTTTATGAGTCATTTAATGATCTAAAAAAGTCCATAAACATTGATTTAATATTCTGTACCATTTTAATCTAAATGTGTTTTTACCATTTTAATCAAAACATAACAAACAATGTTGATTAAACATGTAACAAACACAAACTAGACATAGTTTTAAGTGATTTTAAAATTAATCAATTAAATTGTCATGGACCAGAATTAAAACCAAATTTAAAACATGTCCAGACCTGATATTTAATCTTTAAAAATCACTTACAAACATCCCAAAAACGTTTTTACATTTAATTTTGAAAACTAGTTGTTAAACTAGCAATTTACATGCCAACTAGCACCTAGTTTCATAATTAACATGTACCATCAGGTATAAATAATTAAATCCGACCATTACCAGCCCTAATAACATCTTAGGACAGTATATTAATATGTCATATTAATTATAATACCTATCTAATCAATTAAAATCGTTTTTACACCAAAACAATGCAAAAAACTCAAAACATAAAATTTCAGATTTGCATGTTTTCAAAATAACGATTTTTAATTAATTTTTTCATGCATCTAAAGCACTAAAATAAGCATGTTTAGGCTCTGATACCACTGATGGAATATGACATGGTATGATAATCATGATGGCACAGCGGAAAAACAAAAATTTTTATCATACATACCATACATATCCTAAACTAGGAACGAAAACATGCAATTTTAGGTTGTAGAACTTACAAGTTAAGATGCCTTTTAGATATTGATTTCGGTGATGGCCAGCAACTAAGATGACTTTTTCCGCCTTAGTTCTCGATCACCAATGCCAAGGAACAGCCTTTTGCACCACTCCCTCTATTCTCACACACACACTTGCACCGACAGCTTAAAATTGAGATTGCTAGCTCTCTTTTTCGGTATTGTATAATGGTTATAGTTTGAAGCTACAAAATTTGATTTTGTACTTCTCTTAGGTTGCTATTACTACCCAAGAACACAAGAGAATGAGGAACTATCCTTTATCCTTGTGAAAAATTGGGCCAAAAGAATTGAGAGAGGAAGAGAGAAAGTTCACGCCAATTGTATAGAAGATTAGGGTTTCACGCCAACTTCCTCTCTCATTGCTCCTAGGGTTTTATTTCTTTATATATCATTATCTTTTAGGCAAGTCTTTAATCTGAATTCAACTATCCTAAGATAGTTAATTCAAACTCTATCACTTCCTAAAGATAAGTAATATATTTTGAATTAAAATCCTTTGAATTTAAATTCAAATTTGAAATAAAACATAAGTCATTTAATTAAATGAAAACACTTAATTTAAATAAATAGCATGTGCCGAAATTCCTTGATTTTCCTCTTGGAATTTCGGCCACATCATTAAATAAATAAGTGATTTAATTTAATTTAAATTTCCTTTAGGCTTTAATACTCAATTAACTTAATTAACACAAGATAATTAATTAATTGAAATTAAACCTTGTGGGCTGAATTTCTCTCTCTCATGGACCAAAGCCCAATAGCAATTTTATAACCCATTACATACATTAATTTGACTTTAATTAAAAGCCCAAATTAATGTCCAATACTTAATTTAAACATTTTAAGCCCAATGCTTTGTGTGCGATCCTATAGGTCCATTTAATGTTGGCAGTGAATTAATAAATTAATTCAAAGGCTATATATATTCTCTAGCAAGATATTATAGCATTCCAAATTAAATGAAAATGCATATGGCATTTGGTGACCTAATGCAATTTTGCATAGTCCCTTACCCTTAAATATCAGAATTAATATAAGGCATGGAACTAGTCATCCTTATATATATTAATTCCTTTCTTGAAATTCCAGTGACACTGAACTCTCAGATAAATAATGATTACTCATTATCTCATCTCGGTATGGCCATACACTTCTCAGTTCACTGATCAAGTGGCCGATGATATTTTCTCTCTTATTGAGAGGGGTAATCCCTTCACTTCTCTCATGCTCTCTAACATGAATTAATGCATACCCAATCATACCCGTACTTGTCACTCTGTTACGAGCACGTTAGGTGTATGTCAAAGTACATAGTAATTCATAAAGAGTTTCATAGAGATTTCAGGTCTAAGAACTCCGATACAAAACTTGCATATGAGAAACACTTATGACTTGTACCATGTAGTGTTCTCATGAGCGGATCGTATCCAGATACCATGTTCTTTAACATGTATCTATGATCTCTGATTGACACTCTTGTCCTAATGATCCGTAAGACATAACTCATAATATCAGAGAGAGCATACTAGTCTTAATTCATTTGTTATTCCCATAACAATGACTGACTAGGGATATTTAGAATGAAGTCTCATTTGTTTCAAGGTCTTACAATCCATGTGCCTCACACATGATAACTTAAACCGAAACGACATTCTTGGATAGTTTTATCAATTGATATGCACAGGAATACAAAAGATAAAACTAATGCCTCATTTTATTAATTTCAAGTGTTTCGTTACAATGCATTGGGGCTAGGGCTTCCACTAACAATTTCAACCTATGGAACACAAAGCATATTAACTCAAGTATTACCACCCTAAATTGATACTTGATATGGAATTACAGAAGAAAAAAGATCGCCCAAAAACAACTTGAATTCGAAATGAGATGGATAGGCATAAACCGGATAATGTAATGCATTGCACCAAGTGTGAAAATATTGGTCACAAAAAAAACATGCAGAAGAGCTACTAGAACATCCACTCAATATTTTAGAGGTTGACATATTTTAACAATGTAAATGTTGTACATTTAAGTTATTTAATAATATTGTTCGCGTTGCCACTTTTATGCAATCTTTCTTATTTCGAAATAATCAAGAACTCAAGTGAATAGTAATAAATATAAAATAAATTAAATTAACTTATATTCACAAAAATAAAACCATTTTAAAATAACTAAAATTAAAATAATGTATATAAATTTATCATATTATGCTCATAATAAATACTAATCAAAATTATATTAAGAAACATATTGCTAAGATAATATTTAAAAATATATTCAAAGTCCTCCAATAAAAAAATCATTTAAATTAAAATATAACATAACTTTTTAAATATAACATAAGTTTAATTTGGCACAACATTAAAAGAAAAAAAATAAAGAGATTTTTAGTGATTTAGATTTTTTAAAAAAAGTAAAAAACAAAAACTACAAAAATAAAAATCAAAAACTATTAAATGTAGGATTTGAACTTGGGACATGGTAATATTAATAAGGTTTTCGTACCACTCATCCAAAGTATATATATATATATATATATATATATCGATTTTGTTAACCCGATTTTCATTATTAAGAACTAAACCAATTAAATAGTAAATTTATTTTAGTCCAGGACCGAACAAACTGAAAATAGAATAAACTGAACTAAACGGACTAAAATCTAATCAGTTCGATTTTTGGTTCCGATTCAGTTCTGCATAGTCCTTCCACAAACTTTTCTCAAATATCAAAATTTATTTTATAACTATTTTATTTTTTTTGTTTTTGTTTTTGTTTTTGTTTTTGTTTTTGTTTTTGTTTTTGTTTTTGTTTTTGTTTTTGTTTTTGTTTTTGTTTTTTCAAAATTATAAATTTATGTTTTGTGATCATAATGTTTAAGAGAATATTCTGCAATATTTTTGTTAAAGTTAATTAAGGAAATAATAATTACACAAGAATTCAGATTAAAATCGATTTGGCTATAAATTTAAATTATACATCAAAAAAACATAATTAAAATCTCCTATTATGAGATGAGTTGCTTTGTATATCATTTTGAATATCCATCTCGTATTGGTACAGATCTTGGGATAATGGTATTACATCATTGTACCTTCCACTATATAGTAGTTGATCCACAAAACTCTGTGTACTGACAACATTTAGACCACTGAAAAATTCATTTAAGAAAGCATCATGTCACATGGTATGGTCTATCTATCCACATATGTCATATTGTGGTTTATCTCCTGAAGATAAGCTAATGTTCAAATCAACGTTCAATATAGATGGCCTAAATTCAAAGTCATAAAATTTGGATGGACCAACTATAGTTTCAAAAATTTGTTGCTGATCAACTGAAGCCGTACTAAATGAACTGGACATATCTTGAGGGAGAGATGACTATTATAAAGGTTGAGGGACATGATACACTCCTGGAGGAATAGAAAAATGTGCAACTGTCAATCGTCTTTTCCCTATTCCTCTCTAGCTACATCTAGATCGACAAAAATCTTCGTAAGGAATTATCATCATCGGAATCTCAACATGAGTAGGAATAGATTGACGGTGATAATCAGTTGACCTCCTATCAATTGCACCAACATCACTTAAAAAGCTTTCTGATGTCGAAAGATTACTAAAGCCTTCATTGGATTATGAAGCAGTGTCAATGTGTAAGATTCGTTATACACCATCGACCAACATACAAATAAGTAAATGTATTAAAAATTAGTGACTACATTTATACAAATAAAAAAAATATTATTAATTCATACCGATGCCTTCATTGAAGCTTTAATCATAGTTATTGATCGTCTAGTACGTGATATATACCATTGTATATATTGTGACCTCGGATGTAAAGGTGCACTAAGAGGATGACCCATAACAACATGATTATATCAATTCACACACTCATAAATGAAATTTAAACTTTATTTTCCAATTTTAATCAATGTGCCCCCTAAAGTTGATAGAGTACAAGGAATCATTATATTGTGGGGTAGATGGAATCGCTTGGTCCATTCCAAATTGCCCTAGACATTAAGCAAATTGGTGCCACTCAATAATATGGAAACATATAAGTGGCATAACTGATCTCCAAATTGTTAGTGTAAGCCCTAGCCCCAATGCATTGTAACGAAACACTTGAAATTAATAAAATGAGGCATTAGTTTTATCTTTTGTATTCCTGTGCATATCAATTGATAAAACTATCCAAGAATGTCGTTTCGGTTTAAGTTATCATGTGTGAGGCACATGGATTGTAAGACCTTGAAACAAATGAGACATCATTCTAAATATCCCTAGTCAGTCATTGTTATGGGAATAACAAATGAATTAAGACTAGTATGCTCTCTCTGATCTTATGAGTTCTGTCTTACGGATCATTAGGACAAGAGTGTCAATCAGAGATCATAGATACATGTTAAAGAACATGGTATCTGGATTCGATCCGCTCATGAGAACACTACATGGTACAAGTCATAAGTGTTTCTCATATGCAAGTTTTGTATCGGAGTTCTTAGACCTGAAATCTCTATGAAACTCTTTATGAATTACTGTGTACTTTGACATACACCTAACGTGCTCGTAACAGAGTGACAAGTACGGGTATGATTGGGTATGCACTGATTCATGTTAGAGAGCATGAGAGAAGTGAAGGGATTACCCCTCTCGATAAGAGAGAAAAATATCACCGGCCACTTGATCAGTGAACTGAGAAGTGTATGGCCATACCGAGATGAAATAATGAGTAATCATTATTTATCTGAGAGTTCAGTGTCACTGGAATATCAAGAAATGAATTAATGTATATAAGGATGACTAGTTCCATGCCTTATATTAATTCTGATATTTATGGGTAAGGGACTATGCGAAATTGCATTAGGTCACCAAATGCCATATGCATTTTCATTTAATTTGGAATGCTATAATATCTTGCTAGAGAATATATATAGCTTTTGAATTAATTTATTAATTCATTGCCAACATTAAATGGACCTATAGGATCGCACATAAAGCACTGGGCTTAAAATTGTATTGGAAATTAATTTAGACTTTTATTTAAAGTCAAATTAATGCATGCAATGGGTGAACAGATTTTTACTGTTAACAATTGGTCACGAGAGAAATTTACTGGCATGTGTTAGGTTTAATTTCAATTGATTAATTATCTATGTATAATTAAGTTAATTGAGTATTAAATCCTAAATTATGTTTAATCAAAATATAATACTTGAGAGGGAATTAAAGTAACCAAAGTTTAAACTAGGAATCCTAGTTAAATTTGGCAACTAATTACCTTAGTTAAGTAAGTTTGTTTTGATTAGCTAAATGATGCCATTTGAATTTAAATTCTAATAGAATTTAAATTAAAATATATATCTCTTAATTATTAAGTGTTAGTGGCTGAAATTGCTACCTAATTTAAGGCACTCACACATGACTAAAGTAAGTGATATATATTAAATGAATTAAAGGAATAATGGTGGGTGCCACTTTTATTCTTCTTCTCACTTTTGGCCATGAGACTATTAGTGGGATTTGTAGAGATTTGTTTTCTCTCTTAATTCTCTCATGGAAGGTGACTAACATAGAAAACCAAAGAAGAAAGAACAAGAAGAGTTCTTGTGGTTTTCAAACAATTCCATTGCCTAATACACAAATATAGAGCTAGCACTCTTGATTTTAAGCTATCTTTGCAAGTGTGTGTGAACATAGAGAGGAGTGGCATAAAGGCTGTTCCTTTGGCATTGGTGGTGAAGATCTAAGGTAAATAAATTCATCTTAGTTGCTGGTCATCATCAAAATCAAGTCTTGAAGTGCATCTAAAGTTGTAAGTTTCAAAACTCTAAAATTGCATGTTTTCGTTCCTAGTTTTGGATATGTATGGTATGCATGATAAAATTTTTGTTTTTCCGCTGTGCTATCATGATTATCATACCATGTCATATTCCTTCAGTGGTATCAGAGACTAGACATGCTTATTTTAGTGCTTTAGATGCATGAAAAAATTAATTAAAAATCGTTATTTTGAAAACATGCAAATCTGAAATTTTCTATTTTGAGTTTTTTGCATTGTTTTGGTGTAAAAACGATCTTAATTGATTAGATAGGTATTATAATTAATATGACATGTTAATATACTGTCCTAAGATGTTATTAGGGCTGGTAATGGTCGGATTTAATTATTTATACCTGATGGTACATGTTAATTATGAAACTAGGTGCTAGTTGGCATGTAAATTGCTAGTTTAACAACTAGTTTTCAAAATTAAATGTAAAATTGATTTTGGCATGTTTGTAAGTGATTTTTAAAGATTGAATATCAGGTCTGGACATATTTTAAATTTGGTTTTAATTCTGGTCCATGACAATTTAATTGATTAATTTTAAAATCACTTAAAACAATGACTAGTTTGCGTTTGTTACATGTTTAATCAACATTGTTTGCTTTGTTTTGATTAAAATGGTAAAAAACACATTTAGATTTAAATGGTACAGAATATTAAATCAATGTTTATGGACTTATTTAGTTTTTAAATGACTCATAAAATTGATTTAAATGTTTGTGCATTTCATGGCATTACATAAGCATTAAACAACTAGTTTTTGTTGTTTGTTTGTTTTGCATGAATGCCGGGTATTATATATATATGTTCTTCATGATTTTATGTTTAATTCATGTTGGTACATATTATATGTATTTTTAATGTTTATGGGCTGTATGACATAAAATTAAAAATGGCAAAATTGAAAATTATACTAGAGTTGATTTATGGCACAAATCTAACTAGTTTGTGTTTTGGGCTTTTAAGAGAACTTATTCAATAAGAGGATTTAGTCCATTGGGCTTCGGCCCAGGCCCATCACGGGGTCTTCTCTTAAAGGTTCAAGTACACAATTTCCATTAATGGGCTTGGCTAAATTGATTAAAATTGGACTTTGTCTGATCCATGAATGCTATGTATATTTATTTGCTTGTTTGGTGTGATGAATGGATATGCATGGTGCATTCATGGGCCCTGGGTTTTTGTAATTAAATATGGCCTGCGTGCCATTATATTTTATTGTAAAAGTTTCATTTATTTCTTAGAATAGAATTTATTTGAAGACTTTGTAAATCAAGACGAAGCCCACCGAAGTGGAGAAGCCCAACTCGAAGATTCTTATGTAATAGTATAGAATCTTAGTTGTAGGTTTTTGGGCCCATGTTTGTCACGCTTTACTTTATGCAATTATATATATATATATATGCATGCTATGTATGGATGACAAAGCGTATGCCATGTAAGCCGTAATAAAATGAATCCCTAAAAATAGTAAGTCACAAAGTTGCCTTCCTAATTCGAAACATGTCAAGGCATCGATCATCAGTCACGTAGACTAGGAGTCCTAGATGCGCCCGATTATCTTTGTGAGGCATGGGTTGTGAATGTAGGTTGGACTTAACATGGAATGGGATGCTCGGACCTAGGCAACTTATAAATGGGTTTGTGCTATAACATTGTTTGATGTTAGCCCATTTGATCCAAGAGTCATGTACGAGACATGATTGGAGTTTTTCCTACCTAAGTAACTTAACTTATTAGGTGTACAGGCTCAGCTTGACTAATAAGTTGTTGTGAAAAGTGGATCTTGGCCCACATTAAATCACTAACACGAATTATTTATGGGGATATTAATTCGGTTTGTGGGATCATTAATAAGACCTCATTTAATCTTGCTAAATTTTATTGTAGATTGAAAATGGCATCTTCAAATAACAATTTCTCATTGCGATCGGTCCTTGAAAAGGACAAATTAAATGGCACCAATTTCATAGACTGGTCTCGAAACTTAAGAATAGTTCTTAAGCAAGAGAAGAAGTCGTATGTTTTGGATGCACCCTTGCCTGAAGAACCAGGAAGGAACGCCTCTGCGGTTCAAAAGGAAACTTTTGAGACCAAGAAGAGTGACTCTAATGATGTGACCTGTTTGATGCTAGCCACTATGGTGCCTGAATTGCAAAAGCAATTTATGGACCAAGAAGCCTATGCGATCATGGTGCACCTCAAGGAGATGTTCCAAGAACAAGCTCGTCACGAGAGGTTCGTGACAACAAAGGCTTTAATTTCTTGCAAGATGGCAGAGGGTACTCCTGTTAGTACCCATGTACTCAAGATGAAAGGGTATCTTGATACTCTTGAGAAGCTTGAGGTACAAGTGCCAAAGGAATTGGCCACTGACTTGATCTTAGGATCATTGCCTGCTGCTTATGATCCATTTGTGATGAATTATAACATGCATGCTATGAACAAGTCAGTCACTGAGCTTCATGGGATGCTTAAGAATGCTGAAGAGAACATTCGAAAGACCAATCCCGTGCTAATGGTTCAAAAGGGAATTAAGAAGGGACCTGCTAAGGGAAAGGGAAAAGGAAAGGGAAAACCCAAGACAGTTGGGAGTGCACCTCAAGCCCAATCCAAGCCCAAGGCACCAAAGCTCAAAGAGAGTGAGAGCACTTGCTTCCATTGCAACAAGATAGGGCATTGGAGGAAGAATTGCGCTCTCTTTAAGGAAGAACAAAAGAAGAATGGAGCCAAGGCGTCCAGTTCTGGTATTTTTGTTGTTGAAGTTAACCTTTCTATTTCTACCACTTGGGTATTGGATACCGGTTGTGGTTCTCACATTTGTTCAAATGTGCAGGGGTTAAGAAATAGGCGGTTACTTGGGAAGAATGAAGTGGACCTCCGTGTGGGGAATGGAGCACGAGTTGCTGCCATGGAGATAGGCGACTATCACCTCATTTTACCTTCCGGACTTTGTATTGTTTTAAATAATTGTTATTATGTGCCTGCTATGAGCAGAAACATTATTTCAGTTTCATGTTTGGATAATGATGAATTTGATTTTGTTATTAAAAAGGGCAATGCTCATATTCGTCGCGAAGGCATTTCTTATGGCAATGCCATGTTGCAAAATGGCCTTTATATCCTTGATTTACAAAACAAAGAGTCTATATACAACATTAATACAAAGAGGGTTAAATCAAACGAATTAAATCCTACTTACTTCTGGCATTGTCGTTTAGGACATGCAAACGAAAAACGCATTTCAAGACTCCACAAAACTGGAGTGCTTGGGTCATTTGACTTAGAATCTTATGACACATGCGAGCCATGTTTGTATGGAAAAATGACAAAGAGTCCTTTTAACAAGAAAGGTGAAAGGACTAATGGCTTATTGGAACTAATACATACCGATGTATGTGGACCATTAAGTACACAAGCTAGAAGTGGTTTTAGCTACTTCGTGACTTTCACAGACGACTTCAGTAGATATGGCTATGTCTATCTAATGAAGTACAAGTCTGAAACTTTTGAGAAATTCAAAGAGTTTAAGAACGAAGTAGAAAACCAACTTGGCAAAAGTATAAAAGCCATTCGATCAGATCGAGGTGGCGAATACTTAAACCAAGAGTTTGATGATCATCTAAAAGAGTGTGGAATTATTTCACAACTCACTCCTCCTGGAACACCGCAATGGAATGGTGTGTCCGAAAGGAGAAATCGAACTCTGTTGGACATGGTTCGATCTATGATGAGTCAAGCTAATCTTCCTATCTCTTTTTGGGGTTATGCATTAGAAACTGCTGCGTTTCTATTGAACCGTACTTCCACTAAAGCAGTTGAGAAGACACCATACGAGGTATGGACTGGGAAAGAACCCAATATGTCTTTTCTCAAGATTTGGGGCTGTGAAGCACATGTTAAGAAATTAACATCTGACAAACTAGAGTCCAAATCGACTGTCTGCTTGTTTGTGGGTTATCCCAAAGAAACAAAGGGATACTACTTTTACTCAAAAGCCGAGAACAAAGTATTTATTGCTCGTAAGGCTGTTTTCTTGGAAAGGGAGTTCCTTCTCAAGAAAGATAGTGGGAGTAAAGTAGAACTTAGAGAAATTCAAGCACCACAAACTCCTATAGAGGATGAGTTGGAAATGGGATCAAGTTCACAACCAGTTGTGGAACAAGAACCCATTACACAAGAACCTAGAAGGTCCGGTAGGATACGTCAGGAGATTGAGAGATATGGATTTCTAATCACTGACAGTGATACTATTGAGTTAGTAGATCGTGAGGATCCTACTACCTACCGAGAAGCTATTGAGAGCCCAGACTCAGAAAATTGGCTTGAAGCCATGAAATCCGAGATGCAATCAATGTACGATAACCAGGTTTGGACCTTGGTTGATCCACCGGAAGGTGCTAAGGTAATTGAATGCAAGTGGCTATTCAAACTCAAAGCTGATAAGACCTACAAAGGTAGACTAGTAGCAAAAGGTTTTCGGCAAACTCATGGTGTAGACTATGACGAAACCTTTTCGCCTGTAGTCATGCTCAAATCCATTAGGATCTTGCTTGCCATAGCTGCATATCATGATTATGAGATATGGCAAATGGATGTCAAAACTGCTTTCCTCAACGGAAATTTACTTGAGGATGTGTATATGACACAGCCTGAAGGTTTTGTCAATCCCAAGCATCCTAAGAAGGTATGCAAGCTTCAAAAATCCATTTATGGATTAAAGCAAGCATCCCAAAGTTGGAATCTTCACTTTGATGAGGCAGTCAAAGAATTTGACTTCATCAAGAATGAAGATGAGCCTTGTGTGTACAAGAAGGTTAGTGGGAGCATAGTAGTGTTTCTGGTCCTATATGTGGACGACATCCTTCTCATTGGGAATGATATTCCAACATTGCAAAAGGTTCAGCAATGGTTGGGAAAATGTTTCTCAATGAAAGACTTAGGTGAAGCCGAGACAATACTTGGTATTCGAATCTATAGAGATAGATCGAATCGGCTTTTGGGACTAAGTCAAGAAAAGTATATAGACAAACTACTAAAGCGTTTTAGTATGGGAGACTCAAAGAAAGGATACATACCTTTGGCTTTGGGAGTTCCTTTGACTAAAGAAAAGTGCCCTAAAACCAAAGAGGAAAGGGACAACATGAGTAGAATCTCATATGCATCTGCTATTGGATCTATCATGTACGCTATGTTATGTACTAGGTTGGATGTTGCTCATGCACTGAGTATAACCAGTAGGTTTCAGCAAGACCCTGGTGAGAAGCACTGGTCTGCTGTAAAAGGGATCCTTAAGTACCTGCGAAGGACAAAGGATCACTTCTTGGTGTATGGTGGTCAAGAAGAGCTCGTCATACAAGGTTATGCCGATGCTGCTTTTCAGACCAGTACTCAGGATTCTAGATCGCAATCTGGGTTTGTTTTTGTTTTGAACGGTGGTGCTGTCAGCTGGAAAAGCTCGAAGCAAGAAACCGTTGCCGACTCAACTTCAGAATCTGAGTATATTGCAGCAAGTGAGGCTGCAATAGAGGCTGTTTGGATTAAAAATTTCATTAATGGATTAGGAGTGGTCCCAAGCGTCCTAGATCCATTAGAAATTTTCTGTGACAATAACGGGGCCATTGCACAGGCCAAGGAGCCCCGGTCACACCAGAAATCCAAACACATACTCAGAAGGTACCATTTGATCAGAGAAATCATTGATCGTGGGGACGTCGAGGTTAGCAAGATATCAAGTGAAGACAATGTAGCAGATCCTTTGACGAAACAGTTACGTCCAAATCTGCACGAAGCTCATTTGAGAGCGTTCGGTCTTAGGGCTATGCCCAATTGGGACTAGTGCTAGTGGGAGATTGTTAGTGTAAGCCCTAGCCCCAATGCATTGTAACGAAACACTTGAAATTAATAAAATGAGGCATTAGTTTTATCTTTTGTATTCCTGTGCATATCAATTGATAAAACTATCCAAGAATGTCGTTTCGGTTTAAGTTATCATGTGTGAGGCACATGGATTGTAAGACCTTGAAACAAATGAGACATCATTCTAAATATCCCTAGTCAGTCATTGTTATGGGAATAACAAATGAATTAAGACTAGTATGCTCTCTCTGATCTTATGAGTTCTGTCTTACGGATCATTAGGACAAGAGTGTCAATTAGAGATCATAGATACATGTTAAAGAACATGGTATCTGGATTCGATCCGCTCATGAGAACACTACATGGTACAAGTCATAAGTGTTTCTCATATGCAAGTTTTGTATCGGAGTTCTTAGACCTGAAATCTCTATGAAACTCTTTATGAATTACTGTGTACTTTGACATACACCTAACGTGCTCGTAACAGAGTGACAAGTACGGGTATGATTGGGTATGCACTGATTCATGTTAGAGAGCATGAGAGAAGTGAAGGGATTACCCCTCTCGATAAGAGAGAAAAATATCACCGGCCACTTGATCAGTGAACTGAGAAGTGTATGGCCATACCGAGATGAAATAATGAGTAATCATTATTTATCTGAGAGTTCAGTGTCACTGGAATATCAAGAAATGAATTAATGTATATAAGGATGACTAGTTCCATGCCTTATATTAATTCTGATATTTATGGGTAAGGGACTATGCGAAATTGCATTAGGTCACCAAATGCCATATGCATTTTCATTTAATTTGGAATGCTATAATATCTTGCTAGAGAATATATATAGCCTTTGAATTAATTTATTAATTCATTGCCAACATTAAATGGACCTATAGGATCGCACATAAAGCACTGGGCTTAAAATTGTATTGGAAATTAATTTAGACTTTTATTTAAAGTCAAATTAATGCATGCAATGGGTGAACAGATTTTTACTGTTAACAATTGGTCACGAGAGAAATTTACTGGCATGTGTTAGGTTTAATTTCAATTGATTAATTATCTATGTATAATTAAGTTAATTGAGTATTAAATCCTAAATTATGTTTAATCAAAATATAATACTTGAGAGGGAATTAAAGTAACCAAAGTTTAAACTAGGAATCCTAGTTAAATTTGGCAACTAATTACCTTAGTTAAGTAAGTTTGTTTTGATTAGCTAAATGATGCCATTTGAATTTAAATTCTAATAGAATTTAAATTAAAATATATATCTCTTAATTATTAAGTGTCAGTGGCTGAAATTGCTACCTAATTTAAGGCACTCACACATGACTAAAGTAAGTGATATATATTAAATGAATTAAAGGAATAATGATGGGTGCCACTTTTATTCTTCTTCTCACTTTTGGCCATGAGACTATTAGTGGGATTTGTAGAGATTTGTTTTCTCTCTTAATTCTCTCATGGAAGGTGACTAACATAGAAAACCAAAGAAGAAAGAACAAGAAGAGTTCTTGTGGTTTTCAAACAATTTCATTGCCTAATACACAAATATAGAGCTAGCACTCTTGATTTTAAGCTATCTTTGCAAGTGTGTGTGAACATAGAGAGGAGTGGCATAAAGGCTGTTCCTTTGGCATTGGTGGTGAAGATCTAAGGTAAATAAATTCATCTTAGTTGCTGGTCATCATCAAAATCAAGTCTTGAAGTGCATCTAAAGTTGTAAGTTTCAAAACTCTAAAATTGCATGTTTTCGTTCCTAGTTTTGGATATGTATGGTATGCATGATAAAATTTTTGTTTTTCCGCTGTGCTATCATGATTATCATACCATGTCATATTCCTTCACAAATGGCATGTCCATTTGTACAAAAATGTGGCAATAAGTGCATCACATTATTGTACTGCTCTTAATCCATCTACAAAAAAATTGTACAAATCGTCATACTATTTGTAGAAATTATTTCTACTTAATGATATTTAATAATTTATCATAAATAACAAAATAAATGTAAACTTGGTCATTACACTGTAAATCTAAATTCAAATGATACTTAATACATCTTTACAATTATTTCTTCTTAAATCTAATGGGGATTGCCACCTAATACAGAACAATTAAACGACATTTCAGGTATTGTATAAACAACTGAAAAATAAAACATCCTTCAATATCCACATTTGTATTAATTGATGATAACTCCGAGTGAAGTTGCACTTGATTGTGTTGCACAACATAACACTCTATACAACTATGCAAGGCATATTGATCCCCAGTTGTACTCACCCGCAACATGTAAATGCTCTAACAGCAGAAGCCACATCAAATGTATATAGTTATTCAACTATGATGTATATAAGAGTCCACCTATACAACTTAGTATTTAAGCATGAGCGAAGCATTGTATATGGAAGTCAGTTACATCGAGCAGCAAATAATTAAAATTTCTCGATAACCAGGTCAATTTTATGTTGTGTCCTCTAATGAAGTCTTGTAGGGCAACTTGCCCAAAAAGATGGCCACAGAGTTCTGCCCAATTATGTTGTAAATGTCCAGTCACAACACGTCTTTTGAAGGGCAAGCCGATGAGTATCCCAACACCTTGCAAAGTTATTGTTATTTCAACCAATAGAAAGATGAAAGGTATGTATCTCCGGTCTCCACCTCTCCACAATTGTAGTTATTATATCAATATTAACATTCATTACACCTATTTGTAACACTCCATAAAATCCCGATAATCTCAGGTATAATACTATTCACTTATCGATGTTTTTATAATGATTATCAACAATAGCTTCTCAGGTAACCAATACATCATGTTCAGCCTAAAATAAAGAAATTATTAGAGGTGCAAACATGCTTAAGTTATATATATAATTTAATTATAGAAAGCAAATATAATTATAGTTTTGCTCCAAACTACATCTGCTCAGTGTTTGCCTCACAACATTAAGAGATCATTTACGAAAGGTCCTGAATTTATATAATCTTGATTTCTAAACTGGTCCATTTTTTAATAACTTGAATGTAAATATAATAACAACAGTTACATCTACATTATAAAAATATTTGTGATAATTAATCCCACACACCCTCCCCCCCTATATATATATATATATATATATATATATATATATATATATATATATATATATATATTGTACATTTATTTAAACAAAATTAATATCATAATAATTCAAACTACTATTATTTTTGAGATTCAATATTTTAAATGTAAATTTCTTAATTTGTTGTCACACTAATTTTTTTTCTTTTATAAACCACCATATAAAAATTTTCATGACCATCAAAATAAACAAGTAATTTTAATAATATAATAAAAAAATTTTGAAAAGTAATTTTTTAACATAAGCGAAATGCATGTCTTTTATAAATTAAACGGATAAAGATATGATCAATCGAACATATATTCCACCAATAAATAAAAGTTCATATCACTTCATAATATTAATTTTTTTTAACAATATTCAATAAATAAAATTCTATATCAATTGACAATAAAAGTATATAATAATCGCAAAAAGGTATGGTTACAAAATAAGTACACATTGCTGTGATAAATGAATATTTCATACTTTAGCATGAATATGTCATTTACAATAATATGTAAATAAAATTAAAATTCTATTCTATATTAACATAAAAATTCTTAATATACTAATTTAATCTTCTAAAATAATAAATAACTAACTTTTTTTACTGCATCACAAAATTAATTAACAAAATAAATCTACAAATTACACAGTAAGACAGTTAAATATAACATTAAAATAATATTCTTAATGACTTCTCCAAAAAATTAATCATAAACAATGCAATTAAATTTTTAATTTAAATTTAAATGAACAAATAATTAATTAATTAAACACATATTTTTTTTTTATTTTTTAACTTTAATGAAAAAAAATTAATAAATGATTAATCATAAATATATTATAATTTCAGTATCAAATAAATATAAATATGTATTTCATTAAAAAAGTACATATTTCAAAAATACAAATAGAACCATTTTCCATTTTTTTAATTTTTTCATTATTTTTCATATTAAAATTTATAACTAATTTTTTATGTTATTTTTTATACTTGAATAAATTAAAAATTATAATTAATTATTTGAAAAAAATAACATGATGCAATGATTTGAATAATGTAAAACAATGAGAAATTTAAAAAATTTAAGTATGAAAAATAATGTGAAAATATTAGTTATAAATTATAATATGAAAATAATGGAAAAGTTGATAAAAGGAATTTAAAAAATGTAATAAATTAAATAATGCAAAAAATAACAAAAATAATAAAAAAATTGAAGTATAAAAAATAATGTAAAAATTTTTTTTATAAATTCTAATATGAAAAACAATGAAAAAAATTAAAAAAAGGAATTAAAAAATTAAATAAATAATTAAATAAATTAAATAATGCAAAAAATTAGCAAAAAAATTTAAGTGTAAAATATAATGTAAAAAAATTTGTTATAAATTCAAAAATTAAAAAAATTAAAAAAAACGAATTAAAAAATTAAAACAATAAGATAATAAATTAAATAATGAAAAAAATAATGAGAAAATTAAAAAAAAAAAGTTTAAGTATGAAATATAATATAAAGAAATTGTTATAAATGCTAATATGAAAAACGATGAAAAATTTTAAAAAAAGGAACTAAAAAGATAATGTAATAAATTAAATATAATGTAATGTAAAATATAATGTAAAAAACTAATGAAAAACTCAAAAAATTTAAGTATAAAATATAATGTAAATTTTTTTTATAAATTCTACTATAAAAAATAATGAAAAATTTTAAAATAATGTAATAAATTAAATAATGTAAAAAAATAAAAATAAAATTACTTAAGATTTTTAAATATTTTCCGACACATTCTATTTTTCTCATTTAAAAAATATTATTTAAAAAATGTGCCTGAATATTTCATATTCTATTTTGATTATGGCAACTTACATTGTAATATAAATTATTGTCAGATTTTAATTAACATTTACATAAAAATATGTTTGTTACTATTCAAATCTATTATTCTAACATTTAACTTTATAAAATATTATATTTTAAAATAAAAATTTAAATTATACCTTGTCTTTTTTATTCATGTCACCAAATTAACGAACAAATTGCACTTACAAATAGTAAAATAACACATTTAAAAATTTATAATTTTTCTATATAATTAAGTGTTAAAAATATGATTAATTTTACTTACCATTAATTCCTACAGAAAACTAAAAATTAACTTCAAAATTTAATTTAAACAACAAGTTATAAAAAAGTTGTAAATAGAAAAAAATACAAGTGAATGAAAATTGTTTGGAGTAGAATGAGAGAATGAAACAAATGGGTTGAGGGAATGAAGAAAAATGAGGAGAAAAAAGATGAAAAATTGGATTTATATAACACAATTAATTTGGGATTTTGGACGTTTAATTATGGATCAATACTAAGTTATTAACAATATTAACACCATTCATATGAAACACTGTATATGTAAATTTTAATATTAATACGTTATAAAATTTCACATTACATTGTATATTCTATAGTACACATACCTCTATCATCAACCATACAAAACCATCACATAAGGATTAAAAAAAAAAACTTATAAAATAATACATTGATAAAGCTAAAATTTTAGCTTTATCAGCTAGAAAAAAAAATACAATAAATTTGGAAATATGATTTTGTGTGCGCGTATCTAAACCATCCTAATAATTTAACAATTTAGATACGTGCGTATATGCACAGTTTAGATACGTGCGTATCATATACATATTTATATATTTATATAACACAATTAATTTGGGATTTTGGACGTTTAATTTGGATTTATATAACACAATTAATTTGGTCTCTGAAATTATGGAATCTCTTCCATATGTAGTGTCCAATCCTGTCATGTGACCTGTGGGCTTATTTTTCAATTCTTAATCACTTTCATTAGTTAAGGATTTCCCTTCTTATCTATCACCTTTTTTTTAATACGATATATGAATAAATCAATATGATTCATATAGCTAAAAAAATAAAAAAATCCTTTTTCATTATCATATAGCTTTTTATATGTAATTTTTAGTAAACATAAAAATAGGTTGAACAAATTTGACCCCACGCTCCACGTGCCAGTAAGTAAGTCCGTGGGCATATATATTATAGGAGAATGGTATGCCATTTCGGATTTTATTTATTTCAAATGTGCTTTTTATTTTTATATATAATACATTATAATGTAATAAACAATTATTTATTTTAGTGTAAAAATAATTTATTAACTTGATTAAATAAAATGTAGAAAGAAATTTCATTTGATAGTCGGATTAATAATTCCAAACCAATTGCTTAAGATGGACTAAGTACTTCATGTTAATTTAATCATTTATTCTCAAGTTATATCATGGTGTATTCGTATTTTATATTACTAATTTATAATCTGACTAAATATATTAATAAAATTTGTGTTATCATATATAAACTCAATGTCAGTTTATTTGCAATAATTTATTCTCGTATATAATTATCTTCGTACAAATTAATTAAAATGAAATGAACATTACAAATGCATGCAATTTTTTTTATGATAAAGGAGATCAATTAATTGGTCTCCCCAAATTATATGATGTTATAAGAAGAAAAACAAAAAAAAAAGTCCTAATTAAATTATGTTTTGATAATGAAATGGAAGGAGTCCACAAGCATAAGCATATGCATGTGTCTCTTTCGTGACCAACTTATAATTAATATAAAATGTTTTTATGTATTTGCTATTTATAAAGATTTAATTTTAAATGTCCATATTTTATGAATTAATTAATATTTTAATTCCTAAGAGACATTTTGGAAATGCATTCTCAAAGGAGTTCCCTTACCATTGTTCATGGTCAACATCAGAAAACCGCTCATTTTATCTCATTTTATCCTAAATGGATGTTTAATTGAAAACATATGCATTTACTTTTTAAAAATTAAATCAAAAGGACATCGATCCTTAGTCATGGCGATAAAACATTTTAAGAAAATGGCTTTGTCCATTAAAACATTATTGTTTATTTTATATAAAAATCCCAAATTAATTGGACATTAACTTCGGAGTCAAATTGATATGACTACACAATTCAGCCACTTTTCAAAAATTTTGTCAGCATTCGTGGACCGAGGTTGCATTGTCTGTAACATTTAAAACTGCTACAGTTTGTAGCGGTTTTAAATGCAGCAAAGAATGTTGGATTCCCTGTCTCTCTGACACAAAATCAATGTGATCTGCAATAATTTTGACCCAAATACCCTAAATTTATAAATATTTTCTAACATATTTTATTTTTGTTATTTTTTAAAAAAATATTATTTAAAAAATTATCCTCGACTAATATGTACACATTATATTATATCTTTTTTATGAAAAATGATTCGATCTATGGATGCATGGCGCTAAATGCAGCTTAATTGAATGATCAAAATCATTAATATATATTGATTATTCGATCAAACAATACGTAATATACGATGCATTCACATATTGCACACCAAATTAAATAAAGGCCTTGACGTTTATGGATTTACAAAATACAAGCATCACACTTTGAAAAAAAAATGGAATAGGTGGAAAATGGAATAACCAAGAAACTCACTTTTACAAAGTAGACGATTCGGTGAGTTGCATGTTACATATTATTAAATTGAATCACCGAAATATATTAATTGTATTGATCATTTAATAAGACAATACATAATGAACAGTGCACCTGATTAACACATTATTATGGGAGTTGGATGCAGATTTATAATGGTAAAACGTAAAATCCTTATTTGACCTTAAATTTGTTGAAATGGTTTATTTGAACCCCTTAACTGAACGTTGTTTAATGGAACCTCTAAATATCTAATTAACTTTTATTCTCTTCAGCACTTATTTGAAAAAAATATATATACTTTTAGCAAAATAATATTTTTGAACCTCTAAATATTCAATTTTATTTTTTTTGAGAGATAGATATATATCTCAATACATATTTAAAATTTGATTCAACTCAAAAAATTTATCCAAATTCATTAAAAAAAAATTGATTCAAATACAACAAAAAAAAATATGTTGAAAAACACGCAGCAAATGATAGATCTGTCAAATTTAAATATTTTTGATGTAACATGCATGTTTATTTTGTTGTAATAGTTTTTTTTTAAATGCCTTATTTGTTTAAAAGCTTACTTAAAGAATTCTTACATAATTCAATTGGTGTTTTATTAATAAAACGGTCTTATTTTCTTTAAATAAAAGTAAATCCAATAACTTTTGACTCGAGTCGAATTCGCTTGAAAATAATGACTATAGTTCAGACCCAAATTTAAATGAAATTTAAAATGGATTGAATCCGACGACCTAAAAATTTTACGGCCAAACTTAATTTGAACCCAAAATCAGAAAAATTCGTTCGAAAGTACCTAAAAACCAACACGGGCACGTCATCCAATTTTTTTAATTAAATTTTATTTTATGTCATATATATATATATATATATATCGCCAGCCCAATTTTCATTTAAAGAAAAAATAAATTGTAACTGCTTAAGTTTCAAGCTGTTAAAGATAAAAGATAAAAAAAAAAGTGAAACATTAAATAATAATTATGTGGCATACAATGTATATTGTATTTTACTATTTCTATTATTTACATATTTTATTTATCGATCTTTCCTCCCTTCATACCCTAATATGCCGGTATTTTGCTGCTCATAGCATATTCACCATCTTGTATCGCTACCCTTATTGCTCAGTTATGTTATTTTGAATTTTCTCTTATCAAATCATAGCATTCCAAACTGGAAAAATAGTGTGAAGCTCCAAAAATTATTAGTTTATGAATATTACATTTTCGGTCGTGAATAATATTTTTTAATATAAATAGTAGAGTTAATTTCACTTATGATCACTACACTTATACCTAATCGCCTAAAAACAACTGACTTATTTTTCGTGATTTAAATGTCACTGAACTTATTATATTTTTGTAAAAAGTCATCTTAACCGGTTTTCGGCGATAATTCTTGTTGAAATGCTAACATGACATGTCACGCCATATGTCTGAACACACGTGGCATGACACGTCAGCAGCTACATTATCGAAAGATGTCATATCATACAACACGTCAGCATACTACATCATATTTTTAGATACATATGGCCATACTACATCATATTTTTAGATACACGTAGCCTCTTTTGATGACATGACTGCTGACATGTCGTGTCAGGCGTGTCCAGGCATATGACGTGACGCGCCACATTAGCATTCCGACAAAAGTAATAGTAAAAAATCGTTCAAGATAATTTTTCTAAAAAAATGTGATAAGTTCAGTGACATTTAAGTAATGAAAAATAAGTCAATTACTTTTGGACGATTAGGAATAAGTTTAGTGCCTACAAATGAAATTGATCCATAAATAGTGGTATCTGAGACATTAATAGTATTTTTTGTAAGCTATGAATAATGTCATTTTAGATAAACTTAAGGATCGAATCTAAGTTAAAAACAAGTCTATTTAAAATTTTAAAAACTTAAAATTCGAGTTATGATTTCATAGTGAATAATGACATGTTTGAGTAAGTTTAACTAATGATCAAGGTTGATGCAGGACACCCAAATAGTCAAATTGACTAACATGATAAGTCATATACAATGTCAATTTATGCATTTAAAATACAAAAAAATGGCATAATTTATTTTAAAAAATTAAATTATAAGAAAAGTCTAACACGCTTAATCCGAACATCGGTTTGAGTATCGGAATATCACAATATCGACTTCCTTAATTCTCTTATCAATTCATTACCTGAAAACTTAGGCTTCAATTTTTTTTTTTCAATTTCCTTAACTATCTTTTCTTCATAAGAATAATTTTAAATCGATTGAAAAGTTAATATTCATTTGGTATATTTTTCGGCAATATAACAGCTGCCTTCGATCTTAACCCTTTTGCAATTCAAATATTTACACTCCCAGTAATGCATACAACTCAACCAATTGCCAATATTTAACACAAGCCATCCACAATCACAATAATTAAAATTCATAATATTCCCGCTTGCAACTCATACAAAATTCATATTTACAAAATAAATACTCATTATGTCCACCATTTACATTAAATCCCATATTTACATACACTTTTTAAATTTGCATATATATGCCGTTGCTACAAAACCTACTTTCCCCGCATATTGAGGCTCCAAGTTCTCCTTTTGTCTCTGCCTCTTGCTCCTACTTGCAATGCCAAAACATACGTGCATCACACATTATGCGCTAAACATATTGTGTCTAGTGGTAAATACCTAACTAAAATTTTCCTATATGCATATACAAGTATATCTTTTTACCATACATAAATTAAAATTTCAGATTTTAATTACTTACTTTTATCATTTCTTTCTTTCATTAATGCATACAAATGTCTATATACAATATTTATAATGTTTATTTTATTTTTCTTTTCTTTCTTTTTATATCTTTCATGAATACTTAGGCGTAAGCAAAAAACAAAGAGATTTTGATAAACCAAAAAATAGATCCGAAATCGAACCAAAATTTATATTCACAGTTTTTACTTTTAAAAACCGAAGGTTAACCGCTGACTAATAGTTAACCGATCCATATACATTTTACAAATTATATTTTAAATTTTACACTTATATTTTTCAATATTTTTATAATTTATAAATATTATGATATATAACTTTCTAAAATATTTTTATAATACATATTTTTAGTAAATAAACATTAAAATTATCTTTTTATTATTATTTATTCATTATATGTGTTAGTTTCATATTAAATATATTTAATTCTTATAATTAATTATGAAATTTTTATTTTATTTTGATTCTTTTAATGGATATTATATTTAATTTATATTTTTATTTCTAAAGCATTTAAATATTAAAAATAATATTACAAATTGTATAATTTATTAAATTTATATACTAAAAATTTTCAATGATTAACTGATAAACCGATTTAAAAATCGAAACCGATATAGTGATTAATCGAAATTAATAAATTGGTTAATAAAATTATTAATAGACTAGTTAACCGGTGTAATGACCCAAATACCGGATTAGTCGGGAATAGTATTTTTTTATAGTGAATAGTGACACTGGAGTGAATAGTATCTCCCAAAGTCGAAAAATATTTCTTATTATTGGAAAGAGTATGTCAGTAGAAGTCCGTGATTCAAATTTGGGATCAAACAGAGGTCGTTTGGTCCTCAAAAAGACATTAAGAAGTTAAATTGGTATATGACTAGTAATGACTAGTTTGACCTAATTTGATTGGACCACAAAATATGTTACATACCTCAGAAAAATAATTCAAGAATACGGACGCGATCGTATTAATGAGTAGAATTATATGGTAATAAAAAAATATTTTTTTGGTTATTTTGAAAAATCGAGTTATTAGACTGGTAAAAGTGAATTAGACCGAAAAGCAAACTCTGATTGACTCAAAAATATTCGTGGATCTCAATGAATATATTTTGAAAATTATGAAAGTATTTTTAAGAAAATTTGAACACGGAAAGTATGAGAAAAATAATAATTTCGGTTTAAATAGTAATAAGTTGACTATAGATTTGACCGAGACTTTAAAAATAGAAAATAATTTTTAAAAATTTCAGAAAGTTCCAATTAGGATCTAGTTAGTATTTATAATTATTTTATAGTGAAAGTGATTTTACGGTAACATTAAAAATTGGTTAATTAGACCGACTTGAGTAAACCGAACTAGAAACGGACTCCAATTAAGCTGAAATTTTTCATCGAGGATTAATTTATTATTTTAAGAATTATGAATTTAATTTTGAATGGATTTGAGCTTGAAAAGAGAGAGAAATAATTTAGAGTACATTAATGGGCTTAAAAATTCAAATTGGGTTTAATTAGGCCTAACCCTTTTGGTTGAACCAAGCCCAGCCCAAACCAGCCTTATAAAGAGCCAAAAAAATCTATAATTTTTCAAATAATTTAGCCAGCTTCTCCCTCTCTCCCGTTTCTCCTTCTTGGCCAAATTGGCCATTCTATCTTTCAAGAATTTCTTTGTTTTCTTTCTCTAAATCTTCCACCAAATTCCACTCTCTCAAGAAAATTAAGGCTTTTCTTTCACATGATGACCATATCTAAGCTTAATTTGGAGTGATTGAAGTGAAAAATAAAAATTTATCAAGGTATGTATCAAAAATAAGGTATGAGAAATCAAGCTTTATAATTTAATTTAAAGGTTTATATAGATAAATTAAGGTATGTAGAGTTCATTTGTGATGTTAGATTTAATTTTGGAGCAAAGAAAATGATGGTTTTATACCTTTACATATTTGGCCACCTAGGAAGGAAATGATGATGTTTGATGGAGTAAAGCTAAGAAGAGGAAGACTAAAGTATGGAGGAAGTGAATCTAAGGTAAGTAGATACAATATCCCTTAATTTTCATGAGTTTTGTATGGATATAGGGTTATATAAGTTGTAAAATTGTGTGTATATTTCATGTTTAAGTGAAATTAATGCATTAGAAATGTTAGATGAGGTGAAATACTTGAGATGGCCGAATAGAGTACTAGGGTATATTTTGTGAATTTATGATGTTCAATGCCATAAAATGATCCTAGAGATGAAAAGATGTGTCCATGAATTTATTTAGAATTTATGAAAATTATATGAATATTTTAAAGAGTAAAATTGCATTATGTTCAAAGTGAAAATATTGAATTATGATGAAATAATCCATGTAACAAGTGAAAATGATGAATTATAATGAGATAATTCATAAAATGTGCATAAGTGATGAAAAAGTTAAGTAATTAGTATATTGAGATGAAAAATTAAGTGAAAGAATTAAAATGTTAATTGATATGGTGGGAAAGTGTAGTGATAAAATGAAAGACAAAATAAATTTAAATGTGAAATTTCTATTTTGATCGATTAGAAATTAAAAAGAAGAAACTGAAAAATTTAAGAAAATAAAAGTTAATTGGGTAACATAAAAGATTAATCAAGTTTTAAAAATGAATGTATGAATAACAAGAAGATTGAGGACTAAACTATAATTGTACAAATAGATATTGAATTTATAGTGTAAAACGTATGTCCAATGGCAAAATTGTAAATAAAATGCACTAAGGGGCATTTTAGTAAATTATTGAAAAGATGATAAGAAATGATGTGAAGTGATAAGCTTAAATGTAAATGAAATATTTGTGAATATGATATGAAATGACAAGTGATTATGTCAACGAATGTATATGTGCAGAAATTTGAGGATATCTTGTGTTATGATTGATATCCAAGTGAATATGGATCATAAAGAATCCTAAAATGTTGATGTACGGTTATGAAATGATAATGGTACAACGATGTTGGAATGTATTAAAGGAATAAATAAAATGATAGATACTAATTGCCCTTAGTAGTAGTCTGGTAGTTGATATAGTTCAGGATATGTTTGCCTAGCCATAAAGACACCCATAGTCATGGCGACTTGCTTTGTTATGGTAGGATCGTAATGATTTCTTATAGTTTCTGTCTGACTGTCTATTCTGATATGATCTAAGGAGGATTGGTCCTTCGGGATCATCCCCTACCATCTGTTGTGGGCCCATGAGGTCTATGTCCCATATATCTAGTCTGAAGATTTTTGCCAGGATTATACTAGGGGTATAATGATAAAAATGAGTGAAAAGTGTAAAAGGTGAAGTGAAAATGAGAATTAAAGTGAAAAGGGACCTATATGAAAGAAAGTTAAAGTTTATGGTCGAAATGGTAATTTACCCAAATAGTAGCTTTAGTGGGTAAAAACGATTAAATAGTAAATGAACAAGTAAAAATGATAAAAAAATGAATAAATGATTTAAAACGGAACTTTTATAATTTTGGAGGATTAAAATATAATTTTACATGAAAATGATAAAATAAGGATTAATTAGTAATTTGTATGCCAAATAATAAGTTTTGAGTGAAAATAAATGATCTAGTGGCAAATTTGTAATTAAAGTATATAAAGAATGAAAATTTTATAATAGATTGAGAGTCAAGTACTTAATTGAAAGGAATTTAAAAAATGTAATGGTTTAAATGATAATTGTGTTAAAGACTAAGCTTTAAGGGTGAAAAATACTAAAATTAAGTTACACATGAATAGTAATCGTATAAGTGAACAGTAATGCACGTAAATAGTATCCAATGAATAATTGTTTAAATGATTGAACGAATGTCTGAATATTTAAATGATTATGTAATGAATAAAAAGTATAAAAGTTAATTTCCAAGTGAAAACGAAACACAAGTGAACTTATTTGTAAAGAATGAAAGGGATTGGTATTTAAGTGTAAAAATAGCAATAATACTAAAGGATGAATTTAAAGGATAAAAATAATAAAATAGGAAAATTAATGGTTTAATACGTAACTCAATGGTTTAATAAGGATCAACATGTAATTTACCATAAAAATAATATATTTGAGATTAAATGATAGATCGCATGTCAATTAAGAAATTAAGTGTAAAAGTTAAGATTAGTAGTAGCATTAGTGTATATAAGTAATAAAAAAGAGTCCTATCGTAATTTAGTGAAAGTGCAAGGACCAAATTGAAATCTAACAAATGAAATGTTAATTGAAAGATGAAAGTGTAAATGAACCCTATAATATGGTGGAATAGGGACCAAAAGTGCAATTCTTGCACTTAAAAAATGTAAGGACTAAATCGAAATTTTACATGTTATAGTATGTATTAAGTGTAAAAGATAGAGAAAATGAGCTATAAGGATAAATAATGAAAATATAAGGTAAATTAGCAAATGTACAATTTTAGGGAGCACATTGTAATTGGTCATGAATAATAGTAAAGAGAGGACTAGAAATGCAAATTCTGATATAGAATAGTCCATAAGTGTAATTAAAAGTGTAATGAATATTATTTCAAAAATAGCTAAAATAGTAATGTTTGGCAAAAAGAAGGTAAATTGTGAATTAAAGGAATGTCGGTTTCTGAATTGTAGAAGTTTTTATATCCATGGAATCAGTAACTGCATAGATGATTAGTAACCATACACGAGAATAGTGATCGTACATATGAATAGTCCATATATGAGAACTAATAACAATATATTATGAGATACAAATAAGTTTGTGTATGCATGCATGTGATTAGAATTGGAAACTCTGGATATATATGCTACCACTGGACATTTTTAATGCTCAGCGCGTAATTATTTGACTGCGTGCAACTTAAGAAGATGGAAATTAAAGTAGCCAATGTTTCATGGATAATTGAAGATAAGGATGGGAATAGACATGGCATGTATATGCGCATATTGGAGGTATAGAAATTCTATAGATACAGATTAATAATGCATACACTTGTATTTGTATATATGTTTCTGTGTAAGTATAAAATGTAATTAGTATTGCATATTAATTAAGTTATTACTATAGTGCTTAAGTGTTAGAGGTGCTTAAAAAAAATTTTACCGAACCAGCAGGTCTAGTGCTATCGGATGACTTTAGCTCTGATGGGACATCTGAGTTAATCAATCTTCGTACATATAGTCAGTGTTATAAGAGTGTTACAACCGATTCATGCTTACCCCTATTATTATATTTATTATATTTATTATTATTATTATTATCTTGTTTTTATCCCATCATACTATTTTTCTTCATTTGATATGATCCTATGCCATTTTTACAATTATATCATTAAAATTACGGTTGGATCTTGGGGTGTGCAAAAATAATCAAAAATATGGTTAATTGTAAAATTGGTCCGAAATAAAATCAATTTTTTTGATTAACCGATCCGATAGATTCAGTTACGATTTTTAATTTTTATATTTTTGTTTTTCAATTACAGTTTTAGATTTTAGATATCAATTAACCATTAGTCCACGATTAACCGGTTTACATATATATATATATATACACACACACACCACACACTTCAAAAAAAATTTCTATTTCTCTATAAAACTTATAATAAAATAATACTTTAAAACATATTTAAATTATATTTTTATTTTTATGCCTTAAATTTTTATATTTTTAAAATTATATAATATTTTAAAATAAATTTATTGATAAGTCTCAGATTTTCGTAGAAACAAGGTTCATGGTCCCGCAGTGGGTAAAAGATAGGTTAGAGGAATAAGGGGTTGGCTCCGATCAGATCTCTATATGTAAAATCTACAAAAGACACTTAGCCCGGTGAACCAAGGCTTTAGCACTCCAACGCTCAAGTTAGCTATTGGAATAGGAAAGAATAGATAGAGCAGATTAATTTACTATGGGAGAGAGAAAGAGTTGATCCCTTTCTCAAGGAAAAATCTATTATTTATAGCTTCAGGAGAGCTTGGAGCAGCGTGCGCAATAGTGTTTCTACTCTATAGTAGGCATGGCCTATTTTTGTAGGCAGGGATGATGGGACAGTGGCGTGTCTCAAACTCTGTCAGTGAGACGTCCAGTCCGATCAGACAGCCTCGATTTTTAGATTTTTCTTCTCAACTGGGGGAATCTTTACAAGTTTTTTCCTGAGTTTCTTCCCGTGGTATTGGGATGTTGGCCTTATTTTTTCGGGTGTTATCACATGTCCCCCTTCGAATAGTTCAATGGGAGATCAAAGTAGCGGTTATGTGGCCAAATTACTTGCTGGATTTTGTTACTGATGGTATCTCTTACGTTATGGCCTCAGAGTCAATCAAGGCAGTTTGTTATCTATAAGAGGCCATGTTTTCCTTCAGAATTAGTGAGGTGCAAGCCGTGATAGGTTGAGTATTGAAGAAACATTCGCCTTGAGACGTTAGGATTGATTAGCCTTGAGAGGCATTTTTGAAACATCGATCGGGATAGTTCGTCGATCAAATTAGAGAGACATCAGCCATAGGTTGGAATTGAATAGCCTTGAGAGGCATTTTTGAAACATCAATCGAGATGGTTCATCGATCGAAATTAGAGAGACATCAGTCTTGGGCTGGAATTGATTAACCTTGAGATGCATTTTTGAAACATCAATCAGGATGGTTCGTCGATCGAAATTAGAGAGACATCAGCCTTGGGATTGAATTGATTAGCCTTGAGAGGCATTTTTGAAACATCAATTGGGATGGTTTGTCGATCTGAATTAGAGAGACATCAGCCTTAGGCTGGAATTGATTCTGCAAAATGCCTTTTATTTATCATAAATTTTATATTTTGCTTTCTAACCTGTTTGAGAAGCTTTATTGATTTCCCATCGCTAATGACCTTTTGGACTTCAGCCAATACGTATTTTCTTTCCTCGAGGGGCTCAGCGATTGATGAGTTAAAAGCCCTAGCTTTTTTGGTTGTTCTCCCTGTATTTACTGTAGGCATAAATTTGTAAACAACAATATTTTGAGAAGGAGGCGGAGTTACCTTATGGGGTCGTTATCTGCCTCGTATTTTTTTCTCGAGGAGTTTGGCGACTGATGAGTTAAGAGCCCTAGCTTTTCTGGTTGTTCTCCCTGTATCTGTTGTAGGCATAGATTTGTAAACAACAATATTTTGAGGAGGAGGCAGAGTTACCTAATGGGGTCATTGTCTACCTCGTATTTGCCAGGAGCGTGCTTTTGAGGGGTGTAAGTGCAACTAATGGGCTTTCGATCATGTGTGCCAATCGACTCTTTCCTATTCTTGTCTCATCCAGGCCAGCCTTACGATCGGTTAGTCGTCCAAGGGTCATTTGTCAAGCATCATTTCATTTCCCTAACTTGTGGCGGATGCTTCGTTTTTCGCATTTTGACAGTTGATTTTTCTTTTTGATGCTTCAATTTTTGGATGTGCATTAATGAGCTCCTGACGTCCTCATAATGCCTTATAAGCAAATTTGGATTTGCCTAGACAAAGGGTTTCCTTCTATTTTTTCCATACTATCTCCTTCTGTTTCTTTTCATAACTCTGCTTCCTCATATTTATTGCTTCTTGCTTTTGAGTTTGACTATGAGGCCTCCAGACTTTCTACGTGTTATTGCCAAATTCACCATTTTAGGAAGATGAATGAAGAAAAGACCCCTTATTTTGTTTGGATGTGGCTTGTTGTAGCAAGTCATACGATCTGCTGCCCCAATAGCTCTTATCTCATAGCATAGGGCTTTCACCATAGCATAGGCTTTCACCTGATCCTGGTTGTGCATACATATCTGTACTTTCCTCTCCATTTATCTTGGTGTTGCTCTATTATTAGGGAATTTCTATAAAAGGTGGTCTCATTGCAGAGGCAGTGTCGAGGCGGTAGTAGGCTCTTTTCCTCCTTTCTCCCTGTTGTCTTTCTTTTTCGTTTCTTCTCTTCTTGTAATTAGCTCATTCTTCTCTTCTCTCCTCCTTTTTCTTTGCCCTTTCTTTTTCCTTTCTTTTAGTATTATTTTTTATTTTATGGGAGGGAAAGCAAGGACTTTCAGCCATGTGCCTTTCCAGACAAGGAAGAACGAAGTCGATCGACAAGAATGCTATTTATATAGATCATAGGAAGAGCATTATCTATGTACTTTGTACTTTTGAATGAATATAATTTCTTATTACAACATATCTATTCTTTTTCATTCTTCTTTTTTTATGTGTCTTGGCATTTTGTGATGGCAATAAAAGGGAATTATTAAAACTAGAGAGGAGATGATAACTTATACCAAAATAATGACGATTGAGTAGCATTTATTTTTTTTCAAAGGTGTTGCATCATTCCAAACGATTTTTTTCCCTTTTTCCTCATCTTTAAACATGCTTTGTAGTCTATATTTTCTCTGAGACGGTAGCCATGATCAGATTTTTATTGAGGGAGTCTCTTCATTTTTAATCGGAGATAATGATGTTTTAGTTGATGGCAAATCTACCTTTACTCTATATTGGCCATTGTGGCGAAAGCAGTGGGCTGGCTTTAGATCTATTGCAATGGATCGGGTTGGTGATGTGTGTGCCGATTAATCCTAGTTTTTGGAAAAGTAGGAGAGAATGGCATCTTGACCGTTCGATTATTAGACTCCTTTAGCCTCATTCATCTTTGTTTAGGCATTTTCTTCTTCTTCTTTTTAACAAGGTATGCAGTAAACTGCGCAGTGGGGAAGTTTCTTCGGAAGCATAAAAAATGAAAGTTGTTTATCTTTTTATGGGCTTTTCCTGCGAGTTTTAATCTTCCTCTGTCTTTTACTCTCCGTGCTTCCTTTTCAAGTCTTGACTTGGGACGGAGGGATCCCTTTTAAAAATTACTTCTTGAAATATGGCTCAAATTCTTTAATGAAAAAGACAAACTTTTTGCTACGATCATTTTTTATTTCAAGTAAATGTGACTCCCTTTTACAGAACAAGCTATTCTATTATTTTTGACTCATTACATTAATGCGTAATGATGATTTTATCAATCATCCGATCGGGACAGCAATTTATTTTTATCGATCTTTCGATTAGATAACTCATGTTTTCATCGATCTTTCGATCGGGATAAACACATGTTTTCGTCGATCTTTCGATCGAAATAGCACATGTTTTCATCGATCTATAGTGTGACTCTGTTGTCTTTACATTCTTTTCTTGGAAAGAGAGACATGCTTTTAGAGCCTTTTTCACCTAACCACTTTTCCTATATGACTTATCTGGATCTTATTTTACCCTTTCCTAGACCATCGGGAGGGGAGCTGTGCTTCTTCACACCTTTTTCTACTTTCCTTAGCCAGCTCTCCTCTAGTTGTTTTCATCCATAAGGCATGATGTTAGCGCTGCTTTTCCTTTGGGGACTTCCTTCTCCAATTCGGCTTCCCTCTTTTCAGCACTTTTGTACTGGGTGGGCTTGCAGAAGGAGAGGCATTCCTAATGCCAGTCTTTTGGCTCGAGTGTCGTGCTCTACCTGATTCACTTGGAGACATAGAGGGGGGCAATTATTTTCCTCTCCCCAAAATATTCCCAGTACGCTGGTTCGGAAAGTCTCATATTCCCTTTGCGCGTTAGACCGAAGGAGGGATATTTTTCTTCCTTTTAGCCTAGTGCTTGATTTTTTGCCTTCTTTTAGCCTTTAAACTCTATTTTTACTTATCCAAATGTTGTTGCATTCTTAGAGACCTTCATAGAGTTTGTGCATCTTCTTCCTCTCTTTGTGCATTTTGCACTTACCATTGACAATTTCTCAATAGTCTCGAGGACTTTCATAGAAACCATGTGTTCTTACAGTGTAGTGGTGAGTTTGTGTGTTGTTTGCGAGTTGTGAGGCTAGGTCTTTCTGCTCAGTTGTCGACTCTCACGAAAGCACCAAATGATAAGTCTCAAATTTTCGTAAAGACAAGGTCCTAGTCCCGCAGTGGGTAAAAGATAGGCTAGAGGAATAAGGGGTTGGCTCCGATCAGATCTCCGTATGTAAAACCTGCAAAGACACTTAGCCTAATGAATTCGGGCTTCAGCACTCCGACGCTCAAGTTAGCTATCAGGATAGGAAATGATGATAATTAGATTAATTTACTAGGAGAGAGAGAGAAAGAGTTGATCCCTTTCTCAAGGAAGGAACCTGTTATTTATATCTCCGGGAGAGCTTGAAGTGGTGTACACAACAATGTTCCTACTCTGCAATGGGAATGGCCTATTTCTGTAGGTAGCGATGATGAGACAGTAGTGTGTCTTAGACTCTATCAGTGAGACGTCCAGTCCGATCGGACAGCACTCGATTTTTGGATTTTCCTTCTCAATTGGGAGAATTTTAATGGGCTTTATCCTGGGCTTCTTCCGGTGGTATTGGGGTGTTGGCCTATTTTTTCGGGTATTATTATTTACATTATGTCATTTTTTTAATTATGTAGTAATATTTATTTGTAGTAACTGATTAATTTTATACATGTTTTTTTATCATATATAATAGCATTTAATTACATTTTATTATATTTAGAGTTTATGTTTTAACATTTAATATTACTCTAAAATTTTATTTGACTTATAATTAAACATCTTAATTTTCAACAAATATCAAATATATTTTATAATATTAGCTATTAATTTATTAAACGTGAATTTTAACCAGTAAATTATGTTTGTTTTGTGATTTTTATTTTAAATTACTTTGCACATTTGAAATTGATTGAATTTTGTCTAATTTTTTTTTGTAATTTTATATCATAAATTTTAATTCTTAACTGAAAAATATTGGTTATTAAATCGAAAAATCAAAATCGATAGACTGGTTAACCGAATATAACAAACTGATTAATGGTTAATGATTTTAAAAATCAATGTTAATAAATTGATTAATTTTTTTCACATGAACCAGCTAACCGATCCATTTCACCTCTAGTTAAATCCTTAAAATTATTCTCTTTCCTCACTATATTCTTTTCTTTTTTATTATTAATATTTCCATTTCCCACCATATTTATCTTTTATTTCAATTTTTCCCTTAAGATCTCATCTTATTATCCGTGTATCATCTTGACTATAGAATTACAATTTTACCCTTTTAATATCAGTTTTATCAAATAATTACCATTTAGCCCTTATAACGTAAGTTTTTATTATTTATTTATGGTTATGCCACTAGTATGTCAATTTTATCTTTTATTTACAATTTTGCCATAATTCCATCATATTATTATTTAATTACTATTTTACTCTTGTTTCATCAATTTTAACTCATAACTATTATTTTAACCCTTTAAGTTACATTTTACCCCTAATTCTTTTTAATTCAACTATATAATTATATTATTACCCCTATTTTAATAACTTTTATTATTTAATTGTAATTTTGCCATTATGTCATCATTTTTACCACTTAGTCACCATCTTGTCGCTATTCCGTCCATTTTACCATGTAATAATACTTTTGCCACTATTTTATCATTTTATCATAATTTTGCTACTATATTATCAATTTATCATCAAATTACTCTTTTGCCATCTGATAACTCCAATTTTATTGTTTAATTTCAATATATTTTTGTTTGTATCTATGGTTTATTTTGCATGTTTTTCAGTGTTTTGTGTAATAACTTTCTCTTTTTATGCCAAATGAAATTATATTGATATTTACAATGTTTTGGTGTGTTTAATGGGATAAATTTGATTCTTGTGTAGAAAAATAGACAAGAGCACGGCTGAGACAAAATGGTCCCAGCATGATTTTGATCAGTTTTTCTTTCATGAATGCTGTATTATTTTAGACGGCTCCGGAATGGAATTCTAAATACGCAATAATTGTGATTTTAGGACTAGAGTGTGGAGTGAAATGGATGAGATTTGGGTTGTTTGGCTCCGGAATGGGAAGGCAAACCAAACTTAGGATGTTAAACTCGTGCATAGGCTAGTTGTTGGGCTGGCTCCGAAATGGAAAGTTTAGCAACTAGAATAGCTGGCTCTGGAATGGAAAGTTTGGGTTAAGAGGGTTATCCCGAATTTGTTCATGTATACTTTAAGATAAAATTAATTCACATTGGGTATAGGGTGGATGAGTGAACCTGAGCAATGTTTTAACTATTGTTTTAATCTCTAGTTTCATTAGCTTTATCTTCTTTATTTATTCATTTTGTTAATTAGATTTAGGATGCTCTCTCAATCAAAAACTTGAAAATTTATCTCAGATTAACTCGCTCAACTCTAGATATCTAGCTTAAAATAGCCCTTATCCCTTGGGTTCGATATTTGCGGGTCCTAACTATACCCCACTTTATTACTTGTCGATCTAGTGCACTTGCTAGGATCGCAACAAGTTTTTGGCACCGTTGTCGGGGATAACAGTGTTGTTTGTTTTGTATCTTTATTTGAGCTTAATCTGAGATTTTATTTTATTTTTTTTTGTTTTTGATTTGGTGTTATTCTTTGCAGGAAAATTATGATGAACTTTCAAATGATGCATAGTTCTCTACAAGATGATGAAATGGTTCTGTTGAGAGCACAAATGGAAGAATTGAGGAGAGAAATGCGGGAAATGTTGTATTCACATCAACCTTCAACATTCTGCTCGTTGCCATCTTTTGAAGATCCTGGTTCACAATGGATATCGCAAGAGTCATATGCCTCCAAAGTTCAAGTCTTTATTGAATTACTTGAAAGTAAGGATAGGCAATTAAGAGCTGAAAGAGAAGAATGGATGGCCACAATTAATTCTCAAGAGAAAAAGATCAAAAATCAAGAGGCTTTATTGCAAAATTAAGAGAATTTGTTGAAGAATCAAGAGCATCTACTGAGAGATCAAGAATTGGGACTTAAAATCCTGGAATCTAAGTTAGAATTCTTGAGTAATTCTATGGAGAATCGAGGTGATGGTGATAAGGAGAAATTGAGTCATACACAACCAGTAGATAATGAAGAAATCAATTGTGGGGTGCATGCATTAGAAAAGGGACCAATCATTATTGAAGACAATAGCTGTAGCTTACAGAATGAATTCCAATCTCTTGTGAAGGATGTTTCACCAAAAGAGCAAGAATTGTTTAACTCTCAAGTGGAAGCACTAAATTCAATCCACTTAAAGAGTTTATTAAGGCTAGAAGAGCCGGAGGAGTATATGTATGAACAACCTGAGGTGGAGGGGTACTTCATCGAAGACATGGTGTTGCCTACCTTGGTGAATTTCGATAGGTTTCTCCTACTGATGGGGGAAAACGAGGAGCAGAGTCCAGAGAGACCAACATTTGGGTCAAAAACTCGATCGCCTGACAGTAACACGAGTCAAGCTGGGACTCATTAAACCAGAACTATTTCTCTCTCGACTTTTTAATTAGTTTGTTTATTTTGCTTGCTTTTATTTTAAGTTTCTAGTTTTTGTGTGTGTTTTTGTTTGTTGCTGTTATTGCATGCTTTTGCACCATAGTTAGCTTACCCTCGTAGTTGTTCCTGTTGTAAACAATCTTGAACTTAAAATTACAAAGCCTTATTTAGATTAGTTGGAATAGCAAGAGAGTGGTTGATTGTTGAACGAATTTTTTCTTTTTCGGTAGGTTTCAATTAGACCAATACCGGTAAGTCTCTTAATAAATGTACACTTTGGCCTTTTTTCTTAAAAAAATAAAAAATAAAAACCAGTGCATGAAGTTGATTGAGTTGGAATTTTAAAGCGCTAGAACCTTCCTCATCACCCTTCAAAGCAATAGAATGACTCAAAAATGAGATTAGAAATGACTTAGACAACACTACAAAAAAACTGCAGATTAGCGACGAAATTTTCCGTCGCTAAATACCATTTATTCGTCGCTAATTAAAATTATTGACGCCGCGACGAACAGTCGCTGATATATTAGCGATGGATTTCAAATTCAGTCGCTAATTTAGCGACGAAATATTTCGTCGCAAATTTTTATTTTTTCGTCGCTAATTTATATTCCTATTTAGTCGCCGAATTATAATAATAATATTTAGCGATTGCTTTTCCGTCGCTAAATACAACTTTAGTGTAAAATTTAGCGACGAAATAATTCGTCGCTATTTTTAGTCGCTAAAAATATTTGTAATTTCAAGGAATTAGCTATGCCAAATTCTGTCGCTAACAATGCAGCAGAATTTATTTTTAATATTTTATTTTTTATTATTATTATTTGCAATATATTTTTTTGTTATTATTATTATTATTGTAATCTCCAAAATTTAATTTATATAAATAACAATCCACCAATATTATTACATTAAAAAATATAATATTAAAAAAATATATTAAATTTTGTAGTATAATATGATTACAAAAATAATAAAAAAGAAACTAATCCATGTCTTGATGGAGCTTATTACATTAAAAAATATAATATCACAAAAATACATTAAATTTTGTTGCACCACCGAGCAGGTGGAGTTGGCCAATGAATGGCCATACACCAACAAGTTCAATAGCCTTTCTATTCTTGCTACCTTTTTCACTCTACCTCCTGAAGCCCTGAATTGCAGACAAAGATGAAGAAAACCACAACAAATGCAGTTAATGTTAAAAAACAATCCATAGTTAAAGATTCACACATATAAAATTGAAATTCCAGTCTATTTATAGACTTTAATTTTTGACATCAAATCCATAGTTAAAGATGCACACTGAGTATTCTGGATTTAGGTACAATACATTATTTAAAAAATTTCTCCTACAATTTTTCTAACCAATAAGCACTTCTGGATACAATATCCAATCACATAATCTCCTTATGGCCATATATACCACATAATGCATTGGTCATTACTTTGTAATCATAAACTACTAAATTTAGTTTATACAAGGGTGACTAGGGAAATTTATTCATCTTAATACAAAACTTACATCTGCTGTCAGGAGGTCAAGTTGCCAAGGGCTGTGGAGGCACTAGACCTATGAGATTTCCAAGCTGTAGAGGCACTTAATGGATACATTCTGACCCAAATTCCTGCATCATAATTGAGTGATTCAATTAAGGAATTTTTTTTTCTAAATAAATAGTAATGACTTACAAGTCCATTAGCTCCTTAAGCTCAAAAAGTTCACTGGGTACATTAGCTCGGTACATGAAAGCATACATGGACATGATCTAAAAGCAACAAAATAGTTTTAAATGTCTTTTAATTATGCATAAACATCCTGGCTCAATGCACCTATTTATTTGTAACATCATCATAATTAGCATGTGGATAATCAAAAGCCAATTTAATTCTCTAATTAAATATGCAAAAACAAAACTAAAGATTTAAAGGATGACTAGTGAACAGATAAACAAAAACGAACAGATATATATATATATATATATATATATATATATATATATATATTTCACTAACCAAATGACTAGTCCTAATTCAAGAGTTTAAAAAATTCCAACTCCTTGCAAGTTTCCATCACTTTCAATTCTAAAAATTAGGGCAAACAAGAAAGTAATTAACTAAAATATCAACTAAAGACATAATGACATGTAATCATACTTAATAGCATTTTGGAAGAATATGGAATAAGATTCCTGTTATCGACCTAAGCTAGAAGAATGAAGAAGAGCATAATATCATTAGAAAATTTAAACTTGAGTTATTTAGTAAAAGATGGAACAATACAATTGTCAATTAGTAAAAGATTATGCTTGGTTGAAGCAAGTATGCGAAATAAAATCTCACGCTTAACTAGTGCCAACACTAAGGATTTAAGGTATATTCAAGATACAGCCAAATTCCAATGCAACACAGAAGATTTCAAGGCATACTCGAGAAAAGCAACGTATATGTGAAGTAATAACAGCAGTATGCTTTTAGAAAAGCAACAATATGGATATGGTCTTCTAGAGCAACATCAAGACAAAAGAAAAGCATAAGAGCGACATCATAGCCAAAGACCACAAAATGTTGAAAACAAAGAAAGTTTCTTCTGATTTTGGGCACCATTGCGGAACATCCATACCTGTGAGTGATAGGTTGAATGTGAAGATGGAAATATATCAGAACCATGAAGAAGATCTTGATTATTTATTGGAGAAAAGGAAACACCACTACTACTAACAACTGGAGCATGTTGCTGCTGCTGCTGTGGACGATAGGAGGAATAAGTTCCTCCTAAATTGAAACCAGCTGACCTGCCCATCTGCAAAGAGTACAACTAAATTTTGAGAAGTACATAACAAGTAACATTGCACGAATTCTATGTTTTAGGTTGAGACTCACAGGGAAGGAACCTGAAAATTTCTTTTCTTTATGTTTATTCCCAAAGTATAGAATTACATGTAAGAATGACTAGTAAAAGCAATACAAAGCCAAACCTCAAACACTGCTAACGTACCCAACTGTCCTTGAGACCCCCCAGCAGAACTAGGTCTACTGGTCAATTGAGAAAAATCATTATTAATGTCAAAAGGGGAGTTGTCATTCCAGTTGTAAAAGCAAAATGGATAATGATATTAATAATACTGATAAATATAATAATAATAACAATGATGATGAAGGTTAGGTAATTTAAATAAAATAAAATAAAATCCTTCATGATAAGGATAAGGATATGATAGAACAGTATAAATGCATTTTCATATACTCTTTTGTACTTTTGTTATAGCAAAGTTGGTGAGCTTTTGTTTGTTTATATTATCTGGTTATTTTCTCTTTTTCACAAATAAGCATATACTAGTAAGCATATACCTTAAACTTTCTAAATTACCTCTTTACTATCCTTAGTTCTAAGCATGGTATGTATTAAAACACAGTCTAACAACATAATCCATATAAAGTAGTTTATTTTATTACATAAAAACATTATAAAGTAGAAACAAAATATTTCAATAAATTATACTAGGTTCCATCATACTACATGAGCCTTCAAAGGGGAAAAATTGCAAGGGAAAATTAGCTGCATTGTGAAAATTTCACATGGACACACACACACACACACCCCATCCCCAAAACAAAAATAAAAAAGAGAGTGAGAGAGTAATAGAAAATAAAAACAAAGACCTGGGAAATCCAAACTAGATTAGCATGATCTCCAAAAGAATTTTAAATGAGCATATAAATTTAATCCTTTGCCTCTTTTTTTCCCTTTGTGTGTGTGCACATATATGCATACGTTTGCAAGTGGTTAAGTAAGGGTCCAGCATACCTTCCTTTCAACAAACACTACAGTTAAAGGCAAGAGGGGACCGGATTTTTCAGCCTCAGATGCATCATCAATGAGCAAGGCAATGCTACTTTAATCTTTATCTGATTAATTTATTAGGCTCCTTTAAACAATATATATCATTTAATACCATAATATTCCTTGTATTACAAATTTACAAGCAATGCTACTCTATACCTTTCATATCTAACAAAGAATTGTTCTTTTTCTAAGAAACCAAAGTCATCCAAATATAAAGCATTAAGGAGGAGTAACAAATATATACATATAAGACTATTTTTCTCAAAAGAATTTATTTCAAAAAACAAGTACCATTCAATATATAAATCATATCAATGGGTATGAATTGCACCAGACATTTTAAATGCCCTAGAAGTCATTGAATAGAAATTCTAAAAGAAATAAATGTCAACCACCACAAGTGAGAAATGAACGCATAACAAATTTTCAGGGCAAATTACAACACAAACCTCGAAGAATATACTGTCGAGAAAGGGAATACAAAAATAGACAAATACAGGGTGGATAGACGTCAAAGTACAAAAAGAAGCTGGAACTAAAGCTTTTAGACTCTACTAAGAATACACTTAAACAAACAAACAAGCAAGAAAAAGCGAGAAAAACTGCCAGACCCACCAGTCAATTACACAAAGAACGTTAGGTAAGCATGAATTACAACGCTAAACTCGTTTATTTAAAAAAGCAATGAAACTAAAAATAGTTAACGAATCACGATTAGCACGAGGCAAGGCAAACACACAAAACCCACAACAATATCAAGACCAGCAATATTCTATATTAATACCTGTGTCTGATAGAGGTGAGTTCAGTTAAGTTACCTGTGTCTGAGGTTGGAGAAATAGAGTCAGAACGTTCACAAAAGGGAATCTGAGAGAAAATTTTACGACTAGCAAGGAGGAAAAAAAAGATGAAATTAATAATTCTAATGGAAAAGAGAAAGGTAATTAATAAAAATAAAGGTTACTGTTTTTACTTTGATTAAAGCTTTCACACCGAAACTCACACCCACCCCCGATGCCAACAATTCTCATTCCAAATATATTTGATTTCACAATAAACGATACAAACTTACACAGGTTTAATAGGTGGAAGCTGCTGTGGCGGCGCTGCCAAAATTGCTACCACCTACGGCTGCTGCTGCACTTGGCTCTGCGAAGTAACTACAACAGGCCGTTAGGGAGAAGACAGCGAGGATGCAGTGAGTGGAGGCAGCGGCGAACATAGACAACAATCGGACGGCGGAGAGTTTCGAAATTGGAGGTCTGTGAGAGCGGCGGGCTAAAACGAGGAGATGGTCGGATCGAGAGGTCCGGTCTTCTTCAATCTAGGGTTTGGCAAAAGGGGGCAAAGAGATGGGTAGAAGAGAAGAGTAAAAGTAGCTTTTATACCTAGGGTTAATTTTCAAATATACTAAAATGTCCCTATCAATTTTCACATTTTGTATTTATAGTTAAGGATGGTTTGGTAAATATTTATAATTAGAATTCCTAATAATTTAATATTTATTTTTAACAAAATAAATTACAAAATTTATTTATTTTAAATGAGATAATAAATTTTATATTATTATTTTATAAATATTTATTTATACTAATTTTCATAATGTAATTATATAATAATTGTAATATTTAGTTTATTATTATTATTAAAAATTTAAATTTTCTAAACAAATAATTTAATATTTGGGGAAAATTGACAAAAATTATTATCTTTACTAAATAATTATAATATATAATCATAAAGGGTTCATATAATACTTTACTATTAATAATATATAAAAACTCTCACAAAAAACTATTTTTTATTAGCAAAGAGATAATAAACTTAATTTTTTTAATTATATAATTTTGTATTTAAATTATTTATTATTAGCAACAAAAACCGAACTCATAGACCTTAAAAACTAATCTTCACCATTCAAAATTAAAAACAAGGAGTTTCGAACGTACTCACCAAAAATCAGGCCAATCTAACAGTAAATGATTTTTCGATCGTCTTCGTATACAAAACTGGTCATTACGTAAAAAATTTAGAAAATAACCTCTTTTTTGCAACAAAAACTGAACTTACAGACCTTAAAAAATAATCTTCACCGTTCAAAATTAATAACAAGGAGTTTTGAACGTCCTCACCAAAAATCAGGCTAATCTAACGGCATATGATTTTTCGATCGTTTTCGTATACAAAACTGGTCATTACGTAAAAAATTCAGAAAACAGCCTCTTTTTTGCAACAAACACTGAACTTACAGACCTTAAAAACTAATATTCACCATTCAAAATTAACAACAAGGAGTTTCGAACGTACTCACCAAAAATCAGGCCAATCTAACGGCAAATAATTTTCCGATCGTCTTCGTATACAAAACTGGTCATTACATAAAAAAACCAGAAAATAGCCTCTTTTTTGCAACAAAAACCGAACTCACAGACCTTAAAAACTAATCTTCACCATTCAAAATTAACAACAAGGAGTTTCGAACATACTCAATAAAAATTAGGCCGATCTAACGGCAAATGATTTTTCGATCGTCTTCATATACAAAATTGGTCATTATGTAAAAAATCCAAAAAATAGCCTCTTTTTTGCAACAAAAATTGAACTTACAGACCTTAAAAACTAATCTTTACCGTTCAAAATTAACAACAAGGAGTTTCAAATATACTCACCAAAAATCAGGCCGATCTAACAGCAAATAATTTTTCGATTGTCTTCACATACAAAACTGGTCATTATGTAAAAAATCCAAAAAATAGCCTCTTTTTTGCAACAAAAATTGAACTTACAAATCTTAAAAACTAATTTTCACCGTCCAAAATTAACAACAAGGAGTTTTAAACGTACTCACCAAAAATCAGGCCGATCTAACGGCAAATAATTTTTCTATTGTCTTCACATACAAAACTTGTCATTATATAAAAAATCCAAAAAAATAGCCTCTTTTTTGCAACAAAAACTGAACTTACAAATCTTAAAAACTAATCTTCACCGTCCAAAATTAACAACAAGGAGTTTCAAATGTACTCACCAAAAATCAGGCCGATCTAACGGCAAATAATTTTTCGATCGTCTTCACATACAAAACTGGTCATTATGTAAAAAATCCAGAAAATAGCCTTTTTTTGCAACAAATTAAAAACTAATCTTCACCGTCCAAAATTAACAACAAGGAGTTTCGAACGTACTCACCAAAAATCAGGCCGATCTAATGATAAATGATTTTTCGATCGTCTTCGTATACAAAACTGGTCATTACGTAAAAAATTCAGAAAATAGCCTCTTTTTTGCAACAAAAATTGAACTTACAGACCTTAAAAACTAATATTTACCGTTCAAAATTAACAACAAGGAGTTTCGAACGTACTCACCAAAAATTAGGCCAATCTAACGGCAAATGATTTTTCGATCGTCTTCGTATACAAAACTGGTCATTACGTAAAAAAATCCAGAAAACAGCCTCTTTTTTGCAACAAAAATTGAACTTACAGACCTTAAAAACTAATATTTACCGTTCAAAATTAACAACAAGGAGTTTCAAACATACTCACCAAAAATCAGGCCGATCTAACGGCAAATAATTTTTCGATCGTCTTCACATACAAAACTGGTCTTTATGTAAAAAATCCAGAAAATAGCCTCTTTTTTGCAACAAAAACTGAACTTACAGACCTTAAAAACTAATCTTCACCGTTCAAAATAGCCTATACATTTATCTTTTTATCATCACCTTTTCTATTTATCTTAACTTAATATCTTAATATTAATCTGGCCATGTTTAGAATTTCAAAGCCATTTCTCCTTTTTCAAATCAGTAAGTTTCTCAGTCTTTCATAACACTCAATTAGGTAACCGCGGTAGTGAAGTTAAATGGTAAGGATGAGTTTAGATAGAGCTTTGAACATTTAGAAAAATAATAGAAATAAAATTGAAAAGTGTGTGCATGTGTGTATATATATATATATATTAGAAAATTTATTCATTTAGAAAAATAATAGAAATTAAATTGAAGAAATTAAATCAGAAAATTTATTCATTTTGACTTTTATGAGTTTAAGTCTTGGATTGAACTCTATTGTATTATTCAACTAAATAATAAATTAACCTTAAAATCATGACATTATGCATCCAAATGCCCAAAAGTTTTCCAACTGGACCTCGACCGAGGCTAGGCCACGATTAACTTTTTCTGCTGAACCTAGCTATTCTTTCTTTTGTTCTTTTTTTTCGTTTAGTTTTTTTCACTATTATTATTATTGCATATATTTAATTTATGTTAATTTATAATTTATTATAAAGAGTATTTTAATTTAAAACCATTTTTCTCACTATTATTATTATTATTGCATATATTTTAATTTATTTTAATTTAAAGAGTATTTTAATTATTTAAATATTTTGGATTGTACATAATTTAATATTTGATTTAAATTTTATAAATTAAATATAAATTACAAATTTTTTATTATTATTTTAAATGAAATAATAAATTTTATAGTACTTTTTTATAAATATTTATTTTTATTAATCTTGAACACACAAATATATAATAATCTTAATAATTAGTTTATTAATATTATTATTAAAAATGCAATTTTTCTAAATAAATAAATTTAGATTTTGGTATAATTGTTAAAAAATTATTATCAACTAATAAAATAATTTCTAATTTTCAGTTATAAAATAAATTTCTAATTTCTAAAAAAATTATTTTTTACTTTATTTGCGACGGATTAGCGACTAAAACTTCATTAGCGACTAAAATTTTCCCTCATAAATTAGCGACTAAAATTTTCCTCGCTAAACCGTCGCAAAAAAAGGCGCTAAATTTTCCCTCCTAAATTAGCGACTAAACTTTTCGTCGCTAATTATTCTGGAAATAATTTTATGAATAAAAATTTATAAACTTTAGCGACGGAATTATTTGTCGCTAATGCCGTCGCAAAACATGGCCCGTACACTTCCCGCAATAATTAGCGATTGTTTTTACATTCCGTCTCTAATTCGTCGCAAAAAAAAATAGAAAATATCCTTTCCACGATGGAATTATAAAATAGTCGCTAATCCATCGCAAAATTAGCGACGAAAATGATGCCGTCGCTAATTGATAGTTTTTTTGTAGTGCAATATTTTTTTTAATCGAATTTTGAAAAGACCTTTGACCAACTTTTTTTTTTTTATAATATCCCTTGCAAGCCTTGTTGAGCCTATTTGAGCATGCTAAATGCGTGTTTATTTTATATTTGTTGCTTATACCTGCATTTTGATCCCTTAAGCCTAAAAAGCCTTTGTCTTACCCTTTTTGAACTGGCCATTCTAGAAGTGGGTGAGATAAGTTTTTCTTGGGAAGTGCTAGTAAGTAAAGGGTTGTTCTTCAAATGTTAGATTCTAGTATCGGGGATACATTGCCAATATCAAGTGAGATTGAAAAATTTCATAATGTAGTTCCTCTCTAATAAGAATTTTTGTGAGTCCCTACTTATCAATTGTAAAATCGATTGTTTTAGCTATTAGAAAAAAGGAAAAACAAAAGAAAAAATAAAAAAAATAAGAAGAATAAAGCTAGCAATCTTGGTTTCATCTAAGTGTGGGGTACTCTATGTATAGAGTAGAAGGATTCTAAGCTCTTTAAACGTTAATTGAGCTAAAATCTTGGTAAAATATTTGGAGAGGATTCTTCTTCTTTCTTGTGCTATTTCCTTGAGAAATGTTCTACATTTTTATACTTAAAGCTTGGCAATGATGATGAGTGAGTAAAGGTAGAGTTGAAGTCTTATTTTTCGAGGAAAAAAGGGTGAGTTGAGGTAGAAATGGCAGTTCAAACTTGTGTATCTTAATCTTTTTCTTGATAGCCATACTCCACATTATAACCTTTTAAGTCCTAAGGATCTTTTCTTATTGAGAGTCATGTGTGGAGATGACCTTTGGGTTTCGGTGCTAAAGGAGAGGCATATGGCATCTCTTGAGTTTCAAGAGCGAAACCGTGTGTGCAATCTTTTGTACACAAATTCTTTTCTCAATTATTGGATTGCATTTGACATTTTTGGTTTTAAAAGTTATTTTAATTTTTTTTGGCCTAGCACACATATACAAAGAGATTTGCTAGTATGATCTAGTTGAGTCTTTTCGATTTAAAACTTCGTTTAGTGACTTCTGCTAAAGTGTTGTTCTACTTTTTTCTAAATTTGTGTTTTCTTTCTTTGAGTTTGAGTATATAGGAATGTGGTTTGTTCATTTGCTTGAGGGCGAGCATAAGCTAAGTGTGGGGTATTTGATAACTCCAATTTTATTGTTTAATTTCAATATATTTTTGTTTGTATCTATGATTTCAATATATTTTTATTTGTATCTATGATTTATTTTGCATGATTTTCAGTGTTTTGTGTAATAACTTTTTCTTTTTATGCCAAATGGAATTATATTGATATTTACAATATTTTGGTGTGTTTAATGGGATAAATTTGACTCTTGTGCAGAAAAATAGACAAGAGCACGGCTGAGACAAAATGGTTCCAGCTGTGCCTATTGAAGAATCCCTAATCCACACCATTTCATTTTTTTAAATAATCTACAGACATCAGAATCCAATCTTCACCGTTGAAAATGTAGATCAAGATGTTACAAAGCTATGGTTAAAATTTCAACTCGATCCAACGGTGAAATATTCAGAAACTAATAAATTAATGGGACTGGTTTTTCTTCTCTCAAAAGCCGCGGCCAGGACAAAATGGCCAATGCAGAATTCGAGCTGTTTTAGTCCAGAAGGTGGCCACGGCTGAGACAAAAATGTCCTAGACGTGCCTAACTTGACTGGGCACAGCTGGGACACTTTTGTCTCAGCCGTGGCCATTTGCAGATCTATAAAAACTACATTTTCTTTGGCAGAAAATGAGGAGGGAAGATGGGGGAGAGCCGCCACACTTAGATTTAGGGCTTTTTCCTCCATTTTTCTTATGTTTTCCCTTCATTTTATGTTGTAGGTTAGATTTAATTCAATGTAAACCTTAGATTAGATTTATTTTCCAATGTAAGTTAGGGTTAGATTTAATTTTCTGCATTTACTTTAAGTTGTGTTCAATATTTTGCTTGGAGCTTTGAAGGAGGAGACTTGGATTCGGATTGGAGCTTCACAAGCTACAAATGGCTTCATGGGTTTCCTCTTTCCTCTCTCTTTTTACTTTATTTATGTTTAATTTGTAGTTTTTTTGCTTGGGGATCTTTGAATCCCCTACCCACAATGTGGATCTTGAACTAAATTTGATTTTTACATGAATAATTGGTCTATTTTACTGTTATTTATTTATATCTCATGGTTTTTCGATCTATTAAGTTATTTTCCATGCATGAATGAATGGTTTTCATTATATGTCTTGGATGGATATTAAGCCTAATGGATTGGATTCTATGAATGATTTTGCTCAGTTTTTCTTTAATGAATGCTGTATTATTTTAGACGGCGCCGAAATGGGATTATAAATACGCAGTAATTGTGATTTTAGGACTAGAGTGTGGAGTGAAATGGATGAGATTTGGGTTGTTTGGCTCCGGAATGGGAAGGCAAACCAAACTTAGGATGTTAAAACCGTGCATAGGCTAGTTGTTGGGCTGGCTCTGGAATGGAAAGTTTAGCAACTAGAATAGCTGGCTCCGGAATGGGAAGTTTGGGTTAAGAGGGTTATCCCGAATTTGTTCATGTATACTTTAAGATAAAATTAATTCACATTGGATATAGGGTGGATGAGTGAATCTGAGCAATGTTTTAACTATTGTTTTAATCTCTAGTTTAATTAGCTTTATCTTCTTTATTTATTCATTTTGTTAATTAGATTTAGGACGCTCTCTCAATCAAAAACTTGGAAATTTATCTCAGATTAACTCGTTCAACTCTAGATATCTAGCTTAAAACAGCCCTTATCCCTTGGGTTCGATATTTACGGGTCCTAACTATACTCCACTTTATTACTTATCGATCTAGTGCACTTGCTAGGATCGCAACACCATCAAAAAAGAAAATTTTTCAAATAATTACGATTTTGCCTCAAGTCGGTTTTGGTGGATATCTTCAAACTAGATGTGCAGGTTATAGACCCTGTAGGTACAAATATGCATAATTCCATATTTTTACATGCATTTGTCTCTTTTTTCCTACTAAATCACACATATCTCATATACCAATGTGGATCCGATATTGGTCCACTAATGTGAGGCATTGTGACTCTAACGCGATGAATTGTCCATATAACTAGTCGATTACATCCTAAACCAAAACTTCTGGTTTGACCAATAACCACTAAAGACAAAATAATTTATCATCCAAAACTTATTATTTTTCAAACTTTCTCATTATGTATCAATTTAAATTTTACACATCATCCACATTCATATTGTTCGTCACTTTTTTTTATCAATTCTACCATTTTCATCATGTACATATTATTTCTTCATGCACATTTATTCGGCCAAGATATGATAATTTACTTTTCTATCGCAACTTTATTTTAATTTTTCACTTTAAAAAATTTCATTTTATCATTTATAATCATCCTCTAAGGTTAAATTAATTCTTAGAAGTCCCATGGAATTTTTTTACAGTTGGTCAAATCTTGGGTTAATTAGTGTACTTTTCACACCTAATCAGCTACTTTTTTTTACTTTTGAGATTTTATTTGACCTCAACTTCATCTCAAGTTTTATTCTTGAACTTCCATTAATTATACTTTCTAGTGCTCAAAAAAATATTTAGCGGTCTCGGTGTTACTATTCACTCCAATGACACTATCCACGATTCGATAAATACTATTCATATAGTTTAAATTTTTTAGGCATTCCAAAAAGAAAATGAGAAATTTTGATTACCTTTAGATCAAATAATAACACATCCCTTGGTTTAGGTAGGGATGAATATTGGCTCTTAGATGAAATAGTAACAAAATAAAATTTAGCTTTTGGTTTAGGTGTATATAAATATTTTTGTGTATGATTCAATTTTGGCCATTTAAATTAAAAGATGTGAATAAAAGGAAATGAAAAAAAATTGTTAAACTCTTGGATGAAATAGTTAAGGATACATACTAACCATCCATTTAATTGGATGAAAGATACAAAACGAAGTAATTTTATTTGTAGTTTTGGTATTTTTTAATACTAAAAATCAAACCAAATTTATATATCAAAATCATAATGGATTAAATAAAAACTGACTTACTTATAATTCAATTTCCAGTTTCAATCTAAATTTTTAATCAAACTGTAATCAAGATTCTCTTGAAAAATAAGTGTCACGATTTGGTAAAAACCCAAAAACTAATAACTCGAAAGATCAAAAACTAAAAAGAATTGACCCAAATCCACTTGACCCGATTGTCAGGCCTAATCAAAATTTACATTTAAATGTTTTTTTAAAAGGGATCAAAGTCTCGATATCCTTAACTTTCATGTGGGAACCAAAGTTCTTGAAACAAATTGGGTTTGTTTTATGTATGCAATGTCCTGATCATTTAGTAGGTTTATTTTATGTTGTACATATATGTTTTATCTTAGGCCAAATACATGATTTGACACCTAAACTTGCCATCGATTTTCACTTAGACACCCTTTCTTATACTTCACTCACATAAACAACTCAACTGGGTTCAAGACATAATTATGAGCTCTTGTTGCTGACATGGCATAGAGCATGTAATACATGCATAATGGAGCACGTTAAATACCAAATTGACTGAAAATATCAACGATAAAAAAATCTCACCTTAAATATATCCCATCTTCTTCATCCATGGAAGTTTTTCACTCTGTTTCTCTATTAACGATAGTCTTCAAACTCTCTCTCTATTCCTCTTGCTTTCTCTCTCTCTCTATTCGTACTCATTTGAGCCTTCATTGTTGAAGCACAATAAATAGAGTGGCGATCTGCAGATGTGAAGATAGGGCAACCCTAAGAATTGCCTGGACGAGAACAAATGCAGGGAGATGATTCTATGGTTGCAGAATGGGAAAGGTATGTAATTAACAATTATGAGTCTAAATTTTTTTTAATTTTAATTTTTCGATTTAATAGGATGTAGGAGGTTAGAGGATATGGATTTTTTGTGTGGTTGGACCTCGAATATCATAAACAAGCAACACAGGTTATTTGGGGATTATTGAAAAAAGTAAAACTATATGAAGAGATAGAGAAATACTGGAATTGAAGGAGGATGAATTCATTAAGATGCAGCTTGTGTTTTCGTGCAATATGTATATATGTTATGATTTTTGTTCTTGGATATGTATATGGGTTTGGTAGTGTAGTGCAGTGCAGTAGATTCTTATATTTAGGTTATGTAATGGTAATTTTTCATTAATAGAAATCATTTTAGATTAATGATTGTTGGTTATGTTTTCACTAAAAGTTAGTTTGATCAATATCAAATAATTAATAGAAATTGCACATGTCGAAGGAATTCAATTCAAGTAATCCCTTAAATTAGAACAACAAATATGACATAATAACAAAACATTCTCTTAAATTAGAATAAAAACATCTAACATACCAAATTAAGTTCCAACATAATATCATATCCAAAATACATGTAAGATGCAGTGGCAATCTTACCAAAAACATAAGTTTGTCAAAAACATAACTTGCATTTCTTAACATGATTACATTTAAATTCAACAAAACCTAAACACATAGTGCGCGTTGGCCTAGATGTTGAAGCATTGGATCTAGAATTTGAACTTCCATTTTTGGGTCTTAGAGCATTATTTTTCTGTTGCTGCAACTGAGATGATGTAATTGCTAGCCTGCCTCTCTACCTTAGACCATTGTTAAGCCCAAATCTGAGATCAATATTTGTGGTAGAAACACTTTTGACATCTGTGCTAAAAGCACTTTTGACATGTGTGCTAGGTGCGATGACTCTTTCAGATTGCATACCAGGCTGCAATCAAACATAACACAACATAAGATATGGATATAGGCATTCACAAATTGAAAACCACAATTATGAAAAAATGATTACATTTAATGTTGTTTTCTGATCCTAAAGTCAATAAAATAGCCTTGCTCAACCTCCTTCCTTTTTTGCCCAATATCACTCCACCTGGTTCTTGATTGATAGTTGATCCTATACCTCGAACTCTCTATGCACTTCTCCCTCTCTTTCTCCCTCTACCTCTTCCTCCTCCTGTTACTGTATTGGTGGCATGATCTGCTCCCCTAGCATTGTCTCTAGTGTTATTAACTCTATTAACAACACTTGTATCAATACAAATAGATGATATTTGAACATTCGTGGCAGTTTGGGATTGAGACCTAGATGTGGACCCATGCTCATATGTATGACTTATTTCGGTTGGTGGAACCTGTTAGATGATTTTATTTATTTTTTTTACATGTCAAACATCAACTAATATGAAACAATAAAAATGCTAACTTCAATCATATTATTACCTGTGTTGTACACCTTGATTTTTTATGTCCTGTCTGGAACCATGTTTCAAGTCTTTCACCAAGTCCAACAGCTTAAAATCATTTTTGCAACATTTTAAACTCTTTTGGAGTTGGGTCCTGGTAATGGAATCCAACAACTTCAACATACCCAATTTTCCTCGAATGCCAGGCCAACTCAACTAAAAGAAAAACGATCCTGGTCAATAATCCACGGTTCCTCCTTGTATTCACCTACATACCTAGGTTCCCCTTCAATTAAAAAGGTTCCTCCATAGTAAAAAATAACCCTTATATAATAGTCACCCATTACATTTACTGTCAAATAAAAAAAGAAATAGTAAATCAAAAACAATCTCCATTTTTTCTACTTTTTGTAAAGCAAAATAAAGAGTTAATCTATTTTTTTCCTTTCCACGTTACTGCTAGCATAAAAAGGATTAAAACAAACACTATTTATTGAAGAAGCTTTTCAAGCATAACAAATGCCCCAAGTCAACTACAAAAATCTCAAAAATACAACCACATGGAACTACTTTTTTTAAGCAAAAATAAAACATACCTGTCTTAGTTTCCCTTTCAATGTCTTTCACTATTATCCAATTTTTCCTTCACTCAACCTTCGTAAACTTCTTCTCCGATCTAGATGACAAGAATAGGAGATGTAGAAAAAATGACTTCGCAAGCTCAATAAATTCCTTCACTTCTTCGATTTCGCAACTTCTGTTCGATTTCACAACTTCTACACAAACACGAGAGAAGAATGTAAACATATATGTCAAAAATTTACAGACACAAGAGAAGAAATCATACTACTGAAATCAAAAATTTCAACCTTAGCTTCTAAGGATTTTGCTTTTTTTTTTGAATTTTTTTCGTTCTTCTGCTTTACCATTTCTTACCTCTCCCAACGGATATATTTTATTTACTGCATGTTATACACATGTCACCATCCTATTTGCCAATTTGCCACATCAGCATACTTCATCAACACACGCTATCACTTCTATATTTTGGGATCATTAATGGCTCATAATTATGTATTGAATCCAATTGAGGTGTTTATGTGAGTGAAGTATAAGTAGGGGTATCTATGTAAAAATCGATGGCAAGTTTAGGCGTCAAATCATGTATTTAGCCTTTATTTTATGTATCAATTAATATGTATTTTTATCGTTTTTCAATATGTATGAGTGCGATATATGCCATGTATAAATGTGTGAGAAAAAAGATAAAATTATTAATTAAAATAATTCGAGAATTCAATATTAACCAACGGTATAAATAAGCGTAGAGTATTGAATTATCTCTAGTAAGCACTACAAAATTTTTCTAGTTAATTTAGGTGGTGACTCCTAATGTACCTTTGGTGCCCTTCACTTATCTAATCAATTTTTATGGAAAGATAACTTTTTAGAGTGCATTTGTATAAACTAATTCTAGCTCTAACTGTTTTAAATGACTGGGAGGGAAAATATAAACATAAATAACAAAATTTGAAACAATTACCCAAACCTTAAAATTAGAAAATATAAATTAACATAAAAATCAATATTGATACATAAAGTATATTTTGCTGTAATCAAAAGTGCTCCCCAAATAGAATACTATCAGCTGCCAACAACACCAGAAAAGTTACTAAAAGTCCTTCTAGCCATCGTGATTGAAGTTAGGTATTCAAGAGCCGCAGTTGTTGCTCCAATTTTCAGTCGAATAGAAAATTTGTAGTGTAAAAATTGAATGGAGAAAAACATAAAATTGTAAAAATATAAAACTATGTTTTATCATACGTGATGCTTTTATATATATATATATATATATATATATATATATATATATATATATATATATAAGGCGATATACAGGATATTAAATATATTAAATTTAATCTGTTGGATGAAAAATAAAAAATATTATTTTTTATCTCATCTAATTGTTACTTGTTATATAAATCATAGTTAATTTTGCTAATTTTTAAAAAAAATTATATTAAATAAATTAAAATATTTTCTTTTAATTTGAACTATTATATTAAAGGATTAATTACAAATTAATGCCTAGATAGCGACGGACTTGCTCAATTGTCAATTGAAATAAGAGTTGAAATTGAAAGTTGATATTATAAAATTTTGAAGATGGAATTCAACTATAAGATATCTTGTAATGTTGAATCAACATTGTATAGTTGAATCCTTTCTATAATTAACTATATATTAAAATATATAAAAAATATTAATTAAATTATTAAATATTTTATTGATATTACCTGCCATCCCTATTTGTTTAGCGAAACCAACTCATGGGGGCAGAAGTGTATGTACAAGTAAAAACAAAATTGCTATGCAAAAAACAAAGAGGATAGGACAGGAAAGAAAAAGAAACAGAAGTTCATAATTTGAAACGACATCGTATACAGTGTCTGAAACCGCGTTATAGCTTATGGTAGCGTCTGCCAGTGTGAGATTCTCCCTTAGCTGTACCGCTGCCGAAAGGTCAGTAGAATTAGTATTTTTAATGAGAATCATCAATTAGCTGGAAAAGCAATAACAATATCAAATGAAGTTGTTTTCCAAATACTGCCTTACTTTTGTTTTCTTCTACAGATTTTTTCCTTTTTTTTTTGTCATATAAGTTTTAAAAAAAATTGAAAATAAAACATTAAAAATAATTTAGTTTATTAATTAAAAATACAGTATTAATCCAATGCATGCGTGTACTGATAAGCATGCATGCACACATGCTGTCAATCAAGATTTAATATTATTTTATAGTTTTGACTTAATATATTTTTTTCTCAAATTTGGCCAAAAAATAAATTTTTTTACATTTAAATTTTGTAAGTATTCTATTACATCCCAAATTTAATTATATATGAGTTCTAGAATATACATATTATTTTAAATTAGTTAACAAATTCATTGTTACTAAAATAAAGAGAATAAAAAATGAAATGAGATAAGGTTAATGAAAGAATAATGAAAAAAATACCTAAAAAAGATAAACAAATAGAAATTTGATTTTGGTACTTTTTATTTTAGTACCGTGCCCAATACAGAAAAAAAAGATTTTGCTAGTTATTATTTAAAGAATATAATAGGTGCATTTTTGTCAAATTTTAATGTGTACCAGGTAGACATGACAAAATTAAACCAAATTCATGGATCGACTTAAATTCATTCAAAAAAAACTGATTCAAATCCAACCCAATCCAATTAAATATCCATTAAGTCAACTCAAAACTGATTCATTTTATTTTTCAATCAAACTCAATACTCATTGAATCAACCCAAAACTAACTCATTTCATTTTTTAACCCAATATAGATCCAATGAGTTTCTTACAAAATCCTTCTTTCTTCCTCATTTTCCTACCTTTTCAAAATCCTAACCTCTTCATTACGATTTCAACCTCTTCACTATCGGCGTAGGCAGTGGTGATTAATAACATCAGGCTAGTCGAGAACAGTAATTTTCGAACAGAAAAATACATCTAAAAGAGAAAAATATTTTAATTGACTATCGGAGAATATTGATCGTGGTGAGTTTGAGATTGAAATTTAAAATGAAAACGAGGTTAAATAAATTTTTAAAAGTCAAAAATACGAAAAAGTAGCAAGTCAATTTTGATAATAAAAAGGTTGATATGAATTTGATCAAATTTTTAAAAATAGCAAACAAATTTTAAAAATTGTCAAAATTTGCAGATCTTACTAAAATTTCTTGTAGATTATTTTAGTAATAAAAATTGAATTTTTTGGTGATACTGATAATTATCGAATCAGACCAATTTGATTGAATCAGACTGATAACGAACTCCGATTGAGCTGAAATTTTGTGTACAACCTATTTTTAATGTGATAAGAATAATAAAATTAAAATTGAAGTGATTTAGAGTTGAAAAGTGAGAGAAATTAATTAGGATCATTTATTGGATAATTAATAGGCTTGATTAATTAGATTAGGTCCATTAACTAAAAGTGTGAAAAGAAAGCTAAAAATGAAGTTAAAGGTGAAAAAGGACCTAATTGAAAGAAAATAAAAAGTTTAGGAGCAAAATGGTAATTTTTTCAAAACTAGCCTTTAATATGTAAAAATAATTGAGAAATGATTATAGAAGGTAAAATGGTAATTTAATGATCGAACAGTTAAAAATTGCATACTTATATAGTACATGGATTAAAATATAATTTTGCATAAAAAGTCTAAAATGAGGTTCAATTGATAATTTGTATGCAAAGTTATAGGTTATAAATGAAAATAAATAAAAATTAAAGGACTAAATTGAAAAGTTATTTAGTAAGAGTATTACAAGATTTATTAATTAATTAATAAAATAATTTATAATAATTTGTATTAAATTCATGGGTCGATCCAAATTCATCTAATTAATTTGAATATTGATCCATTTATAATCCATATTTTTTTATCTATTAATGATTCACCCATTAATGACCCAACTCAAACTCATCCAATCCAGCCCCTCTAGTATCAGGACACTTAAAATAATATATTTAAAAACATGCAAATTTAAAAACAAGTATATTTTATGCTACTCAGTCTCAAAATGTTAGGTTGAAATTATTTTAAATATTTAATGGATGTTTTGCCTTCTTATTTTTACTTGTCAGGAAAATGAATTGGTTGAGTTAGCAAAAGTAATTTACTAAAAAAATTGAAATTTTAAATTATTTATTAAGTAATACAACCAACTGTCAATGTCTCCAACTTTGCAGTAAAAATGAAATCGGCATAGAATAAATGTCAAGCATTTAAAAGAGTTTTCATCAATATAAAATTTTCTTGACTTCCAATTTTTAAGTAAGATATGAATACAATAAAAAAGAATTAAAAAAGAAATCGAATTGAATCATATAAAACAAATAAACTCTTTTAACTTTAAAAATCATTGTTAATTTTGCTATGTGATTTTTATCATAACCAAATAAAATAGGTATAATGGTGTTTTATTCTTTAATTATTTGAAATATAACAATTTTGTCCTTAATCTTTATTTTTGAACCATTTAAAATTAAAATATTTTATTTTATTTTATATGTTTTAAAATATATAGTTTTTATATTTTATCATTAATATATATGGCTTGATGACTATCTAAAAATTCCGGTAGGATTCTAACAAGAGAGATTAAGATAGTCAAATCTGAAATTATGAAAAAAAAAGAGAATGATATGAAAGAAATAAAAAAAATATATTTATATATGTAAGTAATAGAATTTGAGTACATTTATAAATTCTAGATAGGAAATAAATTGAAGAACCGAATAAAGAAGATTGACTATTGTATTCTGCCAGAATTAAAATCCTAAAAAAATTCTATTATCATTTGAAATAGCTGAAATGTTATCATTAAGTTTCGGACTTTTGAAATATATTACGATCTGAATTGTTTTAATGGAACTTTTTCTTCAATGAAAATAGTTGAATATGTTTGAACTGTCTATCATGATCCATTATTATGGCTTATTTTCATACAGAATAAAGAAATTTTCATTTTATTTAGAATAATTCAAAAATAAAAAAAATAAGAAAATTTAAAATTAGTCTATTTTAAGAAGTTTCAGGAAAACAAATAAAATAGGGTGATAGAAGGTGGCATTGTGGTAATAAAGGGTGGATGAGAAGCCCAAAATAGTAAAATAAGAAAAAGAAAGTACGTGTCAGATAGGCGTAGCATAAAGAAAATAAGAAGTAAAAAAGAAAATCTTTGAAAGTTTCTATATAATCAATGCTTCATATTTGTAGTTTTTCACAATAACAAAGCATGATTATGTGAGACACAAACCTCAAAAAAATTTTCAGATACCTCCCTTCTCTGCCACAAACCTTAACTTCTTCTTCGTGTCTCTTTCAGCTTCTTCTTCGCTTCTCATGGAGGATCGTAAAGAGGTACTCTTTGCATCCCTTTGTTCTGTTTTGCTGTTTGTTTCCTCAGAAACTCTCAAAAAACTGAAAGAAATGAAGGATTTGTTTCATTTGTGCTATCTTTGTTAATTTGATAGTTTTCTTGATTTATACTGTCTGTTCCTAATCTGCCCCTTTTTCTCTTTTATGAATATTTTCTTGCTCTTTCCTCCTAACCAAACACTGAATTCAGATTTTGTTTGTTTTTGGAAAATTACAAGTTTTTTTCTCAATTAAACTACTGGGTTCTTTTTTTTTTTTTTTTTCTCAAGTCTTTTTTATTTTGGGTGCATCTTGACAAGATTGGAATAAACACCTTTTCGGTCTCAAAAGTAGCTTTTTCTTGCCTTTTCTATGAATCATTAAGACCAAGTAATCGTTTACTTTTTCAAACTCAAGAACTAATAGTTTCCAGCTTTAAATTTCAAAGGGTTGAAAAAATCCTTTTTGTTTTGTTCTGTTTTGTTTGGCTTGCGTACTGTTTCACTGTTATCGTATTAAGTGTAGATCTTTTGACTTCTCTAGAAAGAATGTATAATGAAGATAACTTGCCTTGGATCTTTGTAATTTTGATAGTCCTAATCAAACCTGCTATTTCTTTAAATTGTTAGTTTAATCTAAATGTGAACTTTGGTGAGTGAATTATGATGTGCATTTTGATTGTTATTGAGTTAATTAAACTACGAAGTAATGATAGTCTCATGTTTATTGAAGAAAAATGCCCCATGGCTATCAGTACCACAGTTTGGGGATTGGGATCAAAAGGGCGAATTGCCAGATTATTCAATGGATTTCTCCAAAATCAGGGAAATGAGGAAGCAGAATAAGAGAGATCCATCAAGAGCAAGTCTTGGGAATGAAGAAGACTTCATCAACCCAACAGCTGCTGCTGCAAAATCTGCCGCTGATGATCATCATTACCATCAGACCCACCATCACTCTCCTAATGTAAGATGCCTTTTCTTTCTACTTTTAGAAAGTTTTTTTGGACATTATATATGTAGTAGATTCATAATTATGATGTGGCTGTGTTCAACATTATATATGCACCTAGCAGTTGGTAGTTACTAATTAGGAAGAACATTATCATAAAGATTTATGGTGGGGAAATGTCTTAGTTGTATATATTAAACACTTGGTGGGTCAGTGTTGAAGGCCAGTAGTTGGCATGCATTAAAAAATAAAAAGCCAATTTTCTGGCCTTTTTGTAAAGTTTTGTCCACTTGGTATAGGAACCTTGCCTCAAAAAAATAAAGTAAAATAAAATAAGAACAATAATAGAAACTGAAAAATAAACGAGCTCGATCCATTGGAGCCAGCTTGGCAGAGGAATATTTTATTTAATTTATTTAGATGAGTACAATGTGTCCACTGAAATGCTGTATTCCATGGGAAGGCACTGTGAAGAATAAACTCCCATATTGTCAATAATAGTATATTCAAATATCAAATATCGTACAAAAAATAACCACAATAAGTTATTGGCCAACGCTCCATTTAAAGTACAGAAATTTTAAGATCAAACATATTGAAATATATTACTCCAAGATCTCTTTGTTATTATAAAGCTGATTGGTCGGAAAACATGTGATTGTAGATTTGAGGTATAGGATCATTACAAAGCCTTTAAATTAATTAAGATGTTGGTCACCTTTGAACCACATCCACTGTAGAGATGTGTGCCTACTCAACGAAGTGAAAATGATATTTAGCATACCTAGGTCACACGTAATTGCAAGTGGTGCACATGTAATAAGATCTTAGGACCATTCAATATGGGTCGGTGCTACTATGCATTCTTTTGGCTTGTATTTGTAAATAATGTTTCTTTTGTCTTGAAACATAATTTATTGCTTGATATAATTTAAACATTTTTGGTAATGGTTGAGTTGTTATGGTGGTAAGAAAGTGTAACTAGCATAAAATATTTTCATATTAATGCTTTTGAATGCGCTTTATTTTAAAAAATACTCGCAATTGTAATAATTTTGGTGGGTTGAAACAGACAAGGAGAAGCATTTTCAGCTACTTCAACTGCTGTGTTAAAGCTTGATGTTCAAGGGCATATGTACCTGTCATCTTGTAATGATAATGTATTCTGCAGACCTGTCATCTTATTTCACATGTTTCTTTAGTGGTTTTTCTTTACTCATCACCTTTATTTTCTAGGGGAAAATACAATATTTGTAAATTGGTGATGATTGATCTCTTCATTGCGACAAAGATTAATGATATGAGCAAGGATTTTGTCATGTGATTTGGTCATTACTGGATCAAATACAGACACGAATGATTCATGGGGCGCAAGTGCTAATGCACAATAGGCAAGTGGTTCACTTTATTCACATAAAGATATTTGGCTAGTGGATAAAAATCTGCTTACAATACCACCAACCTCAGTAGATTGCATTGATATTGAATACCTAGAAAAAATGTCCGACATCTACCATGCTGAAACACGATGGCCTAATCCGCTTGAGACCTAAAAACACCAAATTGCAACTCCATTCAAACAAAATTCATGGTCACCCCGCTACTATCCATCTCCGTTGCTCTCAACTTCTCCTAAGATCATTACCTACTATTTCTCTTTGTTCTAAATATCAATGTATAGATATGCCATACATGCCAAGGAAACAAATACTTGAAATCATATCACAGTGCTTGATTTACATATCAAGCTTTCTCCTAACAAGTGAGCTTCTCCGCAGTTCATTTGCCTTCATAATCCAGAGAATAGTAAGGAAGCCTTTCACACATCAACTTTTGCCTTTCAAAATGAGGTCATTTCAATATCTCTTGCAAATTGAATGAGTTTATCACACTTTCTTGATAATTTGAACCACATCTTCATCCTCAAGTTCATGTTCCTGAGATACAAAAATATACAGCAAACATCAAGGATAAGACAATAAAATAAAATAAAAGCAAAGCAAAGCAAATCATGTTTGTTAAAGAACCTTGCCAACCCTCTGGGGCTTGTGTTTCGCACTTGATCCCCATACCAGAGCACTGAACATATGAAAAGGAAGTAAGTATTCAGGAAAGTGAAAAGCAGAATTGATTGCTGGAAAACTAAACGATGTTTAGCCAATGCATTCTCAGCATCTCCTGCTGTTCTGGAGGCAAGTGAAGAACTACTAACTACAAAAACACCTGCTCAATGACAAATAAACATGATGAACTGTCTAGGAAATGCAATCTAGTCTAAAGAGGCCATTTTAACATCTATTACAGCACTCACTTATATAATTAAACACTCTATAATCAAACAACTTTGTCGAAAAGTGTGGCACCCAAGTTCTTTGGTGTCACCCACATCACGTAACCTCCACTATCCTCATTGTTTTTTATGTCTGGCATTATTACTAAAAAGTGCTTGAAATATTATAACTTACATGTTACATGATAGAAAGCCCCAGTATGCATACAAGTTGCTAAATGACAATTTTTGACATAAATGTAAGCTTCAAGGGGGAAAAGAAAAAAAGAAAAAGAAGGAAAAAAAAGCTTTAGAGAACTCACTATTTGAATTGTTTAACCATATCTTTATGGATTCTGTCACAGAAATCCTCAACTGTCCGTTTTTTAGATGACAGAATCACAGGATCTTCATAATCTGGGTTCATTCCTTTTGGCTTAGTGTATATGCGAGTCAAGTTCAGATACTCCCATATCTTTTCCAGCAAACCATCAAGGTTCCACTCCAAATGAGCACTGGGGAGTAGCAACAAGAAATTATTTCGTACTTATAAGATGTAAAATTAAAAAGAAAATGGCACAAAATCAACCTGTAAAAAGTGAACTGTGAGAAAGTAGTAGTTAATTAATAAGTGAGAAAAGGAATCCTCATAGAGCAAGAAAGTCATCTGATTTGAAATATTTCTTTGAAAGCAAATGAAGTAGACAGGAACTATAATTCCCCAATTACCACAACTACATCACTCAGAGAAAATGCATAAGCAGATAAAACTAGCAGTTTGGATTGAATTTACACAAGCAGAAAATGGGAGAGAATTCATCGCTGATTACAGAAGTTACAACAATTGTAATGAAAAGAACTAAACCAATCAAAATTAATCATGCAACATCTACGGAGCATTTGTTAATTTATAATTTAAGACTATAACAGGTAGAATAACATCCAATTATAAGTTGGATAGATTGATAAAAAAAACTGCCATTTTTGTACGCAAGATGATGATGATGAAGTCTCACCTGACTGGGCAGTAGTGAGGGAGTTTGTCCAAAATCTCCAGCTCTTCAAGTGTAATCTGATCAATCTTGTTTACTACATAGATGCAAGGCATGTATATTCTACTGCCCTCAATGACATCTATAAGGTCATCAGCAGTCGCATCATATCTCAGTGTAATGTCAGCATTGTGGATTCTGTATTCACTACATATGGCCTTCACAGTGTCAAGATCAAGGTGTGTGTTTGCAACTGTTGAGGTGAAATTAATCCCACCCTTGTCTTTTTTCCTGAATGTCAGATTTGGCGGTTGCTTGTTTAATCTGGTTTCAAGGGAAAAAGATAGATGAAAAGAAAATATATTAGAGAATAATTAATCAGAGCGAGCTTGAAAACACCCCAGCTTATATGTAAACTTAAAATAAATATATTAAAGGGGAATCCAACAGAGAATGGGAATTATGTTAACCTACCATAAACATTAATATTTCACTACAGGTTTCCCGGCCACAGTGGATAAATGTTGAATGCTAGAATTGTCCATTACTCTAGGAATTTTCCAAATTAAGAAAATCAAACATCTAAGGGCAACTGATATTAAATTGCTGGCCAAGTTCCCTTTTCTTTATGATGTTATCGTAATCTTGAATTTGATATTTACCAGATCCAAGAGACTGAAATATCTTTTCAATGCTTTCAAGAACATAGTCAAAATATAAGACAAAAAATTGAAAAATTAGTGCTGTTCGCCAAAAAAAAAAATCTGGGAAAACTACAAATTGGATCTCTTTGTTCTTTTTTCAATAAAAGAAATTATTTCAGAGGTATAGACATGCCTTGTGCAGGCATATCCATACCAGTTTCAAATGAAATTCACACCAGATGAAATGTTAAGCAGTAGTAGTACCCAAAGCTATGCATGGATGTATGAGAGAAATTGTGGAACGCATGTTGCACACAGACCATGGAATGCATAGCACTCTCATGATTACCTTATGCCAAATCCCTCAAGCTCTTTCTCTATCAGACGTTTGTGAGTTATCGGCTTTATTGCATCGAGAACAATTAAAATACAATTGCATGTCCTGGCAGTACTGATAACCTGAAACACAGCGACACATCTGTGTAAAGCATGCCAATATAAATTGAGAAACATGCGAAAGTGCATATCTAACTAATTAAACATCTAGGTCAAACATAAGCACAAATAAGCAATGTATCCAAGTAGAAACTATGCGCCATAATGTGCTATTGTAATTAGAATCGTTGTCCTACTATGATATAAAAATTGCTTCAAATTTGAAATGTAAATGGTTATCAAGTAAACTAGTTTATACTTCAGTATAGCAAATCTTGCATGCATTAGGCCATAGGTTCACTACCCTCTTCGGTAGGCCAGATCTTCATATTCAACAAGCCAAGAACCGCCTTTTATTTTTTTCTTATTTTTTTTCAGTTATTTGAATATTCTATACATAGTTCCTCAAGAGTATAAAAAGCCCATTCTCCTGTACATTTTCCTTTTAACTGTTTTCATTTCCTAGCAAAAGCCATTTCAATCCACACCTATTTCTCACTGTACATGAAATTCATATGATTTGACAACTATTTTTTGCTTTCAATCCTTTAGTTTTTTATTGTGATAACACAACCCCTAGCAATCAACTTCACTGTTTTGAGCATTCTGGTGACATATGGGCACCCCGAACTACAATTTATGATTTAAAGCCTAAATGATGTAATAAAGAAATGTATCATCCCAGCAACAGTGCAGAAGAATATCAGCCATTTATGTGATTCAGAGATTTTTTGACATGCCGCAAGTAAATGTAACACATAGGGTGTACATGAGAGCCAAATTCTGTGGGGTTTCCCATTTTCAAGCATTATCCTTTGACGGTAATTTTAAAATACATACAGAGTGATCCAATCATTTTCAGGTAACTTCAGAAAATCGCACTGCTTAGGAGTTCCCAAATGTTTTGTGAGAGCGATTCAGCCTTGATGTGTGGCCATGTTTTACAAGAGATAAAAAAAATAAAAAAAATAAAAAAAAAGCCAAGATCAAACATTTTAGTAACATGCATCATGAACATTAAATGGAAGAGTGCATAGTTGAGAAAATTCATTTCACATAAGACACCAGCTGTTCGCAACAAGATCAAGAGGATAGAAGGATTATCCATTTGAATATCCAATCTAACCAGTCACCACTATGCATATGTCCATTTCAAACAAGCATAATTAATGAATCGGCATTTTGAAATACAAAAAAATTTAACAACAACAATGACAACATAATGGTTTTACCTGCCTTCCTCGTCCCTTCCCATCCTTAGCACCCTCAATGATACCAGGAAGATCTAACAACTACGAACATCAAAGCAAGAAAAAAAAAAGTGAATTTTTTTAAGTAATACAATCACAAAATAGTTAATCAATCAAAAGAACATTTGGAAACAGCATTAAAATAGAAACTGGAACAATGGAATGCATCTATCTAGAAACTGATGGCGATTACTTCAAATCAGAAAGTTGAATAAACTGAGAAAGGCATCAATTAAATAAGTTGTCACTACCGCTCTTTGTTGTAGTGACAGCTTCCAAATATAGTTGTAAGCAATATCCCAGAAACAAGGAGGGGGGGAGTCTTTGTATACAATGATACCTGAATTTTAGCTCCCCTATACGTGATAACACCTGGGATGCAAGTCAAGGTGGTAAATTCATAGGAAGCAACCTGAAAACCACAAAGCTTGCAATTAATTAAGAATCTGATAGATCATAATGCCAACTACAAGTTTTTCAATGAATCAGTGCATCAAAAAAGGTGTCCTGAATGTTAATTTCGCCCTTTCTTCAACAGCTAATTAACAGAACCCCAACACCTACCCTGCATCTCCTGCCTGTGTGTGTGTGCGTATGCCCTCCCTATCCTTGTTCTTGAACAATACCATGAAAAAGAACAAAAGTTTTGAGCTAGAAAATAGTCTTAAAACAAATACATCCACATCTAATAACCAGCAACTTGATAAATCTGAAGATACAATACATTGACTGCAAATTTTAGCTTAAACATGATTGGCAAGCATATTACTATGTCAAAAATTTGATGTCAGGTGATCATAGGATATCAAATCTTACATAACACCGATATATAGCAAACTCTTTATAATCTTTGTCACAACAAAAAAGAAGGTTGGATAAGCGACGGGCAGAAAGACTCAAATTAGTTGCTATTTGCTTGCTCATATTTGTGAATCCTATTAATTAGGTAGAAATTTTCGGGATCACAGATAACTCGAACCTCTGAAAATGTCCCCGTTAACTTATTTAGCAGCGTAGACTTCCCAACTGAAGGAAAACCCACTAGGCCTACTCTGGAATCTCCACTTTTAGTAACATCAAAACCTTGACCAGCAGCACCACCTCCTTTTGTTGAAGGCTCAAGGAGTTCTCTACGTAGCTTTGCAAGTTTTGCCTGGCATAATACACACATACATATAAAAAATCTTTATTAGATTTCCTCATATAGATTGGTACACAAAAAACTACTTGCTTAAAATATTGCAGAAATCTGTTCGACACAATACCTATAGCACCCCATTTATTGAGCGTTAAACAATAGAAGGAATTGCATACCACAAATTAAAAACAAATGAGAAAAAAATTCTTGCAAACTAAAACTGGCTTGGATGAACAGAAAAGCTATACAGCATTCAAAGGAGAAAAAGGCATTCAATCTATTTTAAAAACTAAGATGGCATCTAACTTTTTTTAAATTATACTGCAAATTATATTACAAGACAAGAAAAAAGAAAAGTTGATCACTAAAAAGAGAAAAAGACCATCGAAATTATAGCATGCAGTAATTCCAAAAGATAGAGAACTTTCAATCTCACAGTAGTAGTTCCTGCTTACAGTTTATGAAATTTTCATATGTAAATGAGCCTATGATGTTTGGAGGTAAATCATCCTGATTACATCATCACAATCGCTTCCATAAAGAAATAAAATGTGCAAAATAATCAAAAGTTGAACAATAAAAAAAGTTTCAGGAATTACATGCCGTGACAAATCTGCTGGAAACAAAACCAAAAGAAGACTTAAATAGATCAATCCCCTTGAAAGATTACAATAATACATCTAGAAATAGAAGCAATCAAAACTACATCAAACAAATAAAGAAAATTGAATTATTGCAAAGAAGCAATATTTAAACTATTGAAGCAACAAATATGGGAAGACTTTCATAGTTTTCTGATGCATTTTTTGAACCAAATTTGCTAGACTTTAGAACCAACAAAATAAAAACGTGTAGGTGAAAGAAGCAGGACTTCAACATGATGAATCCCATTATCATCTTCAAGGTCATCCCACTGCTCCTGTTTTATCAGAAAAACTCTTTCTCTAGTAATGTCATCTAGATGAAGAATAGGTCATGATATTAACTATGTACTTTACAGCCACCACAATTTTCCCATAGATACTAGGCACTACCTAGTAGTATCAATGCAGAAAAAACAGTACAATAATCTACTTTTGCAATAAATCCAAATGAATCCAAAATAACTTCAGTTTTCCTAGGGTATCCTTTGGATAAATGTCCTCAATATTCCATATATTAATTGTTCTGAAGAGAAAAGACCACACAATTTTTTAATCAGCATATCAAACGAAGAATGAAGGGAAAAAAAAAAAAAAAAAAAACATCTCAAACACCTAAACTATAGGGCATGTGTGAAAATCTAATATAATATTTTCTCTTGGATGCAATCAGCTTTGTTCCTACAAAACATTAACATCATAACACACAACTAAAAGAGGTGGCAACTAAAGCAAACAATTATTCCAGGAATATAAATTACTAGATATTGATGTTTTCTTCATTTAATCTTCCTCTTCCCCAAGTTTTGAACAACGAAAAAATGCAACTTTAAATAGATATCGAAATGAATAAAAGTAGACACCTTAAGCAACCCCAGATGATGGGCTAATGCAACTCTAAATAGATATCGAAATCATAAAAGTAGACACCTTAAGCAACCCCAGATGATGGGCTGTGGCCTTGTTTTTTTGAGTCCTTGCCATCTGAACAGTACACAAAAAAAAAAGAAGTTAAATTGACATCTCAAAACAAACATAACCATCTGAAACAACACGCATCACTCACATCATCAAGATGACATACTCAAACAAGAAAGACGAGTCTTTTTTTTTCATTTTTTGATGAACAATAAGTATACAACTATGCATAATAATATCTTTCAAAATCTCCCAAACCCGAATCAACGTCAAAAATTTCAGAAACAAAGAAAAAGTTCTCAAAGATTCAATAAGAATCCGTTTGCTCTATATAAATAGCAGGTAATTGTTGCAGATAATTTATTTTTTCTTATTTTTAATGAAATAATTCGACAAAGAGGGGGGGGTCGGCGTTTAGAGAAATTAAGGAAAATTAAATACCTCATCTTCGATATCTTTAATTTTCTGCATCACAGTCGCCATTGTTGCAGCTGAGAAGCTTAGTAACAGTAAAAAGGTAAAGTTGGGAATGAAGAGCGACCAACCGAAATGCAGGTTCAGGGGACGGACAGTCTTGGAAAGAACCAATTGACTATCTAGCAGAAGGTGCCACTAGCAGAAAAGGAGGCGTTTCATAGCAAAGTGGAGAACAAGGATGTGGCCGCCAGTGGTTTCTGCTCGGGCTTCTGGCCCAATTTGATTTGGGCTTGCTCTGAAGAAGGCTTCAGTCAGAACCCAGTCCGAATACAATGTTTGGAATACGGAGTGAACATTAAGATGTATGAAATGAAGTGTTTGGATTTAGCAATCGAATTCAAAGTGATACGAAAAGCCCACTGATTGAGATTTTGGGAAAGCCGAAGTGCGGGCACAACTGCCACTGTTAATGGCTGTCCCATCAGCCAGGACCATCCATTCACTTTCTTCTCTTTCAATCACTAACGGAGCCAGAAACCAACAAACAAACAAGAGAAGGGCAAGGCCAAGAGACCTTATCATAGAACACCTCAAAGAAGCAACATCTTAATGTTGTTAGAAATTTTGAGCATCAAATTGTAAAATTCACAGAGCAGCTATTAATTATTTATGCTAAAAGCTAATTTTTCACAACGAAAAGATCGATCTTTTGTAGTTTACTCACAGCCACAATACCTAAGATGGGCTTTAGTAAGATATACGAAACACTGGGGGGCCTACTTTGTATTTATTATTTTCGAAAATGCCAAGAATAGCTACAGAGAGAGAGAGAGAGAGAGCCTCTAGGAATTGGTATGGGCTTTAACTGAAGCTATGTTACAAACAAATTCAAAATAATAACCAAGAAAACATAGCCAAGAAAAAATAGGATAGAATTGGCTTGAATCGGAGAAAAAATCATATCAAAATAATAAAAAAAATCGATTTTCGTTCAAAATGTACATACAACATTATTTTTTGCTAAAAAATAAATAAAAATATGAATATAGAGGAATTTGGATCTTGGAAATTTCAATCAATAAATAAAAAATAAAATTTATATTTGTGAATCGTTATTATATTTATTTTAAATTTTTATTATAAATATTGAATAACCTTTTGATTAATACCTGGTAATGAATGAGTTTTTGAAAAAGTATTTTTATTTTATTTATATAATGATATTTTCAAAATGCTTATAAATTTTTCTATCTGTAACACTCTCTTAAACTAAAAAGGCAAATATGTAATTGAACCAGGACTCTTTTTATCTCTTACACTTGCTTCTAACTACTTTTTAAAAAATAAATAAAATAAATCCTCTTAATAACCATTTGATGTGATGTTTAACAACCTCGCTACCATTCTTATTGGTCAATAGACCATGGTCAAATTAGGATACCTTAGCGTGTAATGTGTGTTACTTTTTTTTTGTTTTCCCGTCTGAATCACGATGAAAAATAAAGATAAATATTCATTTTTAATGAGATAGACTATTCAGTACGAATTTGAATTAATAAAAATTTAAATATAAAATAGTAATATCAAAATGAAAATTTACTTTTAATGTACAATAAAATTTGCCCCCAATTTTTTCTCTGCATCTGTTCATAACCATTCTGTAATTTCCATTTTCTCTTTTGATTTCTTTTTCTTTCGAAAATTGAATTGACTTGATTTTTCTTTAAAAAATTTAACATTTAAGGTTTTTCTTTTTCTTAATTACACAAGCTTGTCTAATAAGCATGTATTTTATCTACAGCTGGGTTTGCATATTCTTATGTCAACTTTTATATTCTAACCCAATTTAAAATTAATATAAATACTACGTATTGTATGATTTCTTTTATATGAATATTGAAGCGTGGCTTTTTTTTATTGATAAATATTCAAATTTGACAAACATAAAATTAAAATTTTAAAGATAAAATCTTGGGAGCTTGGTTTTTTTTTTTTGTAATAAATATATCTAACCATAAATTAAGTAAAACAACATTGTAATTGTTCCAATTTCCAAACTACTAGGTATTCAGACTTTTTACAGGGTTTTTTTTTTTAATAATGTTAAAAAAATAATTATTTAGGGGAAGGGGGTGTGTTAGAAACTATTTAGAAGGAGTAGGATTGTTTTTGAAAAACACAGAGAAGACCTGCGTGATTGGCTGGGGAAACGCGTGGGACCCACATCTAAAGACGTAGGAGCCAGCAGCATGATCCACGTGGCGAGCCGCGCCTCACCCAAGCTGCCACGTGTCGTAGCCACACTGAAAACATAGCTATTGACTGCATGGTCAGCGCAAATTTGGCCCCTCGTCCCGCAACTGCCACGTGTCGGCCTCCGATGGATGACGCAGTTGCCACCTGTGTTGTCAGCTGTCTCCCATACGCTACAGTAACCATTGCCTCCAACTTTCCAATTGTGTTTGAAAAGCAGTTGAATTATTTGGACTTCGAGAGTATATAAACTCTCTATGCAGAGTTCAATACCATATTTCAATATTAGTTCAGTTGATGAGAATTCTATTAAAGTAACCGAAGAAACATTTTAATTGGTGAGCAGATCATAATTTATCGCATTGGCGTATATTTTAATATCGACGATTGAAACATGTATTTTTTTAATTATTTATTGTTTAATTTATACATATAAGTATTATTGAGACATTTTTCTAAGTAAATCCATATTCGGAAGTAGATCAGGATAATATATGAATATTGAATATCTTATTTATTTTTAATTATTTATTGTTTAATTTAATATTGAATATAATTTTTTATATTGTGGAATAATATATGAATGTATTATTTAAATAATTTATTATTATTGATAGTAGAAAAATCATAAAATTTTTTTACTTATAGGTAGTTGAAATATGTCATCATATATTGAAATTTATTTGCACACGGGAGGGGGCATCAGTTATGGAACTGCAGGATTTGAATATGACATATCAGCATCGAATGTCATCACAAGGAGATTAAGACTTAAAAATAAGCCAACTCTTGCTGAATTGCATCATAAAATCCATGTTAAAATTGGTTTAGGCATGAATGATGTGATTTCGAGAATTATATACAAGAGTCCGGTGTACAATGGAGGATTGTTATGTTGGATGGCGGTAAACTTAGCAGATGATGATGACGTAGATGCAATATATGACAATTTAAGGAGATATGAACATTATACATTGGTGGAATTAATCATTTTAGTTGTTGGATCCAATCAACCAAGGAATTGTAACGATTATCAGTTTGCACATGAAGGCTTTCAAATGGAAAACACAGGGACACCTCAACAAATGTACGTTAATGATATTGGTCCAAATCAGCCGAGGCAGTCAGTAAGTCGACAAGACATTGAAATATTTTTCCAATTTAGGGGAGATAATATTTCCAGTCAGGCAAGACAATCTCAACATCAACGGGATGGTGACTTGATTGGAAGGAAATTATCAATCGATTCTGGAGCAGATCATATACGAATACAAGCAAGCCAAATTCCTGATGTTTGCACAAGTGAACCGCGTCGGTCGTTGAGTCGAAGGATGGGGAATTTTCTAAGAAAATCCATCTTCGAAAGTAGATCAGAAAGTCATTTACCTGATAGAAATTTTTCATTTGGGACACATGCTCAGCCGAGACAGAGTAGTGATCGCAACAGTCATCGATATTCTGTATCTCATATTCCAAAAGTCAAAAGGAGGAGTGTTATAGCCCAAGGCACTGATGACAGACATCGAAGATCTATTTTACATATTAAAGATGTCAATCAAAGCCATTTTATGTCACAGGCTGAAGATGTCAATCAGCAATGGCAGTCTGCCTATAGGCGAGATGGTGATTTGCTTGAAAATGACATATTTAGCGGCACTGATGCAGTTTGTGGAAATGAAGAAGCCATTAACTTAAGTGAAGATGATGATTTTGTTGATGCTGTAGTTAATAATAACTATCTATCACCTAATGATGATCCAGAAGATGAAAATGCCGACATTAATAGAGGAAGTGATAGCTCAAAAGAAGCTGGTGATGGCAATGCATTCGAACATACACTAGACGCCAGTCCATTAGCATCACTGCATCCAACTAGTGAGGTCGAAGAAGATATTTTTACATTTTCGTCGAAGCATCATTATAATTTTGACTTCGAAGCATCCCAGGTAGATATATCAGAAGGTGTGAACTTTAATACTTGGGATGGTATGTCTGAGTTATCCACTGGCTTTGTTTTTAGTAATAAGGATGAAGTTAAATCTCCTGTCAAAAAATACTCAATAACGAGAAATGTTGATTTTAGAGTGGTTGAGTCAAAGACAAAATACTGGGTTGTAAAGTGTGCACAGTCTAATAGCGGATGCATATGGAGATTAAGTGCAGTAAAAAAGGGCGTAAATCCATTGTAGATTATCACCAGGTTTAGAGGACCACATTCATGTCCGGGTGGAAATCTTTCTATGGATCATAGACAATTAGAATTTGAAATTAGGATCGCCACCTATTACAAATTAAATTATGGAATTAGTCAACAAATATTATAACCATAAAAAACTAACAAATAGGTTAATAAAATCTACCTATAACCATACGGTCTAGCTTGATCTATAACAACTGGATTAATAAAACGCGGTCGAAATTGAGAAATTCTTTCCCATGCCCACATTTGGATTAACTGGTGATATTCGCCGAGTCCATATGCATCAGGTCAGGTCGCACGACATAACTCCTTATAAAGCCATGCCAGAACTGCTGAACCCTAGCTATACTGATCAGTTTCAGCTAAATTCTCCAACAGTGGAAGCCACATCATATGTACATAATTATTAACATGTCCAAGACATAGTAGTCCACCAATGCAACGCAAGATCCATGTACGGGCACAACATTGTATATGGTATTCCGTAGCATCGGCCGGTAAGTGGCTAAATTGTTCAGTCAACCACCTCATTCTTAATTTTAGTCTCATAAAATATTCTTCTGGGGGAACAATGCCCAAAAGTCGACCACACATCTCATGATAGTCGTGATTTAAATGTCCTGTAATAGGACATCCTTCCACAGGTAAGCCGGTGAGTATTTGTATATCTTCCAGAGTTATTGTAGCTTCGCCAACGACCAGGTGAAAAGTATGTGTCTCTGGCCTCCACCTCTCGACAAGAGTAGTTATCATACCAGCATTAACATTCATAACACCGATCTGAGAGATACCATAGAAACCTAATAAATGTAGGTAAGGTATGATCCTTTCATCAATGTTCATAGTGACTCTCAACATTAGCTCTACGTGCAAATAGAACATCCGCTTTAGCCTGAAATGAATTAATTTATTTAATTAACAAACATAATATATATATTTTAAAAATATTATATTTTTTAATTTTAACTTACAATATACGTACATATCCGTTCCATACCGTATCAGCTCGGTGCTTGCCATTCATAGTAAGCAACTCATCATTAATTGGTCCCGAATTAATATATTGGCGTGCGCCAGAAGATTCCATTTTTACTGTATCATACTAAAATCTAATTTTGTAATTTATAGCATTTTAATGCATCAAATTAAATTTCTTTAAAATTCAATAAATTTATAATACAAATATATTTTATTTCTATATGTCAACGTATTGCAACATTTTATATAACACTAATATCAAATTTAAATATGAACATAAAATTTTTTATACTACATTAAAGTGTTTACTTGCCTTTTTTTTTTCTTCTCATTTCCAAAATAATAAAAAAAACTTGCACAACCCATAATAACATTTATTTTAAGTATTTAATAATTTTATTTAAATAAATTTATATAAATTATACTTACCTAGTATTACTTTGAGAACAACTCTTCAATACATATATATATATGTATGAACGATTTAAACAACCAAGAAAAATGAAATGCAGACCGAGAGAGGACGGTGAAGCTATGAAAATAAAAGAGTGAAAGAGTGAAAAAAGGAAAGTGAAAAAAATCCATTGAAATGAAGGAGAGAGGGTCGGATTTTTTGGTCTCCTCTCCGGTCAAAGTGATTTGACGGCACAGGGGCTGACAACGCAGGTGGCAGCTGCGTCATCCACCGGGGGCTGACACATGGACGGGGGGCCAGATTTACGCTGACCACGCAGTCAACAGTTGCATTTTTAGTGTGGCTGCAACACGTGGCAGCTTGGGTGAGGCGTGGCTCGCCATGTGCATCACGCTGCTGGCTCCTGCATCTTCAGATGCGGGTCCCACACGTTTCCCTAGCCAATCACGTAGGTTTTCTTTGCATTTTCCCAAAACAATCCCACCCCTTCTAAATAGTTTCTGACACACCTCCTTCCCCTAAATAATTATTTTTTTAACATTATTAAAAAAACCCCTTTTACAGGAACTTTTTTTTTTATTAATAATGTGATTTGGAAAAATAATTGTGATTTTAGGGTGTAATGAAAAGCATTTGGATTTGTGGGGTTTTTTACATTTTCGCAACATCTACATGCGAAAATAGTGTGGGGCCCATGGAACAACAGTGTGTACAAGTCTATTGCCGTAAGGACCAGCTGCAGAAGTAGTGTTATGGAGCCTATTGAGACAAATAATTCAAATGTTATTTTCGCAAGCTGCTTCTACGTAATTAGGCCTGACAGATTCTCTAGTTCTGCTGGCCAGTATTGTGGAGTCAGGTGTTTTTTTTCCCTTTCTCCTGCAAAAAAATGAAATGCATTAAAAAATCTATTGCCCGAAACTGAGTATATATGTATTTAGAAACCTGTGAGGTTCTGTATACAAAATTTCTGTGTTTATTGCGAAAAGAGTGAAAGAGTAGCATTTGAGGGTTTTTGTAAGATTTCTTGAAAATTTTGTGTTATAAACTTTGGTGTGTTGTTATAAAAGGATTATTATCATATTTTTCAGTCTTATTATTAGTATCGGGTAAGATTTTTTATTTTATTTTTTTTCATTTGACATGCTTAATTTTAAATTGTATTGTATTAACATAAATATAATTTTTATTTAATTTGATAAATTACAGATATAAATTGAAGTATAAAGTGAACAAATAAAAAAGAGACAAATGTCCAAATCTTAAAAGTATTATTTCACTAACAGGGTAGCAAATTATTTGCAAATTCGTATTAGAAAATTATTAAAAATTAAAAATAGATATGTTATGTTGTTATATCAGAATATTTTAAAATTTTGATAAAATGATGTGAAAAAAATTAAATTTAGAAAATAATTGAATAAATTTATTTTTAATATAATTTTGTTTATTAATTTTTTTACGATTGATGGTGTATACATACTTAGCTCCAAGAGTTATGATTAATAATATTTCAAAGGAAATCATCACCCAAAAACTGTCGAATTGAAAATGACATAACAACATTTGATTATATTATTATAATAAATAAAAAATTATAAGATATTGTAATAAGAGGATATTCCATGACAGAAACAAAGATGGTGAAAACGCTTTGCATGACAGTACCAATATTTTATTTGAAGTCTCTAATGAAAATTTGGAATAATGAACATGCAATAAAATATGAGGGATTAGTTGTGATATTTGTAAAAGATGTAATAAAAATTAGTGGAGAAAATTTGTTAAAAATTAAAGATACAATACCGGTTGAGCAAAAAATTTACTATAAGTGGTACAATTACAATAAATGGCCTAAATATTATATTCATTAAAATACAAGTTCAAAATTATGGGCCTTTGTCAATGATAATATAAACATATTTTGTATCAATATTCTATAATGATATTATGTAATTTAAGCATGTGTGGTGACAATGTGTAATGATACTTTGTAATTTAGTTATGTGTAATAATAATATGTAATAAGGATGCGCTATATTTTATTATATAATTGGCAAAAATAATTATTGCCTTAACATCGTTAATTTGTGTAACAAAATGGCAATTATTACCCTTTTGTGTTCATTATTAATTGCTTTAGTGCTTATGATTTTGATAATTTTATTATTGTTGTTATAGGTATAAAATAATCCTTATGAGATAAATTATTATTTACATATTAGTTTTAGTTGCTTTATTTCACGATTACAGCATATAACTATAATAAAAAATTCTAATTAAAAATAATATAATTGTATTATGACTTACAGTTAATTTCAAGATGTCAACTTATACGGACTTTTATTTGCACACAGGTGGACAAGTAGGTTATAGAGTTTAAGGTTTTCAATATGATATATCCAATCCAAATGCCATTACAAAGAGATTGAAACTTAAAAATAAGCCAACTCTTGCTGAATTTTTATATAAAATTCATGTTAAGTTGGGTTTAGGTATCAATAACGTGATTTCTAGAATTATATATAGGAGTCTGGTGTACAACCAATGATCATTATGTTAGACATCGTTGGATTTAAATGATGACAGTGACATAGATATGATTTATGAAAAATTAAAAGAATATGATGATTATACTTTGGTGCAATTAATTATTGTAGTGGCTGAAGGGGGTTTAGGAGCTAATATGCTTATATACGGAACCAATGATTAAGATAGAAATGATGCATCACACATGAAAAATATTGAGGCAACTGAATATTTTTTTGTAAATAATATTGGTCCAAGTCAGCTTAAAAATTCCGTCAGTGGGCAAGATATTGAATTTTTATCTCAATCAAATTTTTGTCAATTTATTGGAGATTACATACAACATGTTGACGAAAGCCGACAATGATGATTCATGTGCCACCAAGGAGATGCCAATCCTATTTGGCTTAAGCAGTTTGTTGGTCGATATGATGGTGACTTGCTTGTAAGAAAAGGCAGTGTCAGCTCAGGGCATAGTTATCGGACACCCTTCGATGAGTAAATCACTCAGTATCTCAATATATTACAATGTAATGGTCGTTTCACCAACTGCGAGGTGAAAAGTATGTATCTCCGGTCTCTATTTCTCTATACGTGTAGTCACCAAATTCATATCGACATGCATTGCACCAATTTGAAACACTACATAACATCCAGTTAATCTCAAATATGATATAATTCTTTGATTTATATTTACACAGTGAGCCTCCACACTGGCTTTTTAAGTAAATAATATTTTTTGTAAAACCCGACAAATAGAAAAATGTCATCATATAAATGTACGTGTATTTCGCCATCCATGTATAAATAGTTGCATATAAATAAATATATATTAATTAAATAGTTAAAATATAATTACATTGTGGCAACAAACTGCATCTGCTTGATATTTTCCTTTGAGCGTTAAAAGATCTTCTATGCATGATTCTGGATTTATGTGTTATTGATTCTAAAAGCGATTTATTTTTTAAATGACCTACATTTAAATATGATAAAAAATAATAAATTAATAAAATCTCATAATATAATACAATATAATACGTAAAAAATATTGATATAATTATATTATATCTGTAAAATATTTTACTGCATAAAATATTTCAACAAAATTTCACGTACAAAAAATTAATATATATTTCTTAAAATAAAATTCTAATTACATAAAATGTAATTAGAATATGGCAAAAAACAAACAAAAAATCTAACAGCGTAACACAAATTAAAATATTTTAATCACATATCAAGTAAATTAGTGATAATTATTAGAGGTGAGCAAAAAAAATAAAAAATATGGTTAACCATAAAATCGGTCTAAAATCGAACTGATTTTTACAGTTAACAGATCCGATAGACTCTGTTACGGTTTTTAATTTTTATATTTTAGATCTTTTGTTACAGTTTAAGTTTTTAAGTACCGATTCATATATAATTTACATTATATTTTTATATTTATAATTTAAAAATTTTTCATTTTTCTTGTATTTTTCTAAAACATACATAAAATAATATTTTAAAATATATTAAAATTATATTTTTATTTTTATACTTTTTTTATATTTTTCTATAAAATTTATATTATACTTTAAACTAAATTTATATTATATCATTTTCTTTAATTATATAGTAATATTTATATCTATTAACTTATTAACTTTTATATATGTTGTTTTTTATATAATAGCATTTAATTTTTTTTTATATTTTAGAGTTTATATTTTAACATTAAATATTATTTAAAATTTTATTTGATTTAGAATTAAGCATGTTAATTTCCAACCAATATTAAATCTATTTTATAATATTAGCTATCAATTTGTTGAACATCAATTTTGGCTAGTAAATTATATTTATTTTGTAATTTTTATTTTAAATTACTTTGCATATTTAAAATTAAATTGAATTTTGCCTAATTTTTTTTATAATTTATATTAAAAATTTTAACGGTTAACAGAAAAAATATTGGTTAATCAAACCGAAACCAATGGACTGGTTAACCAAATATAATGGACTGATTAGTGGTTAATAATTTTAAAAAATCGCTATTAATGGACTGGTTAATTTTTTTGCTAATAAACCGGTTAATCGATTTATACTCATCCCTACTAATTACATGCAATTTTCACATTGCAAAATTAACTATTTATATAATATTATTTTCAATTATATCATGCTACAAATAATTATTAATTTTGCATTTATTTTTTTTATTTTACCATCAATACATCAAATTACATCAACACACACATATATTATTTTTTATAAATAATATTTTATATCAATAATAAAATTTCAAAGTTTAGATAAAAAGTATAAAAATTACAATTAATAACATGACTTATTATTTTTTAAGTCACTTAACTACAACACAAGTTAAATTCATCAATACATCAAATTACACAACACACACACACACACACACACACACACATATATATATAATAAAATTTCTATGTTTACATAAACAATACAAAAATTAAAATTGACAGCATTTCTTATTATTTTTCAAGTCATCAAACTACAAAACAAATTAAATTTACAAAATATCAAATTAAACTTATAAATAAATTTATAAAACATACATTCCGAATAAGCTAAAATTTTTCCAAAAATGAACTTATCAATTCAATAAAATGTTACTGGAGAGAGTTGTTCACCTTCACACTTCAAAGAAAATGCAACAAATGTATTCTTTACACTTCAAATGAAAGGCAGCGTGATACTTAGAGGAAGAACGTTTTCAAAGGGATGCATGTATATATTGCAAGATTCATTGTCCATATCCATTGTTCACACATGCCTATCTGCATGTAAGGTGGTAAGAAGATTGCCATTTTTGCAAGAGACTCTTGCATGATGGCTTTCATTTTTGCAACGGTCTCCTATGGGAATGGGGTCTTCTGTCCTCCCTCATTCTACGCACATAGCTTCTCACTCTGCATCGATAATTGTGACACTCCACTGCCATTTTTGCAAAGAACAGCTGCGAAAATGAGCAATCCACACCATTCTGCTAAATATTTTTCAACACACCCCACATTCTAAAATATTTTTCCAAAACATATTATTTAAAAAAAGTCTCTTTCTTACAAGCATCAATTAAATTTGAATTTTGCAATTATAAAAGAATAAAACAAAAAATGTAATGTGGAAACATTTTTTTTGGCAACAAATACTTTCATTAAACACAAACAACTACTATAAAGTAAAGATATACCTAGCAAAATTAGGTTGTTCACCAATTTACAAGAAAATCATCCTTTAAGAATTTTTTAATGAGTTCATGAGCACCTTTATTCCGTTTTCTATTAACATAGTTAAAAGATTTAGTAGTTAACAGTTCCATTAATTATGTCTATGTCTTCTAAAATGCCTCTAACCTTCATGGTTAGATTAGTTAGGATATTAATGGTATCAAAACAAAGTTTACAGTTGGCTTCAATTATGCCTTCTTTATTAAACCAATTGCTACATCATCTGTTTATTCAACTAATCAAGGAATGGATTAGATATTATTTTTAAATAATATTTATCAGATGTAATATTATCTCTTGTATATTTAAATTTATGTTATACGATGAACTCTTGTATTGTCTATATATTTTGGAACTAATAAAAAGAATGTGAACTTTTCTTGCTGCAGACTCTTATTCTCTTTATGGTATCAGAGCTATAAACTTTAAGATTTTCAATCCTACTTCTTTAACAAAAACTGGCATCTTTAAGCAATACCAATATCACTTTTATTCTCTTTGAGGGTCACTTTCTAACTGGCCATTAATACTAGAATACTTGACAATATATTTAATATTTGGTTCGAACTCAAAATTAGTATCCCAAGCTTCCCACATGTCCCGAAATCTTAAATCAGAACCACATAGTTCTAACATGCAATTTATGTTCAACTTAATTTACAAGAGCATATATACTATACACTTTATATCTTATCAATCACACATACATCTTGTATTATCATCATTGCATACCTAATTATCACATATTTCATATTCAACAAGCATAATACATATACACTATAAACACTTCCATAGCTTGACCTCGATATAATCGTGGATAATTTGGAATTCTAGATACTATGTAGGTATCAAATTACTAGACACTATTTATTATGATATCAATACTAGATATCCGGAGGCATTGAATCACTAGGTATCATTAAAGTGCCAAATTAACATTGGATACCAAACATTTATCGATTCATTATCCCATATAAGTCCACATATAAAAAGTCTCATTACACTCCTTTAGATAAACTCACAAAGTTCTATTAGTATCCAAAAAAGTTCGGAAGACATTCGATAACTTTTGGGTGAGGTTTGGCCATGTTTGGGCATAGCATGCAGTGTAGCCAACTGAGATGGCAATCAACCTAGCCAGGTTGGAGCATTTTGTCTATCTAGAATGCAAGTGAATCGACTAAGATTGTCTTTCACCCAGCCGAGTTAAAGCAAAAACCAAGAAATATGTAGACAATTTTCTCAAGTTCAATTTAGACTGCAATTTTGACCTATCAAACATGATTTTCAGGCAAAAATTTCTTCTAGAAAATTATTTCCTTGTTTCTTTAGTTTCCATAAAAAAATCTTATGCAATTTAGACAACTATAAAAATAGATATATACAAAATACAAACTGCTCCAATTGATATGGTAACAACCATTACATAATTTCAAGCCAAAATTCGACAGACTTAGAGGTATAATCCAATTTTGGTTTCTTTTAAAAACTTTTAGAATTATATCTTAAATTTCATATCCAACTAGAATCACTCCATTTGGAGCTCTAGAACTCATGTTATACTAAAAATAGTCTTGATAGGTCCTATGATTCTAATAACAAAATTTCACTCCAACACTATATTTGCATTCTTTTAACTTATTTGCATATCTAGACTTTTCAATTATACTCCCACACATTTCAAATACATTATAGAGCACTAGTATTCCATTATCTCTTATTAAACACATACATAAGAAAATTTAAATGCTTATACCTTGTTTAAAGCTCATAACCGTCTCTTCTCTTAATTCACATATCTTCTTAACCTTAGTCTTGTATTTTCCCTAATTAATCTTACCAAAATTGAATTTCATAGCTATTTAGCTGTCAAATATTCACATCAAGATATACGCTTGAAGAAAATTAGGAAAGAAAGATTAATTCTTACCTCTTTGATATTTATATGCTGTAAATTCTCCTTATAACCTTTAAACTCTTTCTCCAGCCAAGAACCAAATTTTAAAAAGCTTAAGAGGATAAGAAGAAGGAGAGAATGATGAATGAAGAAATTGAAAACTCCTGCTTTGCCAAAGTGGCCGGCCATACTTTACTCTTTCTCACTTAATCCTTATCTTTTCAAGCTTCTACAAGGACCAATGTCCTTGCCTCATTAGTCCCATCCTTTTAACTTATACAATTTACAAATTGATCCCAACACTTCCCTTAATTACTTAATTGCATAAAACTATAACTACCATACCTATAAGTCCATAACTTTTCTTGTATTTTACATGTATAACATACTTTTATTAAATTAAAAAGTACCCTTAATCAATTTCATTAATATCAATTGTATCCTAATTGGTAACTAGCCCACATAACCATTATTATCTCTATCAAAAATATCCCTAACCATGTCACATTCCTACTAGATTTTTAATTGGGGCACTATAACCGATCCTTCATACGATTCAATTCCAATAACAGCAAACCATGCAAAAAAAAAAGCCTCCTCTTATCAACGATAATTTAAAAATCCTAATCAAGGTAATTTTAGTTCTCTTAATAATTTTAGTAACACTCATAATGCATTTAGTATTTCTTTTCATCAAGGTTTTAAAAGTTTTGGACAATCTAATAATGCCTTTTCTCAGTTCAAACATGTTCCTTCCTCTTTCAAAGTTTAGTGTTAAAATTGTGAAAAACCAGGACATCAGGCCAGACAATGTTTCAAGGCAAAAGATTATTTTAGAGACAAACCCAGATCGGGTATGCAAACACCAGTTCTCCTTTAGACTCAAATTGGGTTCTTGATACCGATACTTTACATTACGTTACAAATGATCTGTGAAATTTATCTCTACATGTACCATATGAGGGATTGGATGAACTTCAACTCACTAACGGTTTAGGTTTACAAATTACGCACATTGGCTCTAAATCTTTAAATTTCCAATCAAAATCTTGTTTTCTAACAAATGTTCTTTGTGTTCCTTCTGCTTAAACAAATTTATTATCCATTTCTTAATTTTCTCTCTCTAATAATTCTTCAATTGAATTCTTTCCTCACTCATTTGTTGTTAATGATCTGTCCAAAGAGGAGACAATCACAAAAGGGCAATCTCTATATTGCTTTTCATCTTCAAATTCTCATATGACAACACCAACTACTTATTGCATTCGCACTTCATCAATTTCTTAGCATTAAAGACTTAGTCATCTAGCTTAAAAAATCTTTAATTATGTTGCCTCATTTTAAATTACCTAAGTCTTCCTTAAAGAATTCCTTTTATAATTCATTTCAATGTAATAAAAGTCACAGACTTGCCTTTAACACCTCTTTTTTATCCAATTCTTATTCACTTAAACTATTATATTCAGATTTATGAGGACTAACACTAATAAAATCAATTGATAGATTGTAATATTATTTATTTTTGCTAAGGACTACTCGAAATACATCTGGATATATTTTTTAAAAGCTAAGTTTGATGTTTTCTGTGTTTTTCTTATTTTCCAAAAACTTGTTGAAAATACATTTCAAAGAAAAATTGTCTCAATTTACACAGATGGTGGGAGTGAATTTCAAGCACTTAAATCACTTTTTAAGTCTCATAGCATTAAATACTTTTAAACACCACCTCTTACCCCTTAACATAATGGTGCAGTGAAACGAAAACATAGTCACTTAGTTAAACCTCGATTAATTCTCCTTCAAATGGCTTTCTTACCCATCACGTACTAGTCCTTTGCTTTTCAAATTGTAGCCTACCTCATTAATTGCCTTCCCACTCCAATTTTATAGTATTCATTACCATTTTCAAACTCTTTGAAAATAACCTAATTATTATAATCTTTATATTTTTGAGTGTCTATGTTATCACTGCCTTCGACCATACATGAAAAATAAATTTGATGCCAAATTTGTTTCTTGTTTATTTTTAGGCTACTCATTAGATCAAAGTGTTTATCTCTGTTGCAACCTCTCTACTAAACACATATATGTGTTCATACATGTAGTGTTTCTTGAAAATTATTTTTCTTATGCCTCAAAGTCGTCCAATTCTACTATCATATAAACTTTGGTGTGATTGTCCTACTACTGACCCATCTTCTCAAATTTCAACAAATTATACATTAAGTCCATTTAATACCACTACTTTCTCTTATATTCCATCTTCTTCTTCATCTCAAATCCTCTTACTCAATCTCCCTCTTTCTCCATAAATTTTTCTCCTTTATTACCCATAAATAATATTGATTTTTTTCATTATGATACAATTAATCGTATTCATCCTATACACACTTGTTCTCAAATTAACATTTTTTAGACCTAAAAGAATTTTTTTACTACAAACACCCACTTCTTTCTTTTCTTTACCCAACGCATGATACACAAGCCTTAACCATCCTTAAATGGCGCTCTACCACATCAGATGAGTTTAATGCTTTGATTAAAAAAGGTACATGGGTTTTAATTCCTCCCAATTGAAATAAAAATCCAATGGATATAAGTAGATATTCTGAATAAAAAGAAATACAGACGGTTCAATAGCAAAATAGAAAACTCATTTGGTTGCCAAAAGCTACAACCAACGACTTGGCATTTACTATGTTGATACATTTAGTCTTGTTTTAAAGCCAATCACAATTCAGGTGGTTTTTACAATTGTAATCACTTATAAATGGCCAATGTTGTAATTTGATGCCAATAATGCATTTTTACATAGGCCACTATAGGAAGAGGTTTTCATGAAGCAACCCCTATGTTATATTGATCCCTTTAAACCATATCATGTGTGTAAACTTGTTAAGGCATTATATAGCCTCAAACAGGCCTCACATGCTTAGAAACAAGCTTTTAAAATTTTTACTCTTGAATTTGGTTGCATTCAAGATCATAGTGATAATTTTTTATTTATTTATCACAAATATATTATCACTCATTATTTTATTATTTATGTGGATGATTTATTTCTTACAGGCAGTGATCAAGCATTCATTCACCACTTTATTTAGTCACTAACTCAAAAATTCTCCCTTAAAGATCCTTTATCACTTAATTTGTTTCTTAGTATAGATGTGCAATCTACAACAAATGGTCTGTTCTTCTCCTGGCACACATTATGTGCACAAATTACTTGACAAGAATCACATGGATAATGCCAAACCTATTTCAACTCCTGCTACTATATCTATGGTGTTTGGCCCTTCTACACCAAATCACCAACCAGTTAAAGCCTTTGCTTATTTTCTAACTACTGGTGCCCTACAATATTTAACTTAAACTCGATAAGATATTTGTTAATTAGTGAATAAATTATCCTAATTCATGCATTGTCCTTCACAAGTTCATTGGCATGCCTTGAAATGACTGTTGTGATGTCTCAAATCTACCATATCATTTGGGGTTCATATTACTCCTTAACACTCCTTTTTATTTCATACTTTTTCAAATGTAGACTAGACTAGAAATTCCACTGATAAAACCTTGACTTTTAGTTATTTGGTTTATTTGGGTAATGTACCTATTTCTTGGAGTTCTAAAAAATAAAAATCAATAGCTCGATCATCTGCAGAGGTAGAGTATCACACGATTGCTTTTACTGTAGCTGGAGTTATCTAGGCAAAATTGTTATGTGCAAAACTTAGAGTTTAAGCTTCTTTTCCCTCTATTCATTGTGACAACATTTCCACAACCTATATTTGTTGAAATCCAGTGTTCCACTTTAAGATGAAGCACATAGAGATTGATACACACTTTGTTCATGATCTTTTACAAAAAGAATAGTTGGGGTCTCCCATATATCATCAAAAGATCAACTAACTAATCATCTCCTTACTAAGCCTTAAGAATTAGTTTGTTCTTAATAGGTCCAAGATTGAGGTTTGATTATTGGTGTCCTTAATCGGACCTCAATCTTGTGGGAAAGTATTAAACAAATTGCCATGTCATAGATTGATTCACCAAATCAAGGAAAGGATTAGATATTATTTTTGAATAATATTTACCAAATATAATCTTATCTCTTGTATATTTAAATTTTTGTTATACAACAAACTTTTGTATCATCTATATATTATGAAACTAATGAAAAAAATGTGAGCTTTTCTCGCTACAAACTCTCATTATTTTTATTCATTATATCCTTTGTTTAAGGCCAACAAAGTTATTTCTCTGACAGCTAATGTTTATGAAATAAGATGATCATTAATGAACTTCCATCATTTATATACTTCCAACAGATGATAGATTTTTTAAAATTGTACATAATCAAGGCAAAACCATATTTCTTTTCTTTATCGGCTATAACAACATAAATATAAGCTTTAACACAATCACTATCCAAAAGGGGTCAAGCTGATAAACCTGTAATCAAATTCGTAGAAACATTAATAAATATTTATGGTTAGCTAAATCATATTCCTAGTTAAATGAAATAACATTCTTCCAAATTTGATTAGTATTTTGTTGTTTATCTTCAAAAAAAACTTGTTACGCAACTTCTAGATCATCCAAAAAATATAGATAATAAGTATATGAGGTGATCTTTATTTGCATTTAGTTGTTCTTCAAAAACTTTATAGACTTTGGCAAGTGTACCAATTAAATAATAAAGTAGACACGGAGTATCTGAGTTATCGTCCTATAAAAATCACTATTAATAGAAATATATCATTAAATTGCCTATATTATTGAGAAAATCTAGATAATGAAGTGATTTATCCAATTAAACTAACATGTAAACTAATTAATCAAACTAAATTAATGAACCGAACTTAAATAATAAAATAATCAAACGCTACTCAACAATATAGAATAAATAACTTTCACTCAAAAACAAACACTATTAAGTTATTTTATCATCTTCTAATGAAGTTGCATGCTTACTTCATCTTTAAAGGCATTTAAATAAATTCTTGGATACTAGTGTTATTAATCCAGCGTATGAAACAAGTCTTCAATACATCATATATGAAATTAAATTTGATTTTTTTGAGCTAGTTGAATCCTCACAATTGAAAAATGAGGTTAAACTAGATTTTGAGCCTAGTCAACGAGTTCCGATTCAATCCAATTTTTTGATTCAAATCGAATTTTTGTCACTTTTGATTTTTATGTTAGATAAGCTTTGAGTCCTTACCGATTAGCGATCAAATCAGTTCTATCAACCGAGTTAACCCAATTTTCAAAACATGGATTAGAACTACTGTAATGCCTTGAGTTATAAGAATTTGAATAGAATGGTTGGATTAACCCGAATTCATAAATGACCCGATAAAATAAATGGTTATAAAAATTTTTTTAATTATTTAATAATAATAAGAAATTTTAAAATAAATAAGTGTTGTTAAGGTAACAACAACAACAACAACAATAATAATAACAACAACAATAAGGGAGTCCCTAGAATTCTCTAGATAAAGTATCTTGGCCATAGAAAAATAAATAACAATTAAATAAAATAAAAGAGAAATAAGAAAAAAAAAAAGAAAAAAAGGAAGGGAGGAGGAAAGAGGGAGAACATGGGAGACCAGAATCCCCACCTTCAGCCGACCTATGGCATTACGTCGGCTACACCATCATCGATGATTTTTAAAGCTACTGTGTTCCCTCCATTCGCTGGATTCAGTTCGCAAGATCTGTTCGTCAAACTATCATCTGCGACGTTTATCCTCAACCCTACTTCTCTCTCTCTTTGCTACATGCTTCTTTTCCTCCCTCCGATGACTTGCAACAATAACTAGCGACAAGCATAAAACCAACGAGTCCTCAAGGATGAGGCACTTATCCCGGTGTCCTCCATCCATCCCCAATTGCTGGCAACGAGTAGATTGGAGAAAAGAGCAGCTAGCAATTTTGGTGCAAATTTTGACCAAACAGTGGGGCGTTAGGGCATATGATCAATGTCATGGAACTTCCCTTGATGCCAGTTGCCTCTAGGTATTCTTGGGTCACGCCGGCAAGGCTCCAATCAAGCTCCGATGAAGTTCTAGCGAGGACAGTAAAGGACCGAATGAGGAAAAATGCAAATATTTGATTTTAACTGGTATGTGACTACTAAAATTGTCTTTGTTGATTTAATTTTAATAAATTTTGAAATTTGTTAAAATTCATTTAATTTTTGTTTTTACCAAATGTCTATTGCTGTGATTTTATTTTGTATAATGTGTTTGATGGTTGAGTTAGTTAAGTAACAGTAAAAAAATGGGTGGTGTACAAATTTTAAGGTAAGGAAGATTAGGGAGTTTGATTAAATTGTTGATAATATACAAAGGTTAGTTAACTTAAAGAAATAAATCTAATTAAAAGTGAGGTAACGCATGGGCTTAGTTTTTTTTAATAGGACTAGTGATGTATATTTATAGAACTTATGATGCTGTGAATTATACATTCATGGGGATTTGTCATTGAGTTTACATGTACTGCCTGTCAATATTAGGAAGGAAATCTTCCTTGTTACTAACGACGAAATGTCTAACCATAAAAGGAAAAATTTGTCTCTGTGTTTTCACTTTTAGGTGCAAGCTAGGAACTTATATTTTGTCATGCTTATTTAAAGTTAAGGTTAGATAAAACTATTAACGTGATATAAATTACAAGAGAATCGAATTTCATATCTAATGAAGTTGCATGCTTACTTCATCTTTAAAGGCATTTAAATAAATTCTTGGATACTAGAGTTATTAATCCAGCCTATGAAACAAGTCTTTAATACATCATATATGAAATTAAATTTGATTTTTTTGAGCAAGTTGAATCCTTATAATTGAAAATGAGGTTAAACCAGATTTTGAGCCTAGTCAATGAGTTCCGATTCAATCCAATTTTTTGATCCAAATCGAATTTTTGTCACTTTTGATTTTTATGTTAGATAAGCTTTGAGTCCTTACCGATTAGCGATCAAATCAGTTCTATCGACCGAGTTAACCCAATTTTCAAAACATGGATTAGAACTACTGTAATGCCTTGAGTTATAAGAATCTGAATAGCATGGTTGGATTAACCTGAATTCATAAATGACCCGATAAAATAAATGGTTATAAAAAAAATTTTAATTAGTTAATAATAATAATAAGAAATTTTAAAATAAATAAGTGTTGTTAAGATAACAACAACAACAACAACAATAATAATAATAATAACAACAACAATAAGGGAGTCCCTAGAATTCTCTAGATAAAGTATCTTGGCCATAGAAAAATAAATAACAATTAAATAAAATAAAAGAGAAATAAGAAAAAAAAGAAAAAAAGGAAGGGAGGAGAAAAGAGGGAGAACATGGGATACCAGAATCCCCACCTTCAGCCGACCTATGACATTACGCCGGCTACACCATCATCGATGATTTTTAATGCCACTGTTTTCCCTCCATTCGCTGGATTCAGTTCGCAAGATCTGTTCGTCAAACTACCATCCGCGATGTTTATCCTCAACCCGACTTCTCTCTCTCTTTGTTGCATGCTTCTTTTCCTCCCTCCGATGACTTGCAACAACAACCAGCGACAAGCATAACACCAACGAGTCCTCAAGGATGAGGCACTTATCCCGGTGTCCTCCGTCCATCCCCAATTGCAGGCAACGAGCAGATTGGAGAAAGGAGCAACTAGCAATTTTGGTGCAAATTTTGACCAAACAGTGGGGCGTTGGGGCACATGACCAATGGAACTTCCCTTGATGCCAGTTGCCTCTAGGTATTCTTGGATCACGCCGGCAAGGCTCCGATCTGAAGGAATATGACATGGTATGAATATCATGATGGCACAGCGGAAAACAAAAATTTTTATCATACATACCATACATATCCAAAGCTAGAAACGAAACATGCAATTTTAGGGTTGTCGTACTTACAACTTTTGATGCCTTTTAATGTTGAATTAGGTGATGGCCAGCAACTAAGATGACTTTGTCCGCCTTAGATCTCGATCACCAATGCCAAGGAACAACCTTTTACGCCACTCCCTCTATTCTCACACACACACTTGCACCGACGGCTTAAAATCGAGATTGCTAGCTCTCTTTTTCGGTATTGTGTAATGGTTATAGTTTGAAACTACAAAATTTGATTTTGTACTTCTCTTAGGTTGCTATTACTACCCAAGAACACAAGAGAATGAGGAACTATCCTTTCTCCTTGTGAAAAATTGGGCCCAAAAGAATTGAGAGAGAGAGAGAGAGAGAGTTCATGCCAAAAGCAAGGAAATTAGGGTTTCACGCCAACTTCTCTTAGTCCTCTTAGGGTTTTATTTCTTTTTAATATATATGCTTATCCTTTGGCAAGTCTTTAATCTGAATTCAACTATCCTAAGATAATTAATTCAAACTCTATCACTTCCTAAAGATAAGTAATATATTTTGAATTAAACTCCTTTGAATTTAAAATTCAAATTTGAAATAAAACATAAGACATTTAATTAAATGAAATCACTTAATTTAAATAAATGCATCGTGCCGAAATTCCTTGATTTCCCTCTTGGAATTTCGGCCACTTCATTAAATATATAAGTGATTTAATTTAATTTAAATTCCTTTAGGCTTTAATACTCAATTAACTTAATTAATGTAACATAATTAATTAATTGAAATTAAACCTTGTGGGCTGAATTTCTCTCTCTCATGGACCAAGGCCCAATAGTAATTTTATAACCCATTACATACATTAATTTGACTTTAATTAAAAGCCCAAATTAATGCCCAATACTTAATTTAAGTATTTTAAGCCCAATGCTTTGTGTGCGATCCTATAGGTCCATTTAATGTTGGCAATGAATTAATAAATTAATTCAAAGGCTATATATATTCTCTAGCAAGATATTATAGCATTTCAAATTAAATGAAAATGCATATGGCATTTAGTGACCTAATGCAATTTTGCATAGTCCCTTACCCATAAATATCAGAATTAATATAAGGCATGGAACTAGTCATCCTTATATATATTAATTCCTTTCTTGATATTCCAGTGACATTGAACTCTCAGATAAATAATGATTACTCATTATTTCATCTCGGTATGGCCATACACTTCTAAGTTCACTGATCAAGTGGCCGATGATATTTTCTCTCTTATCGAGAGGGGTAATCCCTTCACTTCCCTCATGCTCTCTAACATGAATCAATGCATACCCAATCATACCCGTACTTGTCACTCTGTTACGAGCACGTTAGGTGTATGTCAAAGTACACAGTAATTCATAAAGAGTTTCATAGAGATTTCAGGTCTAAGAACTCCGATACAAAACTTGCATATGAGAAACACTTATGACTTGTACCATGTAGTGTTCTCATGAGCGGATCGTATCCAGATACCATGTTCTTTAACATGTATCTATGATCTCTAATTGACACCCTTGTCCTAATGATCCGTAAGACAGAACTCATAAAATCAGAGAGAGCATACTAGTCTTAATTCATTGTTATTCCCATAACAATGACTGACTAGGGATATTTAGAATGATGTCTCATTTGTTTCAAGATCTTACAACCATGTGCCTCACACATGATAACTTAAACCGAAACAACACTCTTGGATAGTTTTATCAATTGATATGCACAGGAATACAAAGGATAAAACAAATGCCTCATTTTATTAATTCAAAGTGCTTTATTACAATGCATTGGAGCTAGGGCTTACACTAACACAATCAAGCTTCGATGAAGTTCTGGCGAGGATAGTAAAGGACCGAATGAGGAAAAATGCAGAAATTTGATTTTAACTCGTATGTAACTACCAAAATTGCCTTTGTTGATTTAATTTTAATAAATTTTGAAATTTGTTAATATTCATTTAATTTTTGTTTTTACCAAATGTCTATTGCTGTGATTTTATTTTGTATAATGTGTTTGGTGGTTGAGTTAGTTAAGTAACAGTAAAAAATTGGTGGTGTACAAATTTTAAGGTAAGGAAGATTATGGAGTTTGATTAAATTGTTGATAATATACAAAGGTTAGTTAACTTAAAGAAATAAATCTAATTAAAAGTGAGGTAACGCATGAGGCTTAGTTTTTTTTTTAATAGGACTAGTGATGTATATTTATAGAACCTATGATGCTGTGAATTATACATTCATGGGGATTTGTCATTGAGTTTACATGTACTGCCTGTCAATATTAGGAAGGAAATCTTCCTTGTTACTAACGACGAAATGTCTAACCATAAAAGGAAAAATTTGTCTCTGTGTTTTCACTTTTAGGTGCAAGCTAGGAACTTATATTTTTTCATGCTTATGTAATGTTAAGGTTAGATATAACTATTAACGTGATATAAATTACAAGAGAATCGAATTTCATATCTAATGAAGTTGCATGCTTACTTCATCTTTAAAGGCATTTAAATAAATTTTTGGATACTGGTGTTATTAATCCAGCGTATGAAGCAAGTCTTTAATACATCAGATATGAAATTAAATTAGATTTTTTTGAGCTAGTTGAATCCTCACAATTGAAAAATGAGGTTAAACCAGATTTTAAGCCTAGTCAACGAGTTTCGATTCAATCCAATTTTTCGATCCAAATCGAATTTTTGTCACTTTTGATTTTTATGTTAGATAAGCTTTGAGTCCTTACCGATTAGCGATCAAATCAATTCTATCGACCGAGTTAACCCAATTTTCAAAACATGGATTAGAACTACTGTAATGCCTTGAGTTATAAGAATTTGAAAAGAATGGTTGGATTAACCCGAATTCATAAATGACCCGATAAAATAAATGCTTATAAAAAATTTTTTAATTAGTTAATAATAATAAGAAATTTTAAAATAAATAAGTGTTGTTAAGATAACAACAACAACAAAAACAACAACAACAATAATAATAATAACAACAACAATAAGGGAGTCCCTATAATTCTCTAGATAAAGTATCTTGGCCATAGAAAAATAAATAACAATAAAATAAAATAAAATAAAAATAAGAAAAAAAAAGAAAAAAAAGGTAGGGAGGAGGAAAGAGGGAGAACATGGGAGACCAGAATCCCTACCTTCAGCCGACCTATGGCATTACGGCGGCTACACCATCATCGATGATTTTTAATGCTACTGTTTTTCCTCCATTCGCTGGATTCAGTTCGCAAGATCTGTTCGTCAAACTACCATCCGCGATGTTTATCCTCAACCCGACTTCTCTCTCTCTTTGCTGTATGCTTCTTTTCCTCCCTTCGATGACTTGCAACAACAACCAACGACAAGCATAACACCAACGAGTCCTCAAGGATGAGGCACTTATCCCGGTGTCCTCCGTCCATCCCCAATTGCTGGCAACGAGCAGATTGGAGAAAGGAGCAGCTAGCAATTTTGGTGCAAATTTTGACCAAATAGTGGGGCGTTGGGGCACATGACCAATGTCATGGAACTTCCCTTGATGCCAGTTGCCTCTAGGTATTCTTGGGTCACGCCGGCAAGGCTCCGATCAAGCTCCGATGAAGTTCTGGCGGGGACAGTAAAGGACCGAATGAGGAAAAATGCAGAAATTTGATTTTAACTGGTATGTGATTAACAAAATTGCCTTTGTTGATTTAATTTTAATAAATTTTGAAATTTGTTAAGATTCATTTAATTTTTGTTTTTACCAAATGTCTATTGCTGTGATTTTATTTTGTATAATGTGTTTGGTAGTTGAGTTAGTTAAGTAACAGTAAAAAATGGGTGGTGTACAAATTTTAAGGTTAGGAAGATTAGGGAGTTTGATTAAATTGTTGATAATATACAAAGGTTAGTTAACTTAAAGAAATAAATCTAATTAAAAGTGAGGTAACGCATGAGGCTTAGTTTTTTTTTAATAGGACTAGTGATGTATATTTATAGAACCTATGATGCTGTGAATTATACATTCATGGGGATTTGTCATTGAGTTTACATATACTGCCTTTCAATATTAGGAAGGAAATCTTCCTTGTTACTAACGACGAAATGTCTAACCATAAAAGGTAAAATTTGTCTCTGTGTTTTCACTTTTAGGTGCAAGCTAGGAACTTATATTTTGTCATGCTTATGTAATGTTAAGGTTAGATAAAACTATTAACGTGATATAAATTACAAGAGAATCGAATTTCATATCTAATGAAGTTGCATGCTTACTTCATCTTTAAAGGCATTTAAATAAATTCTGGGATACTAGTGTTATTAATCCAGCGTATGAAACAAGTCTTCAATACATCATATATGAAATTAAATTTGACTTTTTTGAGCTAGTTGAATCCTTATAATTGAAAAATGGGGTTAAACCAGATTTTGAGCCTAGTCAACGAGTTTTAATTCAATCTAATTTTTCGATCCAAATTGAATTTTTGTCACTTTTGATTTTTATGTTAGATAAGCTTTAAGTCCTTACCGATTAGCAATCAAATCAGTTCTATCGACCGAGTTAACCCAATTTTCAAAACATGGATTAGAACTACTATAATGCCTTGAGTTATAAGAATCTGAATAGCATGCTTGGATTAACCCGAATTCATAAATGACCCGATAAAATAAATGGTTATAAAAAAATTTTTAATTAGTTAATAATAATAAGAAATTTTAAAATAAATAAGTGTTGTTAAGATAACAACAACAACAATAATAATAATAACAACAACAATAAGGGAGTCCCTATAATTCTCTAGATAAAGTATCTTGGCCATAGAAAAATAAATAACAATTAAATAAAATAAAAGAGAAATAAGAAAAAAAAGAAAAAAAGGAAGGGAGGAGGAAAGAGGGAGAACATGGGAGACCAAAATCCCCACCGTCAGCCGACTTATGGCATTACGCCGGCTACACCATCATCGATGATTTTTAATGCCACTGTTGTCCCTCCATTCGCTGGATTCAGTTCGCAAACTACTATCCGCGATGTTTATCCTCAACCCGACTTCTCTCTCTTTGCTGCATGCTTCTTTTCCTCCCTCCGATGACTTGCAACAACAACCAGCAACAAGCATAACACCAATGAGTCCTCAAGGATGAGGCACTTATCCTGGTGTCCTCCTTCCATCCCCAATTGATGGCAACGAGTAGATTGGAGAAAGGAGCAGCTAGCAATTTCGGTGCAAATTTTGACCAAACAGTGGGGTGTTGGGGCACATGAACAATGTCATAGAACTTCCATTGATGCCAATTGCCTTTAGGTATTCTTGGGTCATGCCGGCAAGGCTTCGATCAAGCTCCGATGAAGTTCTGGAGAGGACAGTAAAGGACCGAATGAGGAAAAATGCAAAAATTTTATTTTAACTGGTATGTGACAACCAAAATTGCCTTTGTTGATTTAATTTTAATAAATTTTGAAATTTGTTAAGATTCATTTAATTTTTGTTTTTACCAAATGTCTATTGCTGTGATTTTATTTTGTATAATGTGTTTGGTGGTTGAGTTAGTTAAGTAACAGTAAAAAATGGGTGGTGTACAAATTTTAAGGTAAGGAAGATTAGGGAGTTTGATTAAATTGTTGATAATATACAAAGGTTAGTTAACTTAAAGAAATAAATCTAATTAAAAGTGAGGTAACACATGAGGCTTAGTTTTTTTTTAATAGGACTAGTGATGTATATTTATAGAACCTATGATGCTGTGAATTATACATTCATGGGATTTGTCATTGAGTTTACATATACTGCCTGTCAATATTAGGAAGGAAATCTTCCTTGTTACTAACGACGAAATGTCTAACCATAAAAGGAAAAATTTGTCTCTGTGTTTTCACTTTTAGGTGCAAGCTAGGAACTTATATTTTGTCATGCTTATGTAATGTTAAGGTTAGATAAAACTATTAACGTAATATAAATTACAAGAGAATCGAATTTCATATCTAATGAAGTTGCATGCTTACTTCATCTTTAAAGGCATTTAAATAAATTCGTGGATACTAGTGTTATTAATCCAGCCTATGAAACAAGTCTTCAATACATCATATATGAAATTAAATTTGATTTTTTTGAGCTAGTTAAATCCTCACAATTGAAAAATGAGGTTAAACCAGATTTTGAGCCTAGTCAACGAGTTCTGATTCAATCCAATTTTTCGATCCAAATCGAATTTTTGTCACTTTTGATTTTTATGCTAGATAATCTTTGAGTCCTTACCGATTAGCGATCAAATCAATTCTATCGACCGAGTTAACCCAATTTTCAAAACATGGATTAGAACTACTGTAATGCCTTGAGTTATAAGAATCTGAATAGACTGGTTGGATTAACCCAAATTCATAAATGACTCGATAAAATAAATGGTTATAAAAATTTTTTTAATTAGTTAATAATAATAAGAAATTTTAAAATAAATAAGTGTTGTTAAGATAACAACAACAACAACAATAATAATAACAACAACAATAAGGGATTCCCTATAATTCTCTAGATAAAGTATCTTGGCCATAGAAAAATAAATAACAATTAAATAAAATAAAAGAGAAATAAGAAAAAAAAAAGAAAAAAAGGAAGGGAGGAGGAAAGAGGGAGAACATGGGAGACCAGAATCCCCACCTTCAGCCGACCTATGGCATTATGCCGGCTACACCATCATCGATGATTTTTAATGCCACTGTTGTCCCTCCATTCGTTGGATTCAATTCGCAAGATCTGTGTTTATCCTCAACCCTACTTCTCTCTCTCTCTTTACTGCATGCTTCTTTTCCTCCCTCCGATGACTTGCAACAACAACCAGTGACAAGCATAACACCAACGAGTCCTCAAGGATGAGGCACTTATCCCGGTGTCCTCCGTCCATCCCCAATTGCTGGCAACGAGCAGATTGGAGAAAGGAGCAGCTAGCAATTTTGGTGCAAATTTTGACCAAACAGTGGGGCATTGGGGCACATGACCAATGTCATGGAACTTCTCTTGATGCCAGTTGCCTCTAGGTATTCTTGGGTCACGCCGGCAAGGCTCCGATCAAGCTCCGATGAAGTTCTGGCGAGGACAGTAAAGGACCAAATGGGGAAAAATGCAAAAATTTGATTTTAACTGGTATGTGACTACCAAAATTGCCTTTGTTGATTTAATTTTAATAAATTTTGAAATTTGTTAAGATTCATTTAATTTTTGTTTTTACCAAATGTCTATTGCTGTGATTTTATTTTGTATAATGTGTTTGGTGGTTAAGTTAGTTAAGTAATAGTAAAAAATGGGTGGTGTACAAATTTTAAGGTAAGGAAGATTAGGGAGTTTGGTTAAATTGTTGATAATATACAAAGGTTAGTTAACTTAAAGAAATAAATCTAATTAAAAGTGAGGTAACGCATGAGGCTTAGTTTTTTTTAATAGGACTAGTGATGTATATTTATAGCACCTATGATGCTGTGAATTATACATTCATGGGGATTTGTCATTGAGTTTACATGTACTGCCTGTCAATATTAGGAAGGAAATCTTCCTTGTTACTAACGACGAAATGTCTAACCATAAAAGGAAAAATTTGTCTCTATGTTTTCACTTTTATGTGCAAGCTAGGAACTTATATTTTGTCATGGTTATGTAATGTTAAGGTTAGATAAAACTATTAACGTGATATAAATTACAAGAGAATCGAATTTCATATCTAATGTATGAAAATCAAATTTAATTTCATACATGATGTATTGAAGACTTGTTTCATAGGCTGGATTAATAACACTAGTATCCATGAATTTATTTAAATGCCTTTAAAGATGAAGTAAGCTTGCAACTTAAATGTAAACGAAATAATTTAGCTTAGCCTTAGTGTGCTAATAAACTATAAGATTTAAATTAACGAAATTTCAGTTCGATAGATTAATTTCGTATTATTTATTAGATTTGGTTTATATACTTAATTGGATGCATTAGCCCAAAGATTACATCTCTCTTATACTTAGCCAAATTGGTTAACTGAAATAATTGACAGGCTTTTGGCAAAAATAAGAAATTAATTAAGATGTATAATTTTGAACATATATATTTAGAGTTAGGAAGCATCAAGTAGGTACTAAATAAGAAAGATAGAAAATTGGTTATATACGTTTGACAACTGGTTAAGCATGTGATTAAAATTTAAAGAAAGCAAATTAGTTAATTTTAGATAAAGCATTAGACTGCAAAATTTATTTAGTTAAATTTTATTCAGTAAATAATTCAAATTATTTACATAAATTTGTGTGAAGTTAACATACTTGAATTGTTCCTATTTGGCTTTTTAGTTTGTCATTTCGTGTTGTCTCTATAAGAAGTTATGATTATAATGAAATGGTAAGTTGCTATGCTATATAGTTTTTATAGAAATAAATACGTATATCTTGATTTAAATAATTTTTTAGTAACAATTGCGTGAACTAGATTGGGTTATATACTCAATACTATGATGAATGTATAAGTATGCTTACAAAACTTATGTATATATATTTGAATAAATTAACTGATGAGAAGTTCACAAAACTAATGAGAATTCGAGATTAAAATGGGCGACAAGTGGAACACTACAGGGCCTATGATAATAATGACGATGAAAGAGACAAGTATTGAGAATAAATAGTGCTGACATATATATGATGCTATTTATTTTATTTAATGATGATTTTATATTTGCCTTTAGTAAAACTAGATAAGAATTGGAGTAATGAGATACATATGTGTGTGTAAATATATAGTTAATAGAAAAATTATGAATGTTTATAACGAGAAATAATGTTGAATAGACTGTATGATTCGGAGAACTCGGTCCCATATTTGATTCCCTTTTATCCAACTCGGTATACAATTTCGTTGAATTTTACTGGGGGCAAATATAAAAAATAAATAAGTAGTTAAAACTCTTATAAAGATACTGTAATGAACATAGTAAATAGCTTGTACTATGGTGAACTATGCACTACATAATTTGCTATAGCCTAATACAACTAGGAATATATGTACATAAATATAGGTATGTGTATGTATGCGATTTTGTGTGAATGCTTGAAATTTGATATTTGTGCTCAATTGATTTTATTTAGCGAGTAATTTATATGAAATAAGGTACCGACTTGGAAATTGACCACATGATCTCATACAATTTAAAAATAATTGAGTACATTTTTTTTAGAAAATCGTTTGTATAAATTATATTTGAAATTTTAATATTTATTGTTTATGCTTATGTGCATTATATATATATATATATATATATATATATATATATATATATATATATATGATTTTGTACGTGAAAATTTAAGGTGTTATAAAAGTATTTTTTTAACTGTATAACTGAAGAGGTATATTCGGTAGTCACCACTAAGCTTTTAACTTAGCGCAAAGTTTTCTTTTTCGCATGCAGGTTTTAGGATATTATTCTTGAGATTGATGCAGACGGGTTGAGGATTTGTTGATTCACGAGGAATATAGAGAAGAAGAGTTTCTGAGGGGTTTTCAGTGTGATTTTGGCATATACATTAGATGGATAGTTTGAGAAGTTATTGTAAAAGTGAGTTTTGTATTATTTAATTAAAATTAAGTTATGTATGTAAAATTATAGCTTGCGTATATAAGATTATTGTATATGATTATATTTGAACTTTGATTAAACTGAGTTAAATTATTAAGGAAGATGGGAAAATATTGTGTTGAAGTTTGAAATGAAGTTGGATGATAGGATAGATGAAAGAGAAGTGTGTTGAGAATCTTTTTGGTAGGGAGTTTTTAAGGACTTTTAAGGGGAACTCTGCCAAAATTTTTATAAAGTAAATAATAATTGTTAAGATAATAATGTTTCTAGATAGACAAATTTGTGTTAGCCCTAAAAAAGAAGCCTAAATCCGAGTATGACATTCGGTATCTGAACCTTACAACCATAGTTATTAAAATCGAATCGGATCGACCGGTTGAACCACAAATCGGTTGGCTAGCCGGTTGGTTTAACAACTAAAAATCGAATTGGCAAAAAATCGGGTTGAACCGGAGAGCCGAACAAAACCAAATTTTTTGCTAAAAAAAGTATAAAAAAAATTATTTTTTGTATATTTTCACCCACCCACCCATCCACACACACACACACACACACACACATATTATATATATATATATATATATATGTATGTATATGTATATGTATATGTATATATAAATTTTTATTATTTATTTATTTGAAAAAATTAGTATTTTAAATTTTAAGTATATCACTTAATAATTTAATATACTTATTATATTTTTGATTCATTGTAATCAAATATATATATATATATATAATTTTTATTATTTATTTATTTGAAAAAAATTAGTATTTTAAATTATAAATATGTCACTTAATAATTTAATATACTTATTATCTATTTGAATTTATTATAATTAATATAATTATACTCATATATGCAAGGTTAATACTTTTTATGTTTACTTCATTAGTATTTTATCTAAACATGAAATTATTTTCATGATATGATTGTATTTTTTATGTTTTTAACATATGATATTCAAAAATTCATAATTAATCACTTGTAATAATAAAATTAAAATTATATTTTGTAACTTATTATTATAATATTTGTGATATATATTTAATGTTTGATTAATTTTTTTTTAATTTTTTTACAATAGTATTTAAAAAATTATAATAATTATAATATTTAAAAAAAAAGAAAAAAACCCGATTGAACCGATCGAACCATGAATCTCGAGCCTTATCGGTTCTTTATTTGGTCCGGTTTTAATAATATTGCTTACAACTGACTGGATATAGGGTGTTACAACTACTATACTATCCATTTGGGCTAGCATGCAATCTATTTGAGCCACCGTACTACCCATTTGGGTCAACATGCTACTCATTTAGATCAATGTGTAGCAAATTTATAAGTCAATCCAAACCTATCAAGGTATTGGTTTATTTATAACTTATAAATAATGGTATGTTTATTTATGACACAACCTACATTTGGTCCAACCCGGCCCATTTTCCACCTTTTTAGCTATTATCAATTCTATAAAATAAATTGTAAAAAACTTATTTTAGTGGCATTGTTGCATATCCAAACATATTCATGTTTTTGTAGTTGTCATTGAGTAAAACATGAACAATTCTTGGTTTGATTCAAAATAACAAGTAAAGAAGGATCATACCATATAAAGATCAAATAGCAGGTGAGTACATTTAACTATTATCCCTTCTACAAAAATAAATTACAATAATCATTGCATCTCTAAATATAAGCGTACAAATATAGACTGTCCAATCAGAAAAATGCAACTGATAAAAAAATCTAAATATACGGAGATATGGGACAATTTTTTAAATAATGCAATTAAAATAAATATTTATCAAAATGGGGTGTTTCAGATAAATTTTATGAAAATGGGGTCTTACCTGAAATCGCTGACAGGTGGGGCGGTATTGTCGGAGGGTGTCAGTCGTGGCAGAGGAGAGAGGGGGACTGCAAAACCTGAAATCGCTGGTGGGTCCAGCGATTTCACGTCTGAAACCGTCGGTCCCACCAGCAGTTTCAGCTTTTGCAGATTCCTCCCCGGTCCACGAGCTTCCCGCTTTTTGGAAAAAAATGCCCTGTGTTATCTTGTCGATTGGACCCCGACAAAGAGGGAGTTTTAATTTTTTTTAAAGGCAAATGCCCTATATCTTAAGGGAGTGGCTGGATTTGTGGTCGTCTTCCTCCCATTCTCTCCTCCTTGCTCCTCAATCTCCTTCAAGAAATTGGTAAGTTTTCTTTCTTTGTTTCATCTTTCATCTTTTGTTTGTTTGTTTCTTTGATTTATTTTGTGTTTCATAATAAGCATGTTATATTATGTTTTATGTTATATTTAATAAAATAATCATAATAATTATAATTATAAAAAATGAAATAGTAATTATTTATAAATAATTAAATAAATAATATTAAGTAGATAATTAGAGAAAACATGATTATAGTTATTTTGTAATGTTATGATTATAGTTATTTTGTAATGTTAGGGTTAAGTATGCAAATAAAAAAATTAATAATAATTATTAAATGTGAAAATTTTATTTGGTTATTATTTTAATATGATTTTAAAAATTTATTTTGTTAGTATTTTAGCATGTATTTAGTAATTTGTATTAATATGATTTAATTTAATTAATATAGCATGTATTTAGTTATTTATTTGGGTATTAATTTGATATTATTTGAATGTAATAGACATTTATTTAATTGATTATTAATTTAATATGTTATTAGTTATTTGTTTAATATGATTTTTAATATGATTATAGAGTTAAATAATTTAGAGTTAATGAATATGAATTAAGTTAATTAATTTGTTATTATTTTATACTTTTATAAAAGATAATACATTTTATTTAGTTCAACAGTTGAATTAAATTGTATTGTTAGCCTCTTAGTTGATGTAAAAATTGATGACGAATAAATTAACTGTTAATTTTAGTAATTTGTGGTATGAATAAATTTAAAAATATTGTTAATGGTGTTAAATAATTTTTGACAGGTGATATATATTAGACGGTTGTATTTTGATAAATATTTTTGCGACGAGCGGAGAAAAAAATGTAAGATTTGTATATAATTTAAATATTGAAAATAAATTAAAAAAAATTAATTTATGTGTATGTAGAAAAAAAAATTATTATCTATATTGTTGTAATTGTTATACCAATAGTCAATTATGAAATATTAATTTTTTACATGCAATATTAATATATTGTTCTAAAAAATTTAAGTAATTTAAATTGCATTATTTTACTGAATAATATTGATATGGACATAGAAAGAATTATTTATGAAAAAAATATTTACAATGTAGAGATAACATTTATTATCGAAATCACAGATAGGGTAATAAAAGATGGATCAATTTAGAAACCAAGAATACATTAATCCCAGACCCATCGTGAATGATGTACTAACGCTTGGAGGCAAACATCGAGCCGATGTTATTTGGAACGGACGGATAATTTTTTTATATAACCGTAATAAACTTTTATGTAGGTACATAATTATTTATATAATATTCATACCTTATTTAATTATTTTTAGGCACAACATAATGTGTTGGTAACACGCAGAGTTGGCGTGAGTAATCATTATAGAAACATTGATGATAGAATAATTTCATACATACGAGTAGCAGGATTTTATGGCGTGTCACAAATAGGTGTGATGAATGTGAATAATAATTTAGTTACTTCACTGGTTGAGAAGTGGTGACTAGAGACGCACACATTTCATCTTTCGGGACAATCTCACTGCAGGATATTGCTGTATTAACCGGATTGCCCATCAATAGACGTCCTGTAACTGGACATCTATACCACGATTGGGCTTATGAATGTGGCCATTTTTTAGGTCAGGTTCTTCCAGAAAATGAATTCAGGGGACACAGTATAAAAATGTCATGGTTGGGGAGATGTTTTAATATTTTGCCACCCGATGCTCAGGCATGGATTCTAAGGTGTATTGGTGGCTTATTATGTCCAACACAATCAAATAATTACACACACTTGATGTGGCTGCCATTGCTAGAAAATTTACAGGTTGTAGGTGAGTACAGTTGGGGATCTGCTGTCCTCGCATGGTTGTATAGAGAGTTATGTCGTGCAACCAAACCCAAAGCCAATTCACTTGGTGGATACCTACAATTATTACAAATGTGGGCCTGGAAAAGGTTGCCTCATATTCGTCCTGAATTTGTCGATCAGCATGTTGTTGATCAGTCCATGCCTTATGGATGCAGGTAAAATATAGTTATTTTATATTAAAAATTGTTCATTTAATTTGCTGAATGACAGTGGATGGTTGAAAATTTTCAGGTGGCGATCCGGATATATAATCCTCGCCATCACTATCTGCAATCATGTTAACTGTTTCAGCCTCAACATCATCATTAGGCGATACATAATCATTGTACATTGGAACATCTTCAAAATCATCATCCTCTCCCAAAGCCATTGATGATTCTTGTCCATAATCTGCAGTGTTAGCATTATAGCCAGTTCCCTCGCTTGCACCTATATTTTCAGTGTTGCCGAAAATGCTATCACAAAGTAAATCTACATCTCTTCTATTGAAAGATTGCCCATGCTGACTAGTCGTTATATCTGTAACCTGTTGAACAGAAGGCTGCTGATTGATATCAGGAATATGGAAAACAAAATGGCGTTGACTATCAGGTGGAACATGAGAAATGGATCATCGTTGCCTGTCATCAGGTACATGGGAAATAGAACGCCTTCGACTGGCACCTGGGACATGGAAAATCGAATATTGCTGACTATCAGGTTCTGTAACATGACTTGGTTGTGCAACTACTCCCCCAACAAAATTTCTCTCACTGGAATGACTTTTCGATCTGTTTCCAAATAGTGATTTACTAAAAAAATCACCAACCCTTCGGCTAATTGATCGCCTGAGTTGACCCACCATTGCATTAGGCACCTGGCTAACTGATTGGCGCAATTGAGCTTGACTTGAACTGACACTAACCTGGGTTCCAAGTAATTCACCATCCAATCGAGTTATAGATTGTCTTAGCTGACTGGATTGTGTAGGCTGACTAGGGCCGACTTCATTAAACATTTGCTGACGACCTGCCTCAATATTTTTTCTTTCCAATGCCTCACTTGTATATTGATATCCCTGTCCATAAATGGGCCGACTAGCTCCTGCACCTCCCTCACCAACTTCAATAATTAATTCCACCAAGTTATAATCATCATATCTAATCAAATTATCATAAATTGCATCTATATCTTCGTCATCCGACAAATCCATGAAAATCCAACATAATGATCCGCAATTGTACATTGGACTTTTGTAAATTATTCTAGAAATCACATCGTTCATACCTAATCCCAATTTCACGTGAATTTTATGAACCAATTCAGGAAGAGTTAGCTTATTTTTAACTCTCATTCTCCTTGTAACTGCATTTGGACCACATACATTGTATTGAAAACCTGACGCTCCAACACTTATTTTTCCTCCGGTGTGCAAATAAAAGTCAGTATATGTCGATATCTCTCAACTACCTATATGTGAAAAATATTAAAATATTTCATTAATTAATTTATATAATTTTATTTATTCAATAATAATTATTATTTCTTTTATTATATTTACGCATAATAATAATAATAATAATTAAATAATAAAAATTAAGATAATCACAATTATGATTACAATAATAATATCAGTAACCATAATAATCAAAATAATAATATTAAAAAATTAATAATAATAATAAAATTATTGATAAAAATATAAGCAGCCACGACAGCGATGATAATAAAAACAACAACAATATTCATAACAACAAAAAAATAATAAACTACTAATACTATTGTTTACATATTATACTGCAATTATACTATTTATATATATATATATATATAATAATAATAATAATAATAACATCACTTATTTATTTTTTTTCCTAATGATTGTCTAGATCTACAGTATAAAAAAATTAATAGAATATAATTAACAAATTACTTTTTTTTATTAGCTACACAGTTGTGATTTTTAAAGTTTCTTTGTTGCGCATTTCGATCATTTTCTGTATTTTATTAAATAAAATTATAATCATCATATATTTAAAATAAAATTGAACATATATAATTATACATAAAAATAAATAAATATTTACTGACCTTCTACGATAATACTGTAGAAATTATTATTGATCTGACATAAACATATTGTTTACTTAGATTATTGTCAACACACGAATAAAAAATGAAATAGAAGAGTTTATAATTTTTCGTTGCAAGGAAAACGGCAAATGATCGGACAATATTTATATAGGGGTGGGGAAGCAATATTTTAATGAAGCAAGGAAGGGGGCCGGTTTTCACACCTGAAACCGTTGGTGGGACCAGCGATTTCAGACCTGAAACCGCTGGCCCCACCAACGGTTTCATAGCCATCTGCTCCTGCGGTTTCACCGACTCACTAACAATACCGCGTCATCTGTCAACGGTTTCAGACACACAATCCTATTTTGATAAAATTTTTCTCAAATACTTTAATTTAGTAATTATTTATTTAAATTACATTATTAAAAAAATTATCCCGAGATTATTTGCGCCCGCCTATTAAATTACTATTTGAATTAAAAGTGGAACGATGATTATTAATTTAAAAAAAAAAAGGTAGAAAAATGAAAAAGAGAATAAACGTGGCAGTCTCCTAAGCATAACTACCAACCTACGTTTGTCCGCCAAACCCCTCCTCTCCCCTCCCGCTTACCACAAAATTCATGTTCACCAACCCCCACCAATTATTAAAAATTATAATTATTTTTCTCAGAAAATAATAATTGAAAAATTATAAAATGGCTATTTCCACGTCATATATACTCACATTCTTATCCATTTCGCGTCCCATTATCCTTTTTAATTTTGTTATATTTTAATTTAATTCATTTCGTATTTCACTATATCCATTCAATTTCTCTACTTCACCAACTCCCCTCCTCACCAATCTATTCTATTTTTCCTTTCATATGATTTTGTGAATTTTATTTTATTTTTATTTTCATTCGTCAATATCTAATTCTCTTTAATGTACCATATTATTTTATATTCTTATTTTAAATGATAAAATATCTTCTTCTTTTTTTTTTTTATATACAACCGGAAAAATTGTGAATTGTACTTAAAATATCCGACACTGAAAAAATTACGAATTAAAATTAAAACCTTTTATTATATTAATTTTAATGCTGAAATGTCTATTTAAAGATAAATAATAAAATATTTAAATTATTTTCTTATTTTAAAATAATACCTTTTCTTTATTTATATGTATACAAAATATAATTTAGTTGCTTACTGCATAAAATTATACCTGCACTTATAAAAAAAATAAATAAATTCAATACTTATATCTTTTAAGTTTCTTTTTGGCATATAAACTTTAATTATACCAGCTTTATAAACACCTGGACTTTTAATATATGTTATTGACATGTGAACTTTAATTATAATAACTTTATAAACACTTAGCATAAAGCCCATAATTTGTTATGATTAAGTTTGTTATAATTAAATTTTAGGTGCTAAATAAAACACCTAGAAAGTGGCATTTATAAGGTTATTAATAAAATTCAGTTACCAAATAAGACAATTAAAAAGTTCAAATATAGTGATTAATTTTTTTTTACAAATTTAAGTGTGATTTTATATATTATGTCTAATTTATTCGAACAGTTTATTTTGAAGAATTATTTTTAAAATTATAATATCACAATCTGAATATTAGAGAAAGAATTTATTTTATTTTTTATCTTTGCAACTTTTTTTTTTATTAAATTTAAAAATCAATTATTTTTTTGAACTTTTATTTTGATTAATTTAATGTCGGATTTTATTTCGATATTTAATTAATTGCTTTAATTATTAAAAATTTAGTGAATATTCATGAACGTAACTATTTATTCTCATATAGAAAAAAATGTGCTTTATTAAATTTTTCATTCGGAAAAAATAAATTAATGAATTACAAAGAGATTTTCTTGTGAATGTAATGGGAACTGAGGCCTTATAATTTTTATAATTAATTTTTGTAGGGTATGCGTAGTGTATAAAAAAAGTTATGTATTTAAAAAAAAAATTAATGAATAAAAAAGGTTTTGTTTATTAAAAAAAAAAGAGAGACAGATTTCAATCTAGTGCAATGTCTCTCCTACCAGAACTCAGCGGCCGCTTTATTATAAATAGACCGAACACCATGAAAGATGTGATGTGAGAGAAAGTTGTTCCCTTGTTGCTTCATAAATTCTTCAACTTCACTCTTCAGATTCTCCGTTTTTCTTTTTTTCTGGTAAGTTTAATCACTTCCATTACATTTTATTTGATCATTTTCTTCGACTAATCAATTAATAACGCCCTTTTTTTTTAATTCAACAGAAAAAAATCACGATCTTGGTATCAAAGATTTGCCTCTGCGAAGCAAGACATTGACTAAGAGTTTAAAACTTGGGATTTACTGTTGAAATTTGGCCTCCTTCCTGATTAATGGACGCTAAATTTGCACAGGGATTGCAATTTTCAGCGACATGGGTCGATTCGGACCAGTTCGTGAGGAAACATTCAGCTGGTTCGTTGAGGTTTTCGAGGAGATTGAAGGAAAATCAGAGGATGCAAGTGGTGGTTTCAGCTCATTTTCAGCCTTTGAGACTTAGAAATCGGCATAGATCGGACTCTTTGGAGATTTCATGTTCTTACAATAATTTTCCAGGTAGATATATTAACTGCATAATCATTTTTGTTTCTTTGAGTTTAAACTTTATTTTAGAATTTTGGTTTTTGGTGTATTTGGTAGGTGAATATGCTAATTGGTGTCATATATATATATATATATATATTGCCCTTTTCAACGCAACTGCTGTTAATTTCTACTTGAATTGGAAATTAGTGTCATATATATATATATATATATATATATATTGCCCTTTTCAATGCAACTGTTGTTAATTTCTACTTGAATTGGAAATCACACGTTTTCCCCCCCTTTTGAAATAGTAGTGATATGGATATTTCTGTTTTCATAAATTGGTTTTTGAGAAACTAAGATGGTAATTCCATCATTTTTTTTATTTGAATTGCGAAATCTGTTGGAATCATAAATTGCTGGGTTTGGGGAATGATTTGATTAATCGGATTGCATTATATTGTGGGATTTGGGTTGAGGGCTTGGTTAATGCAATTAGTCTGCTTTTGGGGTAGTTATTGCAGTTGGGTCAATGGTTATCTGGGTGGCACTAAAGATTCTCAAAATTGGCTTCTTAATGTCTGCTTTCTATTTTAAACGCTTCTGCTGGTCCATGATTTTTTGATTTTTATACGGACTACCAGTATAATTCAAGACCAAACTTTACCAAGGGAAAATAATTGATGAGGTTGTCGTTTCTTTATGCTTATAGAATTTCTCTTCCCGTGTGCGTTCTGGTACTAACAGTTTGTTTTGACTTCTGCTTTTGTAGCTTCAGTTTTGGAATCTGGATGTTTCCATGCTTTTGCCGACGACTCCCTCATTTTGAAGGTCATAATTCATGTCTTCTGATTATTACGCATTTTGGGCTTACAAAATAGATTAGCAAATGCTTTTTTTTTTTTTGGTTCTTTAGTGGTGTTTCAGCATCAATTGTTCTATATGATCTTTGAATGTAGGCCTCAAAGCTGGAACCCGGTTCCTTTTCTTGTCAATTTAAACCACTTTGTTCAAGTATCTTATTAGATAATAAATAAAACTTGCAGAATAAATCACAAGAGGTTGAGCCCTATTTAAATGGAAGATGTATATATCTGGTTGGTCAGTACCTTGTCTCCGTCTTGTGTTTTGTTGGAAAAGGACTTGATTACTCTTGGAGTTAACCAAGGTAAATGTGGAATGCAGGAATGATGGGCTCTGGAAAAACCACTGTTGGAAAGATTCTCGCGCAAGTTCTTGGTTATTCGTTCAATGACTGGTTTGTAAATTTAGTTTCTTTTCTCTTTTCTTTAGGCACTAACTCATGAAAAGCTTTAGAAAAGAACAAATTGAAATCTATCTGTAATTACTTCTATCCTGTCTGACATGCATGTGGAACCTCCATACAGTGATGCATACATAATTTACGCCCCATTTTGGAAAGGAAGCTAGTTCATAGAGTGTTCTTTTCACCTCTCACTATTCCAGGCAATCTGATTTGATTATAGCCTGTAGAAATTCAATTGAAATTTTAAACTCTTATGTGCAGATTATCTGACTGCTACTTAGGTTTCTGCATAATAACATGTATATTCTTTTGTGTTTGTGTTGCTTCAGTGACTCACTGATTGAGCAGGATGTGGATGGAAACTCAGTGGCAGACATATTCAAGCTCTATGGAGAGGGCTTCTTCAGAATGAAGGAGGTACTTATTCATTTGTTGATCAACATTGAACATGCCTTGTTATAAAGGGCTAAATTGAAATAAGTATTAAAATAACTTATTAAAAAGACACTACACTACCTATTCGACCACCACATATCTTGGTTTGGCCAATATTATTTATCTGTTGCTGGTAATCTAATTCTGGGTGCAAAGTCAGTAATGCATTGTTGAGACATGTATAATAATCTGCTTTTGCTTGTGGAATCATAACTTGGTAACTGCAAACTTGCATTTCAGACTGAGATCTTAAAGAAATTGTCCTTGATGCAAAAAATTGTTGTTTCTACTGGTGGAGGTGCAGTTGTACGGTCCGTTAACTGGTAATTGAATACTAATGAATAATCTAATCTTCATTTTCCCTTTTTTTTTGGCTTGCTTCTCTATTTGTCGTTAATGTTTAAACCAGTATAACTTTTGTATGTTTGTCAGGGAATACATGCGAAAAGGAATTAGTGTCTGGTTGGATGTGCCTTTGGAAGCCTTGGCAAAGAGGATTGCAGCTGTAGGGACCGGTTCCCGACCCCTTTTGCATCATGCATCAGGCGATGCATACACAGAGGTAGCTTCTTTATCATCCATCTTCTAGTTAATATACACCATAGCTTCAAAAGTGAAGATTAGTTTCATAGTTCTATATCATCTCACGTGGTGCCCTTTAAAAACTTCCTACAGGCTTTCAGCCGCTTGTCTACACTTCTTGAAGAGAGAGAAGGATGCTATAGAAATGCTAATGCTAGGGTTTCTTTGCAAAGTATGTATATCATAAATCTGTATGTTATTTGAATAGGATTTCGAGTCTTTATCCTTAGATTTTCAAAGTTGTATGTCAAACATCTGAAGACGAGTGTTTCTATGGCACAGGTATTGCAGAAAAGCTAGGACATAGAGATGTATCTAGCATCTCACCTACAAGAATTGCTATTGAGGTAATTTCACTTCATGATACATTCTTTTACTCGGTATTCGCCTGGTGCTATGTTCAAAAGAAAAACTTGGAACTCATGTAAAACTAGGACAGCAATTCTCTGATAATTTCTTAGCTTCATCATGAGTGCTGAATCGCCCATTTATTATTAGCCTACAACTTTTTTTTTTATTGGAAAGTAATGAGTCAACTAATTGGCTACGGTAAATTTGACAGGCAGTAGAACAAATTGAAAATATCCTAAAGGAAGAGGAAGGCATGCCTTGGGAATGAGAATAAAGTGGTATAATGCTTTAGTGGAAATCTTGGAATGCCATGTTTCTATTTTTATGAGAGGAACATGGCATCAGGCATTTATTTATATATTTGTTGTGGGAGATCATGTGTGAGATTCATGTTGTAATGTAATTGTATATACGGTGAATTGACACGTTCATCTCCTTTGTGGAGTTATTCGGCCATGTTTATGCAAGTGCAGGGCAGGTTGATTTTTGCAGTCCGACCTGGCTTCCTACCCTTGCTGACTGGAGTTTATATGCGTTTGCTATTTTACTGGGAAAGCCTAAGGTCTCCTCTTATATATATATATGTATATAGATATATAGTATTTTCCACTTTTTAGCTATTATTTAGTGAACATTACCATCTGCAATATGATTGATGGTTAAAAAATGGGAAGTACGCAGGGCAATGCCCTCTTTCTACGTTGCACTTACTCTCTTCGTTGCTGCCTGGAACACAGCTTTTGCTTGACATGTTTGACTTTTGAGCAACCTTCATTTAATGTCATCCATATCACCCTCGTAATCTTCAACTGATGGCCTGAAACGGGTTTAAAACCCGATAACAGAAAACGGATAAAAGAGGAAACCCATATAAATAATGCTCAACATGTCGGAGTACTCGGTCTACATACTGATAAAATAATTAACCAAAGTTCTCAATTATTGCCATCCTGATAATTTGGATGCATTTTTCCCTCCTGATTGGATTTCATGCTTTCTGAGATGGTAATGAATTTCATTTTTTTTCTTGGAGTAAGGGGTGAGCAAAAAAAATCGAAATTTTCATTAATTGAAAAATCGATTGAAAATTGAATCGATTTTTAAGAGTGTGTTTGGTAACATTTTTTATTTTTTAAAATTTATAAACTGTTTTTAATTTTTGTTATTTATTTTTCAAAAACTGCTTAAAAATTAATTTTCTATTTACTTTTTAAAAAATATTATAATATCCATTAATACATATTCTACATATATATAATCTAATTATTAATATTAAATAATAAATATTTAATAAAATTTAAAATTTAAAATATATTACATTCAAAAAATCATAATATGGTGGAAGTGGTGGTAGCGACGACAGTAGCAGTATGGTGGTGGTAGCGACGGTGGTAGCAGCAACGATAGTCTGGTGGTGGTAGCGATGACAGTAGTAGAGATGGCAGTGCAGTGACGGTAGTAGCGATGATGGCAATGACAGTAGCAGTGGCGACAGTCGCGGTAACGATGATGGTGGTGGCGGCAACGGTTTGGTAGTGGTGATGGTGCTAGTAGTAGTATGGTAGTGATGATGGTGCTAGTAGCAGTGTGGTTGTGGTAGTGGTGGCAAAGATGGCAGCGACAATGGTGATGGCGGCAGTGGTGGCAACGACAGTGATGGTGTGATGATGGTGGTGATAGTAGTAATGTGGTGACGATGGTGATGGCAAAGATAGTAGCTGTAGTGGTGGCGATGGTAGTGGCAGTAGTGGCGATGGCAGCGGCAATGGTGGCGGCGGTGTGGCAGTGGCGGTGTGGTAGTGACAGTGGCATAGCAGCGACGGTGTGGTGGCGGTAATAGCGGTGGTGGTGGTGGTGGTGGTGGTGGCGGTGGCGGGGGTGTGACGGTGGTGGTGGTGGCGGTGGCGGCGATGTGACGGTGGTGGCGGTGGAAGTGGTGGTGATGTGGTAATGGCGGTGGTGTGGTGGTGATAATAAGGATGAAATAATTAAATTATTGATAAAAATAAAACCATAAAAACCACATTTTAAAGATTTTTAATTTTTGTTTTTGTTGCCAAAATCACTTCTTAAATTTTTGTAAAAATGAAAACGGAAACAAATTTGCCGAACATGTTTTTGTTTTATTTTTAAGAAAAAAAAACAAAAAACCAAAAATAAAATCGTCCCAAAACGCACCCTAAGTTAATCGAATCAAAATTTTAGTTTTATGATTTTTATTTTTAAATCAATTCGAAACTGAATCGGTTATATATATATTTATAAATTATATTTTAAATTTTACATTTATATTTTTTAATATTTATTTAATTTATAAATATTATGATATATAACTTTGTAAAATATTATTGAAATACATATTTTTAGTAAATAAATATTAAAATTATCTTATTATTATTATTATTATATGTGCATAAGTAGCACTCTGTTATTAGTTTCATATTGAATATATTTAATTTTTATAATTAATTATGAAAATTTTATTTTTATTTTGATTTTTTTAATGAATATTGTATTTAATTTGTTTTTTTCATTTCTAAAGCATTTTTAACTATTAAAATGATATTATAAATTGTATAATTTATTAAATTTATATATTAAAATTTTTTAGTAGTTAATCGATAAACTGATCCAAAAAATCGAGTTAAAAATCGAAACCAATATAGTGATTAACTAAAATTAATGAACTGATTTAATAAAATTATTAATGAACCGGCATGCTCACCTCTGCCTTGGAGCATTTGTTACAACTATTCAACTATTCAATTTTGCACTTTTATTGATATTAATAATCCAATCTTTCTTTCTTTCTTCTTCTTCTTCTTTTTTTTTTTTTTTGTAATTGATAATACTTGAAAAAATTGTATTATAAAGCTCATGAGCAAAAAGCCTGTAAGTAAAAGGCACACAAAAGGCTCCAAAATCGGCTAGCCAAACACAGAAAACGAGGCCATTCGATCGGACGTGACCTCACTCTGATACGGTACAGCTGTTTGACACACGTCACCGTCAAATCAATATTACCTATATAATAAGGCATACTTACTTGAGAGTAGACCGACTATTCAAAACATTGTTTACAGTTTTATCGAGCTCTATAAATACCAGGTTGGTTTGTAAAAACACTTACTCTTTTTCTCTTTAAGTAATAAATACTTTCTCTAAGAGACTTTCCTCCTATTACTAACTTAAATATCGAAATACTAATACTTAGAATACCGAAAAAACACCTTTTTGCAGGTTCTTTTTTATTTTAGTCCGATTGAAGATCGCTTCCCAAACCATCAAATCTGTTCTTTTTTCTATACGAAAATATACCCATCTTTATGAAGATTTGTGATTTATCAGTAATTGTCTATCTCCATTAAATGTTTCATGAAGAAGAGAGAATATTATAAATTTTCTTAAAGTAATTTTTTTTTTTGGTGGTAAAAGAACTACTCTTATTAATTGGTACTCCTGTTCCATAAGTATAGGCATAGTTTACTTTTAATTCATTCTACACTATAATCCACTTTTGTTATGCATATAATATTCAATTTATCCCTATATTATAATCCAATTTATTCTTATTCAATGAACGTTGTAACAGGCAACTATGACATGGACTTCAAATTTTTTTCATTGATCCACAATCCAAAAATTTATTACGGAAAAATAAAATAAATCCTCACTTTACGTGACAATTGAAACTGATCGTATATTCTGGAGCATGGTTGTTAGCTTTGTTTGGGTTCAAGTCATGTTCTTCATGTTTTAATAATAACAATAACAATAACAATAATAATTACAACAGACTTCTAAACATCACTCATCAACCCACTTTAATTATTAGCTTATTGTTCCTCCTCTCCCTCAATATCTACATCCATATCCCTCCCTCTCACAACATTGCACCAGCATTGAAGAGCAATAATACAGCATGTCTATACATATACGCACACCTGTTATTCTTTCAACTTCTTAGCAAGTAGTTATTTCTTATTCAGTCTTCAAAAAACACAGGCAGTAGGCAGTGACTTATTTCGTCTTCAAGCCTTGCACAATAACCCTGCACATACAAGAAATGGCAGCAAACAAGAAATATTAATTACGTGAATCATATATTGTACACTTATGCAAGGAGCATTATTTCATTAACCCCTTTAATTCCCAAAATCAAACTGATGCCACCAAACCAATTGCCTCAAATACATATGAGCAATTTTTTGAACCTTCTGTGCTCACATATCTTAGTAACCTCTTGATTGAAGTCCAACTTACGTCTGGAATCAAGGTGATCAGGCCTTAAGGCTTCACAGGTCCTTTATTGAGAATGAATCCGCTCTTCAACAAAAAATTGCATGGGATAAACATTTTCGGCCTGTGTAATCGAGGTTTTCTAGGAAATTTATGAGATAACAGTATAAAACTCAAAACTCAAAACTGAAAAGACTTGAAAATCAGAAAAATGCACACCCTGCAATCAAAAACAAAAACAGCTGAAGGATCTATGTGCTTTGCTAAATGGTAGACCAATAACCTATATCATCATATTTATTATAATAAGAACTTTAACGCACAAAATTCAGTGCTTATCTTGAATTAAAATTTCTAGAAATATCAAATGAAAGAGTCTTACTATGGACTAACAGAGCAAAGGCTTCATAGAGGCAAAGGAAAAAGTAACAACTACAGCAAAATATCATAAAACGGAAAGAGATGCTTTTCAAATTTATTTTAATCGTTGTTGAAAGGCAAGCAAGCGAATGAGACCAAATACGTGATCACAATAACGAACCCCATTAGGAATTACATGAAGACACTCAAAATACATTGTAAGTATTTATTTATCATGCTTAATGTGCAAAGAATACAACTTTAACAACTGAGGAACCCAAAATACCTTTTTCCTTCAAAACACGAGTTAAGAAGAGTAGATGCAGACTATGCTTGCAACGCTAATATTCATTACTAACAAAGCTGCTCTGCTTAAACTAAGCCCAGACAAAAAGCATGCTGTCTAAACAAAGTATATGTGCACATCTTTTGAAAATTTGAAAAAAATGTACTTAAACGATAGGAAAATTTCAGAAAGCTGAGATGCATTTAATCCTACATACCACCCTACAAACTCAAGAATTCATATAAAAATGAAAGGTATAGTTTGCATCATAAAACTATGCCCTGAATTGCTTTGCATATAAAGCTTTTGTAGCACTAAGGTTGTTTTCCTAATTAAGATCATACTACTTCCGGCAACATAATATCAGAAGTGATAAAAACTATCTATATTAAATAACATACTATGGTTAGGATCATACATTAAAAAGAACCATTGGACCAACCATGCAATGCCCATGAAAATAAAAGGTTCGTCAAGTAAATAAATCGAATTGAATTGCAATCCCCACATAATATTATATAATCTTAGAACAACGAATTATAAGAAAAAAAACATACCTGGGTTGGTGTAGCTGACCCTCAAAGTGTAACTGCCAAACAATGGACAATGGAGGACCCAACAGCAGCCTTGTGAATAATGTTACACCATTTGATTTTACCCCATAATTCTCCATTTCGCTTCTTCTTCTCCACTTCAATCTCTGCACACCAAATCTCCATTCCCTTCACATTCCCTGTCTCACTTCCACTCCCTTTTTTCTCCCAAACCACCACCAATTTTCCCCCTAAATTTGCCATTGTTGCTCCGCACAAGAACTTAGGCAACTCCTTTTCCACTCCTTTCAATTCCTTCCACAAACCCAATTCTACATCAAAACCCCGAATCTTACCCAAGTAATCATAACAGTACAAAACCCCATCAACCACACAAGCTCTTCCTCTCCATCCCAAATCCAATTCACTGCCTACAGCCTCCCATTTCTTCGTTTTGGGCTCGTAAATTACCCCATTTCTATCCGCCATTGCATATATTCTATCACTAATAACAGCACTCGCGTGCATCCATTTCTCGCGCAACAAATCATCTCCTGCACTATCCACTAATTCCCAAGTTTGGGTCTTTGGGTCAAAAACCTCCGCCCAATACTTGGATCTTTTAGATGTATCCACCAAACATCCACCGATCACGTAAATTTTTCCGTCCACCACACCAGCAGCGGCGAACTCGCGGGAAACATTCATGCTAGGGATCACCTCCCATGTGTGGAATCGGCAATCCAAAGACCACACGCGTGGGGACGGTATGTCCTTAAGGCAGCCTCCAATAACGTATATTTTAGCGCCAAGAGCGACAATTGCTGCGCCAATTAATGGAGAAGGGGTAGGAGGAACAGGGACTAAGAAATTAGTAGGGTTATTAGGGTTAGGGGAGTTTTGATGAAGTATGAACCAGCATAAGGAGCTTTCGATGGGGAATCGAATAGCGATATAAAGAAGGGGCTCCGATAGGCGGAGAAGGGAGCGGGTGGCGTAAAAGAGCGGGAAGGAGAAGAGAGAACGGAAAGATTTGGAGACAAGAGAGAGGATTGGGTGGTGAGATCGAGGTAATCGGGCTAGTATGTTCAGGGCTATGTCGTTTGGCAGGGAGGGGATTAGAAATGGCAGCTCTTCTGGTGCGGCGACGTCGGTGGTGGAGGACATGATAGAGAACTGGGCCGAAAGTTGAGACGTGGGTGTATTTGTTAATTCGGAGGTGATAGGGTAGTTTGGTGTATGAGATTGATGTATGGGGCATTATTATGTGGGCCCGTTATAATGTTTATTGTAAGTATTATTATTCATTAGAGTTTCACAGTTGTTGAGATGGCCGAGTTGGTCTAAGGCGCCAGATGAAGGCTCTGGTCCGAAAGGGGGTGGGTTTAAATCCCACTCTCAACAATTAGTTAATGTCATTCTTTTTTCTTCTTCTTAGAGAGAGCTGCGTGTATTAAACTCATCCTCCCGCCATTCATACCAAAATCTTATCCACTGCTTCAGCTTCATCTGCATTTGCTTAAAAATTTCTAACAATGGGGAGTTTAATGGCTTCTTCTTTGTCAAATCCTGTATTTAATTATTATTTTTGTTATAAACATCAAAGCAAATTTGGAATCCGAGCATCTTCAGCTGCACCTCGTGTTGATCTCAACACTCTTCAATCCGCTATCGCTATGGTATTATTCATTCTTTGTTCATTTATCTCTAAAATGAAATCTTTTTAAAAACAGTTGTTCAACTTGGTGCAGGAAGACAGTAATGCAGTAAAAGAGGCACTTGTTCAACTAAGAGAAGTCGGTTGGGCTAACAAATGGAGCAGTCAGCCCTATGTCTCTCGTCGTCCGGTCAGTCTCAATGCACTTCAATTTTTGTATCAAATTGATTGATTTTTGGTCAATTAATCTTGTTTCTACCAACTGATTGGTTAATCTTGTTTTTGCCAGACATCGCTCCGGGAATTAACTACTCTTGGAATAAAAAATGCAGAGAATTTGGCAATTCCGAGAGTTAGAAATGATGCAAGTATTGTTGTAATATTGGGTCTTTGCCCCTCTCTATATATGTATAGTTAACGACATTTTGCAGTGATACTACAGGAAGCTTTTCTATTCACAGTAGTGGGATCTACCGGATTTCTGGCACTTCTTGCTGACCAACTTCCTGGGGTAACAAACCCTTAATCTGCAATTAATATTGGAAAATTAAAAAACACATAAATTAATGTTTGTGGTTCAATTATGTTGCTTAGGATTGGGGCTTCTTTGTACCATATTTGATTGGCAGCATTTCTCTTATAGTCTTAGCTGTGGGGAACATTTCTCCTGGGTAAGGCTTTTCAAGTCTTTCTCTATGCAGATACAATTTTTCTTGAAGAGTTTCGATTAAAGCAATGATTAATGCCCTTTTCTACGCAATTGTAGGCTTCTTCAAGCTGCAATCAGTGGTTTTTCGACGATTTTTCCTGATTATCAAGAAAGGATAGCAAGACATGAAGCAGCTCATTTTTCGAGTATTGTTCTCTTTATTGGTCGAATTTGTGAAATGCCTGATTTTATTAGTTATTTGATGAGATGAAGAAGATGTTTTGTATTTCAGTTGCCTATTTGCTTGGCCTACCTATACTGGATTATTCATTAGATACATAGCGGACAGCTTGATGCCAAAGAACTAGACAGGTGCATCTTTAAAAGTTTTTATATATTTTGGAATAACTAATGTGGAGCAGGGAAGATTAATATGGTGTAATAGTTGTGCACAGATTGGCAGTTGTAGCAATGGCTGGACTTGCTGCCGAGGGTCTACAGTATGACAAAGTGGTTGGTCAATCAGCTGATCTTTTCACTCTCCAGGTTTGTTAAACTACAAGTGAAGGTTGTTTTAGAGAAACTGCAGAAGCTAATGCAGATATTAAATATGTGCAGAGATTTATAAATAGAAGCAAACCGCAGCTTAATAAAGATGAGCAACAAAATCTTACAAGATGGGCTGTAAGTAATTTGCTTCTTTAGCATAAACATATATTAAGTGTTGTGGTGAAAGAGTGGCAAAGAGAGAAGGTAATGCAGGTTTTATTCTTGGGATCTCTCCTAAAGAACAACAAGCTAATTCATGAAGCTCTTATGGAGGCCATGTCAAATAAGGCGACGGTATTAGAATGCATCGAAGCTATCGAGAAAGCTGCATAATTACATTTCTGTGGAGAGATTCTTTACTTCAATTGCAAAATTTGGAAAATTAGTCAGTAAAAGTCATATTCTAGTTTGTGTGGACCGTATGTGGAAATGCTGAATTAAGTGGTATATCAACATGCCTAAATATTTTGATGAATAAAGCATATGATGTCATAGTTGAGTATGAGTTTCTTAGAGATTTGCGGCAATGGAGGAACACAATGCACATCCACTTTCTCAGGAGAACAAATACCTTTAAAACTGAAGTTGTGCAGATTTTTGCGGGTTGAGATTTGCTTTTGGACCGTCCGATCGGATGGATATGCGCAATCCGACAGTCCAGATGCATATGTGCACTGGATTACCACTTGATTTTTGCAAATTGATGATTGTTAATGGGTGTTTCATGCTAGAGATGTTACTAACAATTGGATTATAATCCATTGTTTACAATTGCAAAATCTGGATTTGTTTAAAAATCTCTTCTTTCGGTCTTCGATATCTTGAAAAGGCCCATGGGCTTAACCAAGCCCATCATTTCTAACGTTTCACAAAATTCTCTATTTCTCTCTATAAATAAATCCTTAAAACCCCTAATTGTCATCTCTTGAAGTCAGAAGTTTGGCCGCCCAAAATGACAACCCGATTGAAGAAGAACAGGAAGAAGCGTGGGCACGTGAGCGCTGGCCATGGGCGTATCGGGAAGCACCGGAAACATCCAGGAGGAAGGGGTAACGCCGGAGGAATGCACCACCACAGGATCTTATTCGACAAGTACCATCCAGGGTATTTCGGGAAGGTGGGTATGAGATAATTTCACAAGTTGAGGAACAAGTTCTACTGCCCAATTGTAAACATCGACAAGCTCTGGTCAATGATCCCTCAGGATGTGAAAGACAAGTCCAAGGGCAGCAAGGAGAATGCCCCAGTGATCGATGTCACCCAGTTTGGCTATTTCAAGGTGTTGGGTAAGGGTGTGCTTCCTCAGAATCAGCCTATTGTGGTTAAAGCTAAGCTTGTTTCTAAGATTGCTGAGAAGAAGATAAAGGAAAATGGTGGAGCTGTTGTTCTTACTGCTTAAAGTATTTTAGAATCACCATTTTTTTTATGGTTTTTGGTTGAGTTTGATCTATTGAGATTATCTTGAATTTTTGGCTATGTTATTATAATTAGCATCAGATGATATAATTTTTGTTTTTCCTTTGATTTTCATAGAGTTAGTGTTGGAGCGATATTTGAAAGATAAACCATACCAATATTAATTGATTCAGTCGGGACATTCAAGCGGTAAATGCCCATTATAATGTAATTGGAGGCTGCGGTTATTCCTATCCGACAAGGTGTTGGAGATGAATGGAAAAGATTAACTGCTCAAATTAAATGATTCAAATAATAATAATAATAATAATAATAATAATAATGTAAATATATATTTTTTAATAATATCGTAAATATTTTTAATTTTATTTATGACAAAACTAACATTTACAAAAGTAAGTTATTTGAAGTCATTTAAATCATTGAGAAAATTACCCCAAATGCCATCTTTTGTAACTTTTTTTCAAAAAATATAACCCTTTTAAATTTTTTTCATAAATCTTATTTTTTTAATTTTTATTTTCAAAAATACATTTTTTTTTTCAAAACAAAAAGTTCCTTAGCTTCTCCTATTTAGCGTTCTTGTCCTCCTATTCATTCTCCGATCAACGGCCATTAGGTTATTAATCTCAGGAGCTTCACGCAACCACCTCCACCAACTTCTGTATTGTACTCTTCTAAAATCTTTGCCTCTTACCAAATTTCTTAGAAATTTCCATTTCTTCATATTTTTATTCCTGTAATTCCTCTCCCCTGCATTCCAGGAGCTTCATTTCTTCTTCTGATTTTAGTCTCGAAAAAGCTACTGCCGTTCCATCGGCCTCGATAATCACATTCCTGCCATGATAATCACTGGCTTCCTCAGCTCTAGAAAGGTTAGTTGTATGCTTTCTGTTAACAATTTCTTAGGGATATCACAAGCATCTTCTGTTCTTGGTGGGTTTCTTGCTGATGCATATCTTGGTCGCTATTGGACAATAGCCATATTCACTATTATTTATTTTGCAGTCTATAGCAATTCCTTTTCTGGCCTTGAAGTCTTAGGCACTCTTTGCCTGCTGAGTGAGCATTTACTTTGTTGTAGTTGAATCTGGTTATTGATTTTGTGGCCTTTGTTTCAATGTGTATGGTGTTTCTGTATTGGTTTTCTGGGGATGGGTAATGAAGTTTTAAGGAAGAAATATATAGTTATCTTGACGAGGGTGGCTTTACAATGAACCAATTGATCTTAAAGGCAGTAATATGGTCTTATGCAGATAGATAATACAAAATCGAATTGAAATTTTCAATGTTTCTATCTTTGTTGTTGAATTTGACTCATCTCTTGATAACGAGCTGCATATAATTCCTTCAGCTTTTCCAAAAATACCCAACCTTCAGTATTTTGAATACAACTATTATGTTGTACAGAGTACTTTATATTGGTATTAGAGTCTAAAACAACGATTTTATTTTATTGCTGCTTGAGAATATAATTAACTGTTGTTCCGTGAATCGTGTTATGCTTGGGGATGATTTCCATTGATCGTTAAATTACATGAATTTGAAGATTACAATTACTTGATAACCGAATCAGGTGGGATAAAATAGGTGGAGACTTTTTTTATGCTAATGTCAAGGTGAGGATTTGAATTCGTATGTTGCCAAAGAAGGAGAAATCACGTTCTAAGTTTGTAGATAATGTTGTGCATTTAATTAGATTTCAGTGCCATTCCTTTCTGTTGAATGGTTTTTTTGTATGCGTTCTTAATGAAGATTTAATTTGCAGAAGTGGAATTAAAACAGATTCAATTGTAGCAAGAATTGCAGGATTGACAATCGAATAAGACATTGATACGGATAGCGATGACACTCAAACAGGATTATTAACACTCGATCCGGTAGAAAACGAAGCTAGTAAACAAATAAAAGATCATATAAGTTTTCGAAAATTAGCCTATTAATGCCTTCTTGATCCTACGTTTCCCAGAGATTTTCATTTCAAAGCCAATCTAAATTCTTTTATCTTCCTAGACAGAAGATGTTCTTACTACAACTAATAAACCCAATCCCGTTAAAATAGTCTCATGACGTTTATTTTACGTTGTTAGTTATGTAATATAATGTGTTATTCTAATGGCTAATGTTGATGTTTCAACATCTATTAGACTATGTTGCCAAAGAAGGTCGGGAAAGGAGGTGGTGAATTTGGTTGTATATTGTGTATTGCATAAAAGTTCAAAATAAATAAATATATAGAAGCTTTAAAATTAATCATTGAGATTTAAATTTTAATGTTCCATCATATGAAACTATTCTTTCTCTTTGTATATATTTATAGTCGTTCTATTGAGGCAAGTACAATTTTACCAAAAAGTGATATATATTGAATATTTCACTTGCTTATTGCCAATCACTACATGTCGCAATTTAATATAAACATTGATCTTCAAGGGATAGCTGAAAATGCTTAATTACTAAGAGAAATGTTAATATACACATTTAGAGTACTGATTCACAAACATCAAGGTGAATGAAGTAGCTACTATATGGCCCACGACACCAACAAAAATAGTGCAGTCTAAATTTCTTCTGCAGTCACATTCTATACTATTCAAGCCAATGCAACAAATAAAAGAAGAAAATTGAAACAGGAAAAATAACAACATCCACCTCTCCTAAATTACGATGCATCATTCTTTTAATCTTTTGAAAACTTCTTTCGGACCCACTGGATACTCATCATGCATCATCATTGCAAGCTGATTACATACAAGAGATAAGTATGATTTGTCGATTGTCTTTTTTGCATCAACAATAGTCTAAGTTTAAGAAAGAGTACAATATAGATGAATAACAAAGGCAATTGTTTGAAGACAACAAAAGCCACTATGTTTTTCATGTGATACAAATAATCCATGTGGCTGGTTACTGCAATGAGCTTTGAACTATGTGTACATCAAGTATACATACTGTGTACATTAAATACATACTGTGTACAACAAGTACACACTTTATACACCTTGTATACACAGTGTATACACCAAGTACACACTGTGTGTATAAGTACACACCGTATACAATAAGTACACACTATATATACCTTGTATACACAGTATATATACCAAGTATACACTGTGTGTACAACAAGTGCACACAATGTATACGCCTTATACACACTGTGTATACACTATAGACACACTGTGTGTACACCATATACACATTGTATATACCTTATACACACTGTGTATACACCAAGTACACACTATATATACCTTGTACACACTGTATACACCTTATACACATTGTATATATATCAAGTACACCTTGTACACACCGTGTATATATCAAATACGCACTGTTTATAGATAATATACAAAAAAATTGTTAAGCATTATATTAATTTTATATTATCATAACAGAATATAATACATTTTAGATATAAACATAGAGAAAAAAAATAATTACCTTTTGTTTTTTTTGTGTTCTTTAGAATCATAAGTTGATATTTCAATTGCTTTACTTTTTCTTTTTGTCTGTCTTGTGACCACTAAACTTGAGCTAACATCTCCAATTTTGTCAACTGTAAAGTTAAGGAAGATTCATTTAGAAACTTAATGAGCATGCTAATAAATAAATTCCATTGTAACGAGGAAAAAACAAAAAGAAATTAGTTAATTAACAAATGATGATTCTAACCACACAATATCTTTAATGTTTTATCCTAATCTACTCTGAAAAGACATCCAAAACATAAAGAAAAACACATAAACATCTAATCGATTCACTTAAAAAGCTCAAAGCGCACAAATATGCAAGAATTAACAAAATGATGAAACTAATTATAACAGATTTATGTAACTATTTACTAATTAGTAATTTCTGCATTTTGGACCTCAAATTATTATTAAAAAAGAGGCTGCCCCTTTCCATTTCATTAGCGACAAATTGAATGCGGATTGATCTTGCTCTATGGGAAAATCTTTACTCTTTAGATGAACTTCAAAGTTGGCTTTATATGCTGTATTGCCTTCTGATCTCACATCACTGTTAAATTTGAATGTGTAAACCAACTTAGAAACAGTAGCCCCCCAAAAGTTTCAACACAATGCTTATAAAATTTCAAAGAGAAACAACGGCCAGAGAAAGAAAAGCAACAGAGCAATATGATGAAATTATAGAGCAGGTTTGTATACCTTTCTTGATGTATAAGTGATTAAAATAGTTTGAAGCGTTTGTTCATCAAGTCCAGAGGTATAGTCCTTTAATGGGTTTATGATCTTGCTGATTTGAGGAGCAAATCCATGTTCAAGCATAGCATCTATGTCATCCAATACCTATCATTATATTTTAGCTGTCACTTAACTGTCTAACATACTTAATACAAAGTCACCCATGCCTCCACTTTCAATCAAAAACACATACACAATTTTTGAAATCATTGGCAGAGGCTGATACTTCACAGCAAGAGGTAGGAAAAAGAGTTTATGATCCACGATTAAGGAATTGCAGTAAAACAATGGCAAACTTACCAAGTATTTGACATTGTCAGTTACAATGCTTCCTTCCTCCATTTGCTGAACAACTTCCCCAGGTGTTCCTATCAGCATGCCAATTGGGGCACTTGACAAATCCTTTGCACCCAAATGGTTCAAACCAGTTTCTTTTGTAACCTTTAATCATGCAAAATCACTAATGAACTTAGGAAAAAGAAATCCCTTCACAGAAAATTCAAAATCACGTGGTCAATTTGATGTCCTGATAATAAGATCAGAAAATTACTCGGTAAAATGGATACTAGAGACCTCGTCAGAGAGCTCCTCAATGGAGCACAAGACAATAGCCTTGGGTTGCTTAGGCTTTTCATACTGGAAAATGCTCCATCTTGCCTCAATCGCTGCAAAACAGAGACAAAAAATGAGAAATATTTTCTCTTTCTAAACCAGAGACAAAATGATTCACACACGTTTTCAAAGGGGAAGAATCTGTTATAGAATGGAGAAGGTGACTTCGAAGGAGAAATTAACATCGGTGGTGTCAAAAATCAAGGGAGATGGAGATCGCCGGTGATCGAAGATGCCGTTAGTATTGGTTATAGGAGAGAGGAGAGTGAGAACAAGAAAAGTCAGAAAATTAGGGATTTGTGAAAGGAAATCGGGTAAAAGAAGAAAAGAGTTGCAATTTATGAAAATATTAGTTGTATGTTTGATATAAAAAATTTTAAAAATTGTATTAATGAAATTATTATTTAGGTGTAGTATTTTTTGTTATTTTTTTATTTTTTCTGTATAGTTTTGTTAAAACCCCTAAATCATTTTAACAACAAGTAATGTTTAACTTATAAAAAGTTAATTAAATTTTACTTACTCCTTTTTTCACGTGGGTCTCCTTGGAGTAAAACTATTTATTGTTGAATTAAAATTTTAATATATAATTGTTGATTTTTTTTTACTTAAAATAAATACTATAAATTCAGTTTTTAAAAGTAAATACATTCTATTAATTTTAAATCTATATAATATAAATAATTTGCTGTAGTATACTGTATATATTTTTTGATTTTGACATATAGTAAAATGTATTCACTTATTAATTAATAAAATTTTTTATTGTTTTTATTACACGCAAAAAGAAATTAAAGTCAATAAGCTCATAAATAATTGATGTATTATTCTAACAAACAGTATAATTTGAATTTTTTTTCTTTAATCTTATTGAAGGGCAATGGAGGAGTGTATGTTTTCACGTGGATCTAAAAATGATCTTGAAAAAAAAAATTTGCTAATTTAAATCCAACAATTGGAAAGGAAAAAAGATCAAAAGTTAATATTATTATTACTTGTTAAATTGATCTACAAATTAGCTAGTACAATTTTTTTTTAAAAATCATTTCACGCATTTTATCAAATAAAATTGTTACTAATAATGTCACACAAATTGCAAAGTGAAAATAAATTATTCAATTAACTGGGCCAATCATGTGATTTGTATGCTCAAATTTTGATATATAATTTTTGATTTTATTGAATATTAAAATAATATTCAACTTGGCTAAATGTCAATATCTTACATTCAATTTTCTCCAAATCTGTTTCTTCAAAGTGAAACACTCTATTGATTTTAAATCTATATAATATAATTAATTTGCTATTTATATATAAATAAAATGTATTTATCTCGTAAATCGTGTACACCAATATATAACTTTTGCCAAACCCTACTTAGTATCAAACAATGTATACTTTTACTCCAATATTTTCAACTAATTAATGGAACAAGGGTATACCTTGCAATTGCACCTAATAGGGATATAGTTATAGGCATACAATAGATTTTCCCTATAGTTTATTATGGCCCCCAATTATACAGTTCTCTGCACTCGAAACATTTGCCTAATTATATTTTTTTCCCTAAAGTTACTACTATTTTTTTTACGGCTGCTTAATTAATGAATATAATTCGGTCATCATAAGAAGAAATTGAATTAATTGACTAAATCCATTTATTTCAACATAATTTTATCTTTTATTTTGATTTAAGTCATTTATCAGGAATAACATATAAATTATTACTATTATTTTCTGTAAGGACCCAACTATCACTCTAGTTGTAAATGTTTGAGAATGAATGATTTTATGAATCTATGTTTGATTAAGACTAAGTTATATATATATATATATATATATATATATATATATATATATACGAATTTCGGATAAGAGTAAGGAGGGCAAGTGATATTTTCAATTTATTTTACGAGTTGAATATAAATTGTTTGATATGAAATGTTTAAGGGTATAATTGAAGTAAAGAATATAAGTTTGGGGTGAAATTAGGAAAGAATGGGAGGAGACTGTGGTAAATGTTATTATTTTATAGACAAGTTTTGTCAACCACAAAAAACTTTGCAAGGGAAAAAGAAAAAAAAAGAAGAGAGAGGAGGAAGATGGAAGAGAACGTCGGTAGCGGATCACTAGTACCGGTGATCGTCCGGCGACAGCTCCGTCGCTAATGACCTTGCAGCTACTCTTCTCTGACGAGATCACCGTTCGCTTCAAGCAGATCGGAGTTCTTGGTAGATCCCGATTTCTCCCTCTTTTTGATCTATTTTCTTTATTCTTTTTCGGTTAACTCCAACGATGAAAGTTGATGTGGGTGGTTCCGTAAGACTGTTGAGGGCGAGTCGAAGCTCCGGTGTCCTTTGTTCCTTCGCTCTCGTCGGCATCGGGCAGATCGAATGAGTGGTGGTCGCTAGCTTCTAACTTGTTTTTCGGTGGAACAGGACAGCTGCAAGGTGCGTGACCATAGCCGGCAAGCTTGGGGTGGCATGAACTCCATTCTGACACTGACCGTGCATCTCCGGTGAGGCTCCGACGAAGCACTGGTGACCGATCCGACGAGGACAAAAATAAGCATATTTGAAGCCAATTTCCACTTATAGGTATGAAAACTATGTTAAACATTTGATTTCAAGTATAAGATTGAAGCAAGATTTGGTTAAGTTTTTCGAGATTATGATAGTAATAGGGTATCCGTTCTTACATGCAAGCCATTAAGATGATGTTGAGAGATTGTAGATTTAATACAGTAAATTTAAAATTAGAATTGTAGGTGATTGATGTTTAAATCATGAGATTGGGTGAGTTTGTTGCTCTGTTATAGGAATTTCTTGAATTAGAATTATATTAAATGATAGATTCAGGAGATTGATTATATTTGGAATTAAAAGTCTATTTCATATGAGTGTGATAGAATATGAGATCTATGTCTAATTTAGAATTTCATGTAATGTTAAACATGAGAATGAGATAATTTTTGTTTTAAGAGTATAGTGAAAGTAAATTACTTGACTGTGCATGTATGTTCTTTTGGTTATGTAATTGGTTTAACAGTAAAGTAATGGTGTATTATCCCTTAATCGTTACTCTTTCACACTATTAATTATATAGGAAATGGTTTAAACACAACTTTTAGTTTATTAAAAAGAGTCTAGTTGGTAATTGAATTATTTTTTTTTAAACTAATTGTTTAACTTATAAAGATATAATTCCTGAGTAAATTAGCAATATGATATAATTGAAAATATTAGTGATTATAAGCCTATTGTTTAGTTAGTATGGAGATTACAAAATGATAGTTTGAAAAGTATAGTTTTCACGGGTGTTTGTTGTCGATTTTTCTACCTTTATTTAAAAAAATAATAAATAGTATAGCCAAAGCATCAATTTTAATGAGATTTTTCTTAAATAGTTCAACTTGAAATATGATAACATATGGTTTTAATCTATAATTATATGGTTTGATAAAATTATAATATAATAATATGTCTCTGTTATGATAATAGAAATTTATATTAAATAATCATTGTGGCTGTCATTGCATAACTTATGAATTAGTAAAAGGAAGGTGATTAGGTTACCAGGGTTTAAGTTTTAATAAATTAATTTCATGTACATTATTTGATCAGGTTTAAAAAAAAAAGAAGAAGTTACTCTTTGGAGATGGTTAAAGTTAATTAAAGTTTTATTCTCACTTCTTACTTTATAAAAATAAGTATTGGGTTATGAAGTATTTAAATGCATATATGTTATTGTCTTTTATTATGCATTTTGCTAAGATATTAAACAAGGAAGTTGTTTGACACTTAAGTTATCATGATAGAGTATATAGATGATTATTTGGGATCTAATAAACTTTAAGTAAAAATTATAATGTTATAATACAAAGTGAAAATGTAATTGGTATAGTAGTAAACTATTGGTATACATGTGAAACATTTACCTCTCTTGATACATTCTTATCGGGTACTTGAATAACCATTATGAGCATCATTATATTAAATGGAGTAGATATAGTGGTAGGTTTATGTTTTTATGATAGTATGAGAAACTGATGTTAAAAATGCTATGCTCTTACATGCGGTGGCCTTAGTATATGACTATTTAAGATTATATAGTTACATATAAAGCATGATATTAAATTTATATGCATATATAGACATCTCTATTAAAGGTGATACATTGAATGCATGTATCAAATATAGTATTTGAGTATGAATGTTTGATGATTAAATTAAGTACAGTGGAGCACAGGAGATAGTTATGATGAAACATACAAGTACATCCTTCAGTAGAGATTATGTGTTTATATGTTGATTCACGCACCCATGATTTAAATAATTGTATATGAATTCATTCTTATGAACATAAAATAGTCTAGTACAAACTATCATGATTAGGACAAGTATTGTCCACATATGGTTATTAGAATATTTAATGTAAGTTGAAAGAATTTATATAAAGTAGATTCATTTGATGACTGAAGACTATTTTAAAGAGAATTTGAACATAAGTGAAAGATGGTTCACAACTATACAAATATATTGAAGATTCTGAATAATTTTATTATTTGGATTGAAAAGAAGAGAAATCTGATAAATATTTTAAAAGTAAGTGAAATATGTGTCCTTAGAAGAGTCAGGCAGTAAATCTAGCTCATGATATAATTAGCTAGCCATAGGGACATACTATACCGCGGTACAAGTCATTGCGACTTGCTTTACTATGGAAGAATCATTGATCTCCATAGTATCTATCATACGTACTGTCATATGTTTATATATTTTATGAGGAGTGATTCTTTGAGATCGTTTTTCATTTTGTTATGACCCTGTGGGGTCCACATCCCGCCTATCCAGTCTAAGAGTTTCTATCAGGTCTGTATTAGGGGCATTAATATGAAAATAAGTTAAAAAGTATAAAAGAAAAGAAATGTTATAGTTTCAGAACTAATTTACTTAAGAATTATTCTATATTATATAGAAAACGGATAATAAATTGAAAGTTATAATATTGATGAGCATGTGATTCTTTAATACTATATAAGCATTATGGATCTATATATTATGAGTAAGTATTGTACACTAAGAATTTATCTTCAATAATTATATTGATTCTGGAAGCCATAAGCTAGTTTTTTTAATTTGTTATATTTGTTCATATATATATATATATATATATATATATATATATAGGTATAGGTATGTATACAAGTCTGTTACGGGTCAAGTGCATAAAATTTGGCATAATATGGTGTTATGTAACATATAGTTCACCTTGTTAAGATTATTTTAATGATTACATGAAAGTGAATTTAGAATGCATACTATATTTTAAATGATGTATATGTATGAAAGAATTATGCCAAATGTTTTCTGTGGTAACAATTACTAATGAATTGCTTATTGAGTTATTAAGTTTTGTTGCCTATATGAGTAATATGTTCCTTTTCTTATGCTTGTGATTTATTACTGAATGTAAAAGCTTGGATCTAAGAAAATTGAAGGTATCAATTAGCAGTATTATTAAACTTTGTATTTGTATAATTGATGTTGTATTATAAAGATTATCTTTAGATTATATTGTTCTCTGCTAAGCTTTATAGCTTAGCACGGGTTTTATTATCCATATAGGTATCAGGATAGGCTTGTTTTTGGTTAGACAACTGCTATGGCTTAACCATCAGAAGAGGGGATCTAGTGTGGGCAAATCACCTTTGAGGTTTACAGATGCAGTGAGGCTATTTAAATGTAAATTATTCTTTATTTTGGAGTATTATAGTGGTTTAAGAGTGTAATATGTAATATTGAATCATCTTAGAAAATGTAATTAATAATGAGAATGGATGTATGAGATATGTGAGATCCCACATCGGTTGGAGAGGAGAACGAAACATGCCTTATAAGGATGTGGATACCTCTCCCTTTTCGAGGCCTTTTCTGTTGAGAAAAATAAACCTTGAGGGGGTCGGCACGATCTCAAAAGCAGATGTGTGGCGCCCAAAGAGGACAATATCGGCAAACGGCGGATCCGGGGACGTTACATTTGGTATCAGAACCGGTGCCGGATCGGTGTGCCAGCGAGGATGCTGGGCCCTAAGGGGGGTGGATTGTGAGATCCCACATCGGTTGGAGAAGAGAACGAAGTATGCCTTATAAGGATGTGGATACCTCTCCCTTGTCGAGACCTTTTCCGTTGAGAAAAACAAAACCTTGAGGGGGTCGGCACGATCTCAAAAGCAGACGTGTGGCACCCAAAAAGGACAATATCGGCAAGCGGCGGATTCGGAAACGTTACAAGATGTATGTTGAAATTATTTTTGTATTATTGTGCCCCTGAAGGGCTGAAAAAATTATCTGATTTTCAGGTGGATTAGATAAGTTCTTAATTAGACGTTATATTGCCAGATTTTTATTTGGTGATTAGTCAATTGGACAATTATAGTTTAATCAGCGTACTTAATTTATAAGTATTTCATATTGGACAAGTTTGCAGTTGATGGAGTAGTTAAGGTTCAGTATATAAAAAAAAATTCGAGTTATTACATGTTTCAGTCAGACTGTTCAGTAAGGGTGTTACATTTTTATTGCTATTAAATTTAAATTTTTAATATGGATGCATGTATGTAGCCAAACTGACATAGATTGACTAGTGTTAATCTTTTGTTTTTTTAATTAGTTATTATATAAAGAGATTTGATAGATAAATATCTCTCTTTCTCTCTCTCTCTCTCTATATATATATAGATAAATGTTGATATATAATTTGAAAAATAATTATTATTACCAATTTGGCAGTATATTCTTATATATTTGATGTATATAAGAATATAATGTGATAGAAAAACCTTTATAAGTTTGAGATACAATTTCATTCAAATATTTCTAATTTTCTTTTATTGTATTTATTTTAATTAATCTGGTTAACTTAAAATTTACTCTTTAACTGGTAAATAAAAGAAATAATTTAAAAAGGTAAATAAATAAATAAATATATATATATATATATTATCAAGTTGCATAATTGGTAGAAACATGCATTGGCCCATTGTTTGACTCCTAAGGTGGTAAGAGAAGAGAAGATATAAGAAGATAAACTTGTAAAAAATGAATACCCAGTATACTCTTGTTTACACGCCATGTCAAGCAAATCAAGGGTAAAAAAGTAAATAAATATGGGAAGCCTAGTAACCCGGAAAATTTTATTTCATTTACTTTTGTTTTATTTTAGTATCTTTGATTCTGTTTTGTTTTATTTTTTTAGTGAACTCATTAGCAACTCTTTCTATTTAAATTTTGGCAGTATATCCACTTTTGCCAAATATATATATATATATATATATATATATTCATTTCTATTCAATTGAATGTATATTGTGTTTATTCTTTTCCAAATTAAGTACACTATATCCAATTATTCAAAGAATATAAATTCAATAAAATTTTTTATATTTTTATTATTTATAAAAATTTATTAAATTTGTAATAAACTTGAACTGTCACTTTGGATCGATAATTGAGTCGATAATTGTTCTTTAAATAAATAAATTTGTAAATTTATTATAATATGCATCCAATTCTTTGTTTTTATAAAATTTGGCTAAATTACAAATGAATGTACTAATAATTTTCTTAATCTCAAAGAATTGTTTAAGTTTAATTGAAATCATACATAAAAATAAAACAATAAAATATATAATTAATAAATTTAAAAATTATCACGCAATATGAAATTAAATAAAAGCTTTCAAAAATTATAGCTATAAATGAAACGGATGGGATATTACTTAAAGAAAGGATGGAATTTATGTCACACCCTTCTCGGAACAGTTCTTTCCGAACAAGACTTAGCTGAAACCGGTAAGTTTTTTTTTCGAATATTTCGAAAACACTTAAAATACTTTCACAATAATTCCAAAATCAAGTAACAGTCTTATAAACAATTAAAACAAACACCAGATATCATAACAAAACTTATACTATCCATTCATTTAAGACAATTAAAAATACATTTCAAGCTTTTACCTTAATAGTTTAAGTATATACATGCCAAAGACTTACACCAACTAACATAAAAATCTTCTCTCATGATCTGGACCTTCAATGTACTGTGCTCCCGAACACTTCAAAACCTGGACGCAGTAAACACTACGTGCTGAGCATTAAACATGTCCAGTGGTGACTACTAATCCAAGAATTTCCCAAAAATAAACATAATTTCGTAATTTATGCTTCTATTAATATTATTTCATTAAGCATTTTCTTTTATCTCGGTTAACAATAATCATGTTATTAACTCGCATTGTGGTAATTATTGTTCTTTTGTTTCTAAACCCTCAACTTTACTTTACAATATTCTTTTTGGGTGGATCGATATCGAATTTAATTATACTTTTACGATACTCTTTACTATAATCTTTACTTTATCATTACTTTTGTTGTATCTTTGAGCCATAGCGATTTAATTATTATTTCATTTAGTAATGTATATTGGTACTTGTATTTTTACTAGTATCCAAAATAAACTAGTTTTAATACTTGCTTTACTGGTCAATTATTCAATCTATATTCTAACTTCACTTTTTACTATTTATTCTATTACTTTACTTTAACTTTAATCTAATAAATATATTACTGTTAAAAGGCTTATATGCTTTATCGCAAAGCGATATAGCTATTTTGGAATACTTTGTAGTCATAAATTTCTTTCATTCTTTTATACATTTATCCATATTCAATTATCTGTTAGGACTTATATCTTTTACTTTTCCCTCATTGTATAATTCTATGCCTTTATATCATTTTACTTTTCATTTAACTTATTTTTCAGAAAAGAGTTACCTATTAAATTTCAAGTCAAGTTAATATAATCACTTTTCTAACTTTAAACAAGAACATAAATATTATTTCTCAGACTTGTCATTATTTTTACAGTAGTAATTAGTACAAGAATTACCAATCAATTAAAATTATCTTTTTCATGTAAAACAAAATATATTTTAAATTCTTATAAAAGTTTAACTAAACATTGATTTAATATTTTATTCTTATGAAACTTTTATTTTTCTTTTTCTTATTAATTACACTTTTCAAAAATCTTTACAGATTTATTTCAACTTTGTATTTTCTTTTAAACGAATCGTCTTTCGTTATAACTTTTTATATTCAATTCAATTAAACAGTACTTATTTATTCATTTCGATGTGCCCCTAGTGCAATATAATAGGTTTTTCACAAAGGATACTCGGGACTGGACCCGAAAGTCTCACATAACAGATAGAGAAATGATCTCGAAAGATCAAGTCTCACAGAGCAGAAACAGATACATTTTCACTTTCACTGAAGCTATGGAGATCAAAGATCCCGTTCATAGCTAAGTAAGTCGCCATGACTTGTACCGCGATACAGAGGTGTCCCTATGGCTAGCCAATTATATCCAAAACAAGAATCATAATATCTGTCTATCGCTAAGAGCAAATATAATCAATCACATTTGTAAACTTTTTTTTTAACATTTAAAACTCTTTAATTTTTTTCTTTTATTTGTTACTATCCTTTATTCTGACCAAATGCATTATTATGTGCCTTTGACTATTCAATAACTTTTTATCCTTTTTTTCACTTTCTCTTTTCCAGTTACTTTTGTGAATTATTCTTCGATAATTCACTTACATATTTAAACTTTTAAATTTTTTATACAGATTATAAATTATGAATTATAGCATTATAATTCAAAATTTTTTTTTATTTTTTTCATATAATTCTTGCGAATCATTTTCAATACTTTTGAGCTTTACAATTTTTCTCTTTTTTTTTCAGTTCAACTTTTCAATTATTCGATATGCCGACTTTTATTTCGTCGACAAATTATTGTTATAATTATTTACTCTTTTAATACTTTTTGTTGACTAATTTAATTTGATAAATTAGTCACATCTTTATTTTTCTACTTTTTATGTAATTAGGAACTCTATTAGTATCAATTATTATCTTATGCCTCGAACATGCATAATTTGACTTTTTCTATCGGATTGTTCATTTCAAATACATAATTACGATTTTGCTATTATAATCATTTATTTTCATTTTTATTATATACTTTCTCCCATTATTCATCTTTTATTCTTTATTTTATCAATTTCAGGTAAAATTACATTTTAGCCTCTATCATGAAAATTTTATCTTTTGACACAGTTAAGTCTCCGAAATTATCATTTTACCCTTGTTAAGTATTTCTTACTTATTTTTACGCATTAATTACCTACTTTGGCAAAATTATCATTTTGCCCCAAAACTTTTATTTTCTTTCATTTAAGTCCCTTTTTCCATTTAAAACTCATTTTACCTTTCTTTTACTCACGTGTCAATTTATCTCCATCATTTTCATTTATTTATGAATTATTTACCAATAATTAATTATTTTTATTATTTTCAAGATCCAATAATTATTTTGAAAAGTTCGTCGGTTGACTTTTTATTTCTTGTCATTGACATTAATTTAATTTTACATTAATTCATCATTTTTGTCATTTTTATACAATTATGCATTAAAAATTTAATTATTTTCATTGTACATATTCACATAAAAATTCCAATAAAATCCAAATCAATTTAATAAATTCCACTAAAATTTATCTATGCATTCTTTATTAGTCATTGCCATTTTTCATCAAAATAATCACTTCATTCACTCTAAATCATAATTTTCATTCAATACATACATTATACATAATCTTAAAAATTTCCAAATTAATTCCAAATGTTCTCTAAGAATTTATAGACATCAATTATCATGTCTATTATTAATTTAAGCTAACATACATTAATTTCATGCATTTTTCTCATTATTTTCTTTACTAAGTAATTCGGCCATCAACCTTTTTCCACCTTAAAAATTTTCTTTCTTTCATTAAAGCCTTAATTTCATTTTCTCTCATACTTAATTTCATTTACCCTAACATAATTTCATTATTTAACAATTTTACATATTTTTATCTTAATTACATAATTAAGAAAAATTCATATTAATAGGGAAACTAAAGGATTTTGTAGTCACTTACCTTTTTTCAAGCTTAATCTTCCTTACGCCTCACTTTTCTTCACTTGACACCAAAGAAATCCATACTTCACCATGAAAATCAATGGGAGCCGAATTCTTCAACAAAGAAAACATTATGATATCAATCTTTTTAGCCCAATTTAACCATAAAAATGGACTCTAGGCACCTAAAACTACTTAGAGGTACCTTGAAATAAATTTAAGACCTTAAAAATACCTTACCTCCATTTGACCCCTAAAGCTTTCCCTTTTGAATTTCCTTATTTTAATCCTCCAAGTCAAGGGTTTGAGGCTAGAATAAACATTTAGAGGGATATGATTAGGGATAAGATGGTTGACTTCCAAGAAAAATTAAGTGATTAATGAAGAAATTTGAGAGAGTAAAAGAAGGAGGGTTTCTCGGCCAAAAGAGGAGCTGAAGAAGAAAGTGGAATTTGCTGAAATTTCACAGATATTTCTGCCTTTTATACTTCTCCTAATGGGCCAAAATTGGGCCAATTTTAATGGGCCTAACTATTTTAATTTAAGGCCCAATTTCCATTTTTTAAAAGCCCAACCAGAAATCTCTCACTTTCTCACTCCAAATCACTTCAATTTTAATTTCATAATTCTTAAAACATCAAAAATAGGTAGTACGTAAATTTTCAGCTCAATCAGAGTCCGTTATCAGTCCGATTCGAACTTATCGGTCCGATTCGACAACTGTCGGTGTCATCGAAAAATTCAATTCTCATCACCAAAATATTCTACATAAAAATTCATGTAGGTATGCAAAATATGGCAATATTTGAAATTTGTTTACTATTTTTAATTATTTATAAAAAATCAAATCTCGTTGCTTATCAGGAAAATTGACTTGCACCCTTTTTTGTATTTTTGAATTTTGGAGGTCCATTTGACCTCAAATTCACTTCAAATTTCAACCCTAGGTTCACCATGACTATTCCTTTCAAATGGTCCAATAAAATATTTTTGACTTTTGGGTGTCCTTTCGAGCCCGAAAAATACTATTTACTATCGAAAAATACTATTAACGGCTGACCCGGTATTGAGGCCATTATAATTTATCTGTGAGTAAGAATTAGAATTATTACAAAAAAAATTAAATGTCAACCTATAACAGCGTAGATTGCTGTTAACATAAATTACTAGCCCTAGAATGCTATTATTAGCCATTACTAATGAGATTGCCCTAATTATAAATGTCAAAAATACAGACGTAAATTGCCTCATCTCTTTCCTCAATATATAGACATCTCTTAAATGTGATATTCTATGTTAGTATAAATTGATAATTAATAACTTTTTTTTTGTTTTATTTTATTTATAGAGCTAGAAATTGTAGGATACATTTAAAATTAAATTAGTTGATTAAATCCAATTGAAATTAAGTTTACAAATTCAATTTCAATAAAAATAAGATTGAATTTGAATTCGATTTGGATAATTGAAAAAATAACTACAGTGTAATCAGTTTGGTAAAAGTGAATACAGTTTATTTTTTGGCAAAAGTAAATATAGTGTATTCACTTTAGACAAAAGTAAATACAATGTGTTCAATTTAAGGTTAAAATACTATTCATGGCTGACCCAGTATTGAGGCCATTACAATTTATCTATGAGTAAGAATTAGAATTATTACAAAAAAAATTAAATGTCAACCTATAACAGCGTAGATTGCTGTTAACATAAATTACTGGCCCTGGAATACACTTTAGACAAAAGTAAATACAATGTGTTCAATTTAGGCAAAAATAAATGCAGTGTATTCAGTTTGGGTAAAATAGAAACAAACAATTAAAAAGTTAACTCTCTAACTCATCACAGATTTTTGACCTTAAAAATTAAAATCAAAACAATTGAGTATTAACTAGACACTAATGTTTAAATCGATTATTTCCATATGAAGATTTGTTGTAAACATTTCCTTAACATTTTAACAATTCAAAATTATTGATACATTTAAATGAATTGGATATGCTTAATATTAGTGTTAGATTTGAATTAATTTATCACATAATTCATATACATAATCGGTATTCTAATAAAATGGAATAAATTGATAATTAAATTTTATATATGTATAATCTTTGAGAATAATATGTAAATTGAAATTTTTAAGTTATTTTTGCTTGAATGATCCGTTCGAAGGGCATTATAGAATTTTTCTGTGTTATTTTTATCAATTGTTCTAGTTTTAATTTTAAATTCTTATCTTATATAATCCTCTTTATTTTATTTTTATTGTTAATTTTCTAGTTGTATTGAATTTAATCAATACTAATATACTAGTATATAAAGTGCTAATTCAGATTTTGAGAACTGCTTGTGTTTTTTATTGAATCTTCAATTAATTTAAGGTTAAATTACGTCCCTCAGGCCCACTTTAAACACCCGACACCCCCCCCCCCCCCCCCCCCCCCCCCGCAATTTTATTAATATTAATTACTGAATTTTTCATTCATTTTCAGGAATTTAGCTATGCACTTTCATACAAATATATGAATAATGAAATAGTTTAAACCACTCGTAGCGTCCAAAATATATAAAATTTTTTTAATTCGGACTTTAATAAATTAAATTAATTTGCAATTTTTATGGTAATAATCACAAATATTCCTTTAATTCCTCATCTATATTTTAAATAGACCCCTAATATATAAAGCTATATTTTTTTTTACTAATTGAGTTGAATTTTTTTTTCAAATTTAATATAATTTTTTTAAAAAAATATATAAAGAATCTGGTTTAAAAAGTTTGGCAATGAAAATCACCATTTGCCCAAAATTTAAAAAAATGAAGGAAACAATAAATGTAAATTTTTCTGCACTATTTTAAGAATTTATTATTTTCTTTAATAAGTTTTATTCTTTTTGGAAAAAAAAGTTTTGATGATTATATTAAACCAATTAAAACCAATTTGCATATTTACATATCCATATAAATTTATTACCTAACACTAGTTAATTGCAACATTTTACTAACTCAATGTATACCCTTACTCTACTTAGCATCAAACAATGTATACCCTTACTCCAATATATTGAATTCACTTTTTATCCAAACTGAATACTACCAATCAGAACTTAATTAATAAGTAATTTTATTCAACCTATGAACCAATGTTATTAAAATCGGACTGAATAAAGAACCAGAGAGGTAAAAGGTTCTTGGTTCGACCAATTTTGTAGGGTTCAACCAGATTTTTTACTTTTTTTCAAAATAATATTATTTTTAAAATTTTTTTATAAATATTATGAGAATATAACTATATAAAATAATAAAAAATACTTTAAAAAACAAATTTATCATCAAACATTAATCATAAAGCAATATTTTCAAGTTATTCAATATTTATAACAAATATTTAAGATAGATATAGTAAAAAATTCCAAATATCCAAAAATATTCATCAATTATAAATTATAATTTTTATTTTATTCATAAAAAATTCATTAAAATTACTTAAATTTCAATTATTTTGTATTTATATTTATATTTTATTTTTTCTAGCAAAAAACAATGTTATATAGATATTTTGGAGAAAAAATAATTTTTTGATTCAAATAAAATTTTTTGGTTACAACCGGTTTTATCGGTTTATCCGGTTTTTAGCCGGTTCATATTGATTTTTAGTCAGTTTGATTTTTGTACATTCAATCAATCGGATACTTTGGTGGTTTGCGATTAAACCTGTTTGGTCTGATTTTAATAACATTGTTATGAACACTAGTAGTAGAAGTAAAATCGTAGGACTTGAAAATTTTTGCCTTTTCAATAAAAAAATTGAGAAGTACAAGAACAATAATCATTCTCCATTCAATTGCATGGCTAATTGACTTGGAAATATATTGGTCAAACTAAAAAATATATTTTTTCCAATAGTATATTTGACTCACTCAATTTGCGTAATTTAATAAAATCCTTTATAGAATTTGAGTACATTCCAAAAAATTGAAAGATTGAAATTAGCACGTCTCTTGCACTCGCGTTGGACACATAGGATAATAAGTTATACAGAATTAACAGTCTCGTCACCTGACGTTACAACGTTTGTAATTTAGCAACCAGTGAGGGACACAATTCAAACATCGTAATCTTATAATATTTTACAAGGGAAAACCAAAAGCTTTTGCATCCTATCTTGTCAAACATACCAAATCTTCCGCTAATATACTGATTTTTCCAATAGCTATATAGATGGCATCAAATAAAGATTCCCTGGTCCAGCCTCCTGTCATCAGAATAATATCTATATTGGACAACAGGAGAAAGAACCAAAGCCTGCATTTTAATTTGGATGACAGAAAAGAGACCTTTCAATTACCATCTTCCGCAACTTTAGCATCTGCACAGTAATTTATTGTGTCAGGATAACTTCATGAGCTCAACATAAACCAAGTCAATCTAATCAGAAATTGTCTCACCATAAGGAACAACCCAATAGGCAGGGAAACCTCTGGAATGGTCAATTCAATACTCATCATAATGATCTTGAGCTCGTTGAAGGCGACATATCCACCATGAATATCCATCTTTCTCCATAGCTTTCCAATCATACAGAGGGCTTCATATATGAAATGAATATAGGTAAGTTGAACGATTATATTAAACTAAAATTGGTTTTAAATGTTTTGCAAAAGCCATACTAGCAAGCAAGAGAATGATGAGAACCAGGAGAATAGAATATACCACAAGAACCCATCATAATCCATTTCAGATACAGTTGTTGATCTTCTCTTGCCTACCTTAAGCCTTTTCTTCTTTTATACTTAATCTTCACTGAATTTCACAATAACCAACTCTGGCTCCCATTCCCCCGCCTGGACCAGGCCCTGTAGCACAACCTAAGCTTGCTAGAACTCCTTGCCCAGCCCAAGTCTTACAAAGGCTTGATCCTCTCCCCTACCCTACCCTTCTCCGGACTAAGCCCCCGGCCCGGCCCGAGCCTTATCCTATCATACCCCTACCAGGACAAAGCCCTTTGGCCCAGACCAAGTAGCACCTACTGTTCGGTTAACGGCAAGTGTACTTAATCGACAAGTAATAGAGCGAGATATTTTTAAGACCACAAACATCGAACCCAAGGAAAATGAATTGGTGCAACAATTGTTGATTGATTGCTTAGATGTGTTTAAAGAATTTTCCAATTGTTGTTGGTTATGTGTAATTATTAATAAAAATAATTAACAGTAAAGGTGAATAAATTGCAAAATGTTTATTAATAAGAAATTTAAAAACAGAAAATGCAAGATGTGTGAATTAATAATTACTAAAAGCGTTCAGAAATTTAATCCTTCCCATTCCCATGCAAAGTTCATTTTGGCATAAAATTCATACATTTTAGATGTGGACAACCCATCTAAACCCCAAGTATCCCATTTCGGAGCCTACTACTCTAACTATCCAGTATTCTATCCTGAAGCCTACCCGATAGCCAGTATAAGCACGGATCTCAAGATTTATGTATGACCTAATATCCCATTTCGGAGCCTCTTAGTTCAAAATCTATTCATTTTCCTCTCTTTTTCTGAAGTTACAACATATAAACCTTAGATCTAACAACTTTCATTTCGGAAACGCCATTAAAACTACAACAAATATAAAGTAAAATAGAGCATACATAATATAAACACTAAACAAGCATTTATCTATCAACTTGAATAAGATTGAGAAAATAAATCCTTGTAAAACATACATATCAAAATAAGCACAAGAGAAAAGAAACATATGAAATATATAGAAGGTAACTAAATTCATATCCCTTACATGGTTGAGGAGATTCAAAGATCCCCAAACAACAAAATAACTATTCATTACTCATAATGTAAATGGCAAAGAAAAGAGGAAAAGAAATCATAAAATTCATTTGAGAGTCTGGATATGAAGTACAATAACTTCTCTTTTTCTTCTCTAAGCCTTCTTTTGATTCAAAACTTGAACTTTAAATTGTAACACTAACTACAACTGTGTGTCTTTGTATTTTGAAGGTAAAACTATAATGAAAGAGTAATTTTTACAAGTAAATCTATGTGAACTAAGTGTAAAAACCCTAATGTATGAAAAACTACAAGCTAAACAACAAAGAATACTCTTAAAAAGATAAAAACCTAAAAATCTCTCATTTCAAACCAGACAGAAACTAGCTTTTATAGTGATCTAGGATAGCACTCGACCGAGATAAAATGGTCTCAGCCGAGTCTAATATATTAAAAGAGTATTGTAGCTCAGCACACGGTTGAGACAAAATTGTCTCAGCCAAGTGCATGCTTCTGGAATGAATCATCTTCGAACTCTGCATTGAACAAGGTGGAGACAAATGGTCTTAGCTGAGTCCTTTGGTGAAATGGTGCATTTTGCTGATTTGCAGGGCACACGACTGAGACAAATGGTCCCAGCCGGGTGCTAACCCTTCTTTCTGCACAAAATTCAAAAACACACCATTAAACACTCAAAAACTTGATAATTATCAAAATAATCCTGTTTGGCATAAAAAGAAAAATTTAACACTTAAAACAAGCAAAACACACAAAATGAGACACAAACACATACAAAAATATACTGAAAATAAACACTAATTCGGCATTATCAACTACTCTCCACTTAGCTTTTGCTTGCCCTTGAGTAACCAGACAACCAAATTCCCACATACCCAAACTCAAAAAAAAAAATGCAAGTTTAAGGAGAGTTAAACAACACTACAAAAGAAGTCACTAACTGTTGCCCTAAATCGAAAAATTTCAACTTAAATCATACTAGCTAGTCTCCCTGTGTGTGTGCGCGCTAGGCCTAATGATACTTCTAAATATAAAATTCTAGTGCAATCCGACAACCGATAAGAGAATTCGTATGCAAAATTGCACACGCGATTTTGCGTTGAAATTCAAGAGACGCCATAGGTCTCTCCTTTAACACCGAAACCCGAAGGTTATCTCCGTGAACAATTCTAAACAAAACAAGATCATTAGGTCTTAACATGTTGTAAAATTGCTGGGATAAGGCTAGCAAAAAGTGTATAGGATAACCAAAATAGAACAGCTATTCAATTACTCCTCTCAATCCGAATAGTCCTCTAAAATTTTTCAGCCTCCATTCTACCCTTTTTCTCAATTCCAAAAGATTTTAAATGGAATACTATCTAGAATGCATAGTAATTTCTCATAACTTAGATTCCTGAGAGAAGGACTACGCATAAGTGTTCGATTAATAGTGTCACTGCTTGATCGACTTACAAACTTTAAAGTCCCTTTTCTCATTTTAGCAAGCTACCCCACACTTATTACAAGCTATTATCTACCTTATTTCATTCTACTCTTTCTTTCTTCTTCTTCTTCTTTTCTTTTTTTTTTCTTTTTTTTATGCATGTCATGTATACAGGGACTTGCTCACAATGCCATTATACATTACTACATTCTGAAAATAATTCTTACATTCAAACATTAATCCCGATCTAAAATTTTCCTTGATATTCAACCCTTTTCCTAGCTCAACTCTCTTATAGTCCCAAAAATTTTCTCTTACTCACTCTAAGAATGGCTAGTTTAAAAAGGGCAAGAAAAAGGCTTTGGTACGCAATTAGCATACCTTAATAGGCTCAAAGGGGTTATACAAGGTAAATAATTCAATACTAGATAGGTCTAAAGTCTTTTTAGAGTCTTACAAAGAACACTTGCCTAAATCATTTCAAGTTCTGCATTTAAATTGCTATAGACGCTTTGAAGGATGATAAGGAAGGTTATAGTGCTCTAGAATTCCTATTCAATCACCTTCATGCACTAATTTTGTTTTTTGATTTTTCTAAGAATAGGTCTAAAGTGCACATTATTTTAGGAGACCTACAAGTATTAATCTAATTTAACCTAATCGAAAAAAAAGCAAACAATCAACAAGTAACTACTCCCCGGTCATACAACTACCCTAAGCAAGCTTTTCTCAACTAAGTTTAGAGTGTCCACAACAGGAATAACTGATAATGGTCATTTATATAGTGTTTTTAGTATGTTTTAAGGTGTTTAATTAAATTAATTTTGTGTTAATTAGGTTTAATTTAAGTTTAATTTGTTAATTTTATGTTTTTGGAGTTAATTGTAAATTTTGGTGTTTTTCAGGATTATTTTGCAAGAAAAAGGACTTAATTGTAAAAAAAGCAAAGATTAGGGCCAAAACTGCAAATATGGAAAAGTTGATGCGAGAAAGTTGAGCATTTAGTCCAGAAGCTTTACATGTGACCACATGAAAACAATGAAATGATCAACCCGTGGCTACGTGAAAGAGATATTGAAGGAAGCATTAAAGACACGTGACCACGTGTGAGGGAAGGCATAATCCACACGTGGCCACGTGTGAAGAAAGGCTTAAGGAACACGTGACCACGTGTTCAATTGCAAAGGAAAGGACGTGGCCACGTGTTGTGTCTCCCATGCAACGAAGGATTTGCGATCTTTTCCAATTCAAGAAGGATTCTTTTCCTACTCCAATTTGGAAAGTTTGGAAGGCTTCTAAAATATCTTTTGCCTATAAATAGACAAATCTAACACCAATGAAAGAGGATCAATTATGAATTAGTAGAATCAATTAGACAAATCTTAGAATTAGGTTTAGTTATTTTACGTTGTTTTTATGTTTTCATTATTTTTCTTCAACTTTGTCTTTAGTTTTTAATTATGTTTAGGAAGTAGTTTTTCTTCTTTTACTAATGGATTCTTGAAATCTTAAATTTTCATTGTTATGACTTTATTTTGAGCTTAATTTCAATATCGGTTGATTATTTCTTGGTTTTAAGCATATTCTTATCTTTGATTAAGTTGAGATTTATTGTTGGTTTATTGAATAAATAACTAAAAATTGATTTTGACATAGTTAATGATTTGCATGTTCTTGGATTAGCTCTTTAATATTTATGCATGATTATTATCCGAAATATGAGATTATTATGTGTGAATTTTATTGGTTAATACTAAGAGAGGAAGAACTAAGAATAAATTGAAATTGAATCACTTGAAAAAGGCTTCAATGAATATTTAGGAAGTTAAAACTAGATTTGCATGCTAAGTATTAAATTTGTCTATGAATTTAATACTAAGAATGATAGACTTGAATAAAGATATCTGGCTTTATTACTAATTTTTCCATAATCACTGGTGTTTCTATTGAACTTAAGTCATTACAATGAAAGTTAAGTTGGATAGTTTCTTTAGCAAGAGAATTTCAATTATTGTTTTGTTTTTAATTCATGCTTTTATTTTGTTTTATTGTTTATTTTGTTTAATTTTTGCTTCTAAATCAAAAACATTTGAAAAACTATCTCGGATTAATTTAATTCATATATAGGTATTATACTTAGCAATCCATGTTCCCTTGGGTACGATATTTTGAATTTTAATCTATATTTTCCTATATTACTAGCCGATTTAGTACACTTGCTAGACACCGATCAATAACTAAGGGCAAACTAAGCAAAAATGCAAAAGTCTTTGGTAACAACCGAAATTAATAACCTAAAGAAAACAAAATAACAGCTAATGCAAAGTCAAAACAATTAACTAAGGTAAAAATTAAAACTAAAATGTGAATAATAGATACCAGACAAAAACATAATAAGGCTTAAATATAAATGACAAGCTATAACACATAAATACACAAAAACTCAAAACATGAACAAAATAACTAGCATTAAAGAAACTTAAGCAACTAAGTTAACAAACTACCATTAAGAACCTAAAATTAACAACTTAACTAAAATGATAAACAAAAATATTAAAGCAGTAACTACTGTGGTGCAAAAATTAACAATCCAAGTATCCAACATTCTAAAAATAAACAAGAGTTCCGAAAAAAGCATCTCCAACTATACCCTCAGCCCACACTTAAAATTTTACTGCCCTCAGCAAAATACATACACAAAGTCACAAAATAACGAGGGTTGAGGAAAATCCTTGAATTTTTTTTTTCATTCATGAGCAGGTGATGGTGAAAACTGGACATCAAACCAGGATTGCAAAGTTCCCAATGCAGTGACAATGTCATCCATCCTAGCTGTAATGGTGTCAAGGAGGGAGGTAATGGCAGTGTACTGTTCATTTGAAAGGATGATAGTTCCTGACTTTGCTCTTTGAAGTTCAGCAGCTCTCTTTTTCACAGCGTCCCTATACTGCAACTTGGTGGAAACCACAGTGTATCCTTGCCTTGGAAATTGCTGGTTATCAATAAGAACTGACATATTCTTCAGCATTTGGAGCTGTGAAACCTCAAAAGGCTAGTTTCGAATCCCTCTTTTTATAATTGCACAAGTCATCAATTTTGGCTGAGAGGAAGAAGGCTCCATTTAGGTGAATTTTATGCTTCATGGCATAGAGGATGGTAGCGTCATTTGCATTCACATTGCCCAACCCTTCATGATGACTAAAGAATGCCAAAGCTAGGAACTTGTGCATGATTCTCAAAGGGCGGTTCTTCAAATGATGTGCCTTAGTGTTGTTGGAATCAAAGATGGGCTTTTCTTCGTCACAAATGCCATTCCATATCTCCTACTTGTTCAAATTCTCAATTTCTCTTGCAGCCAGTGGATCGAACCCTAACACTGTACAAAAATCATGGAACCTCAATTGATGGGAGGAGCCATTGAGCCAAAAGCTTACATAATCCTCATCAGTAAAGCGATCCTTCCCCAACTGAATTCTGATAGTAGCTAAGAAATCCCTCACTAGATTGGGGTAAACCTGTTCCTTTCATTCTATAAAAGTTCTCCAACCCACACTATCAATAAGGTGATTGATCTTATCCTTCATCCTTAGCTCTTGCATCAAGTTTATATCGATGGCAGGAGAAACAAGATAGTCTTGGAGGTTGAATAGTACCCATTCATCCTCGAACTCATTAGGAACCCATGCTGGAGTCCTTGGTTTGGATGCTCTCACTACAAGAAAATAGACATTTAGCAACGAAACCAGTGGTTCTTAATTTGACGGTTGCTATTTTTTTGCAACGGAATTCAAATCCAACCAATATAAGATTCGGTGAATTAGTTAAAATTAGCAACAAAATAATTTTCTGTTGCTAATTTTAGCAACGGAATAACATTTCCGTTGCTAATTTCACTGACCAATAAAAAAAATCCATGACGGTGCTGTCTATCTCTATTCCATCACTAAAATTATTATAAATTTTCATTACAAATATTTATATTTGATACAGTGTCCCCAATCAACTAAAACTTTAATTACAAATATATATACATATTTGATACAATATTTTCAGTCAAATTTAACAGTAATTCACAATTTACATGCATGGGCCAAAGCAAATATATAAACAAATGTGAAAACTAGTAGTAAAATAGACAATAAAGAAATGGTGAAAAAATGCATTTCAATTACAATCAAAAGAAACTCACATTCAAATATAGATAAATGCTCAAAAGTATATCCAGCTCATATTTTATTATAATATAACTATTAAAGAAGTCCTAAACAAAAAGATCATTCCCAAAGTAAAAAAAAAAAAAAAAGAGCAAATACAACTCAGCTATCTCAAAAAGAAAAATGCTAAATAATATTCACCCTGCATGTAGAATTGTCGATCGACAAAATGACCCATTTTTCGCCTTATGCGTACATGTAATCAGAACATATGGTTGTAACTATTAATCATATAAATTTGCACTGGGGGCAGCAAGAGGATTAGCCTTTTTCATATAAATCAGTACCCAATGCTATTTACGGTCACAGAGTTTATCCCTATTGGAGAAATATAACTGTAAGACTATTGTCACATGATAGATTTTCAATGCAAATAATTCTGATTCAATGAATTCTAAAACACTAGGCTTTGATTTTATTTGAAATGCATCATCAACAGTACATAAAGGCTTTGAGTTAAATATATACTCTTAGTGGCCACTATTTACAACTATAAAAATTTTAAAAAAATATATGTAAGATGAATGATTGTAACAGAAGTCTATTTTGTTGGTCAGAATAAAAGCGAGAAGGAACTAGCAACTGGAAAGACCAAGTAAGAAAGATTAATCTTAATGCCTAAAAAGTCCCAAAACAGCACCACGTCTAAGCACAAGCACAAGCCTAGCAAATAAATTATGCAATGAAATCAAAGACAAAAGTGAATGAGAAGATAAGCAAATTCAGTAATAAAAGAAACAATTGAAATTATTACCCCAGGAATATATGGCCTAATTTCTGGATGAGCCCACTCATTTGGAACTTTCATAAATTTATCAAAGTCTTCAAACATGTTGACTGCAAAAATGTGTGCTCTATCCAACTTGTAACAATTCAAGGCACAAAGATCAATAAAGCAGCACACAATACCTTTCATTTTTCTTCCAGAATTGTTAGTTTTGTAGCAAAAAGAAAACTATAGACTTAACCCAGGAAAACTCATCTTGTCAATTTTAAATCAATTTTAAAGAAAAACTTGGTACATCCTTGTAAACAAGATTAAGAATTAAATCAATAAGTTAAAAAAAATCCTTCCAATCAAGGTTGATGTGCGTCTGTTCCCTTCAATAACAGGAACCAAAGAACCATATAAGCGTTTTATTGTCAATCAAATTTTCATATATAAAAGAGCACCACCGTTGTAGAAAAGTCTAAATTGTATAAGCAAATGAGCAATTTCTCAAGATAATGCTGGATCCAAAATGCACAGAAGGAGAAACAAGTTGTCAATTTTTAAATTTACAAGGAAAGAAAAAAAAAACTGTTATACAAACCATATAGAAAAACTTCTACTTAATAATCTCCACCATATTGTAAACATGAAGCAATAAATAAGCAACGAGCTTTTCAACTTGCATTAATACCTGTTGTTCTGTCATTTGAAGAACCTGCCTTGCCATGTAGTCATACGGTTCAATCTACACATCAAGGATCAATGGTCAGAAAAATCAATGACTGTTAAAATTAACAAACTTACTTTGGAAATCAATGACTATAGAAGCTTCAAGATAAACTATATTAAAAGATACAGAATTAAGTATAAAATAAACCACCAATTTTGACAGCATTGGATCTCTCCAACCGAAACCTGGACTAATCAACTTCAACCAGCTTACACTTGAATAAATGCAACCATAAATATGATTAAAGAGGGGAGAGGTGAAGAAAAAGAAGTGACCTTATCAAAGTAACTGTGACAAACAACCTCATTTGAATATGAGTCCATGGCTTTAAAAAGTATTCATCATTTAGGGATTTTTATATCGTCAATAATCTGTAGTAAATACAAATGCTATTGTTATATGACTTAAAATTGAAGTTTAAAAGTGGGAATGTACAACACTGGAATTCAAGCAAGCAAAAGAAACTATGTTTGTACATGTGTGCAGACATTGGAGACATGCACATATATAACAGAATCCTACTATTTTTAAAAATTAATTTGTGGCAGTAAGTTATTAGTAAACTCCTAAAGCTCTAATATATATATATATATATATATATATATATATATATATATATATATATATATATATATATATATGAGAGATGCATATTCATAAATAACTCCTTATGTGCACTTACACATCTGCATTAAAGTAAATTTTGTTGCAGCACAAGCATGTGAAATACCTCTGTGGTTTTGATCATCACTAATTAAGCAAACAAGACGACAGTTTCAGCGCCTAGAACTAGCCAAGAGCAAACCAAAATAAGCACAAAAAAGCAACTTAATCCCACGAAAATTATAGTCAATATAGAAATTGAACTTTCAATTATTTGAACTTGCTTACTGCAATAAGCTTTCCAGCATTTTCATGCCCTTTTCCTAAGAGTGCAAACCACTACACTTCATGAACAACAGCACATATATTAGAATTCTACTAACTATTATAGTTATTTTCCATCTCACTATCAACCCTTCTAGATTCTCTTAGACTCTTATTGAAGAATGTGAACAAAATTGACCTCACTCATAACATTTTTTTTTTAATTTGGACATCCTGATTTAAAGTTAAGGTCTAATGAATTCTTACTTCATGGTCCATCTTTTTTTTTTTCCAAAATAAAAAAGGGATACATGCAGCATAAAATAAGATATTTAGTAAGTGGGATACATGCAGCATCAAATAAAGTATTTACTAAACTGCAACTCATATTCCAATTAAGTGTAACACAATAAGGTCAAGCAACATACTTTTTGCTTCTTGCAAGTCCCATAGCTTTATTGCCCCTGTAGAAGCACCAGCAAGAATTAATACTTCTGCTATGTCGAAAGCTACAGATTCAATTGGACTTGTATGACCACACAAGTTCTGCACATGAACCATAGATAAGAACTTATTCTTTGAACAGTATTAATCAGTAGAACATCTACTTCATACTACAAACAATTCCATAGAATAACATGGTAATAATAAAACATCAAACCCGATAGTCAGTTTCAGAATGTAGTAAATCAAAAAGAAAAAGTGTCCAACTAATTTGAATCCACTAGAGCATGAAGAAAACAAAAAGCTAAATAATAGATGAAACTATGGTGCATTCACAAAAGGTCATAAATGCATCGAGTTTAATAAGAAAGAAATCCCACTAGTGTAATGCACATCAGAGCAATGAAAACCATCCAAACTATTTAGCTAATATTCAAATTGAAGTCTAGGATTAAATAAATTGATAAAACTCATGCACTGACCTTTAAAGAGGTGGGTTTTCCAATTGCCCAAAGATTGACTTTGTGATCATCACCACCTGTTATAAAAATTCTGCATACCTTTTTCCTGATACTCAGGCAATTCACATTGCTCGAATGAAATACAAATTCCTTTATTTTCATTTTAGTCAAGGAACCACACACGTAATAAATCTTCCAAAAAAGAAAAAGTACGGCATTGCATTTAATTATCGAACTAATTGCTCCTTAGCTTCAGCAGAAAACATATTCACGAGCAACCATAAACAAAGAAAATAGAAACCAACAAAAGGGGAAAGAAAGAAAATAAACTTATTTAAGTATAATCTAGAAAAGAATAAAAATCACAGTTTGAACAACCAAAGAAAAAGGAAAAAAAATAGCTTTAATGGAACCCTTATTTCAGCCGAAATATAAAATGGAACCCGAATAAGCAATGAACAAACTCGAGCACAGATTTCAGATTATAAACAGACACAAATTCACCCCAAAATCACTAAAACTTTCTTTAAAAACAAAAATTACAGTTTATAGATAACTGAAAATTGAAATTAATCTTCTAAAAATAGAAGCAAACAACTTAAACACTAAGAATTGCACCATATTCTCCAAAATTCGAGTTGATTCAAGCTCGTATTACTACATAAAACAGAAATTAGAAGCTAAAGGAATAGAAGAAAAGGATGCGCAGCTTATATCCACGTTTCGCCATTTCTTGCAGCAAAACAAAAGGAAGAAGGATTAATATGGAGCTTAAACCGTAACAAAAGGGGTATTTTTTTTACATAAACTGTAACAATATGGAAATGGTTTATGCAGGCTGAATTAACTTGCTAGGGTTCCTATTCAAACATAACAACAATAAGATCAGAGAGAGACAGAAATAAAGAGGTGATTTTAGGGGGTTTGCCTACAGGTAATTTCAAATTTACCAGACAGGATGTCCAATAATGAGTTTCTTAGCGGGCCGACTGGAGGAAGAGAGCGATCGTCGAGCTTGGGATCTTCATCGAGAGCCATGGACGAGGGATTGAAAATGACACCATTCTCAGGGGTACAAGCTGGATTGAAGTGGTGGAGACCGTTTTTATTGGAGGAGTCAAGAAGAGAGCAAGCGGAGACCGCCTAAGACTTAGCCTTTTTTATCGGAGGGAAATTGGTCGAGGAGCTAGACGTGACGACAGTGGTAGTAGCAGAGCATTTGGTGCTAAAAAGCAAGAGGGAGAGGGCAAAGAGAATGAAGCAAAGGCAAGACATTTTCTACCTCGGGCAATATCTACGTAAAATACTTAAATGCCCTCAAAATAGTAACGGTATCAGTTTTTCGTTCTATTTTAGCAACGAATTTTAATTTTCGTTTCTAATTTAACAATGAAACACTGATTCTATTGCTATTTTCATTGAAAATATAAATTAGCAACAAAAAATAAATTTCATTGTTAAAATAGCAGCGAAAATTAAATTTCGTTGCTAAATTAACAACGAAAATCACGTTTCATTACTTCGTTGCTAATTTAGCAATATAAATTTTTTTCGTTGCTATTTTTTGTTCCAAAATTATTTCACCATCTATTGGTGCCTTATTTAGCAACGGTATTGTGATTCCATTGCTAACTTTCGTTGCTAAAAATTTCCTTTACTTTTAGCGACGGATGATAACCAAATATATTTTGCTAAATCTATAAAGTTTGACCAATTTCAAGAACGGAAATTATTTTTCATTGCTAAATAGCAACGAAATTTGATTTCTGTTACTAATTTAGCAACGAAATCAATTTTGTTGCTATTTTTACTTTTTTTGTAGTGTCTTTGTGGAACAGATGATGATGATCCTGCCTCGGTTCTAGTTCGTTTAGGTGCCACTGCAAAAGGAAGACATTTTTCATTAACATGGAACCATAAAGCACAAGAAGATACATATAAAGTTTCTCATTAGGAATGACACCACAAACAATTAAGTATACCAACAGCAACAACCAATGAACAAGGGAGTGCAACTTTTACTACAAGGTCCATAATGCCTAAAATAAGGACGAAGTTTGAGGCCTCCTATAATAATAAACAACAAAATCCTAACTAATCAACAACATTTACAAGTGAATAATTATGCTAACAAAATAACCAAAATCAAAGACATGAAAATGCAAAAATCGAAGAAACAACAAGCAATAATAAGCACTCTTAAATACAAACATAGTACTAAAACATGGAAAAATAACTAACATGTAAACTCTACCTTAGCACTATAACATCAAAGGCATCAACTTTGGACTCTTATTTGATAGCATTGCACACAAGTCACCAAATTACAAGTAGCATATCCACTTGCTCCAAAGAGAAATTATGCATTTTAAGAAAGAAAATTAGGCCTAACACCATTTCTACTTTTTTGAGGCAAATTAACAAACACATGGCATACATAAACAAGATTTAAACTACCATGCATAAATTTACATGAAGCACAACCCATTTGGTCACAAAAATTTGTCAAAAGGATAAGGTATAACATATGCCTCTAAGAAAAAGAAGTAGATTGAGACAAATTTAAACTAAACATAACTTTACACATGTAGTAGTCATTTAGACACTCAAAACACATAGCATGCATAAAGAAACTCTAAATGCTCATCAAAAGAATGATTTTTAATTCAAAAAATGTAACAAAAACAACAAAACTCAATGGAGATGAACTATAAAAGAAAAAAAGTATTGGATACTTACTTGGTTGTTGCTTGAACACAAGGAGAATAGTGCACACAAAGAGAGAAATGCAGAGAAAATTCCAAATTGCACTAAAAATTTGAGGGAGAAATGAAATAGGAGGTGAAAAGTCGTGTCTTTTGGGTCTATTTATAAGTGGATACAGTAGAGTGCCCTAAGCACACAACTGAGACCATTTGGTCTCAGTCGAGTTAGACAAAATACATAAAATGCATAGTTTTGAAAAATGACTGGACATGGCTGAGACCAATTGGTCTCGATCGAGTCTAACACACAAATTTGAAAAATCTCAATAACACTCGGCTAAGACCAATTTGTCTCGGTTAAGTGACCCCTTTTGTATCAAAATGATTTTTGAAGCACATGATTGAGACCAATTTATCTCGCCCAAGTGATATGAAAGTACACAATTCACTCTTTAATACACTCGGCTGAGACCAACTGGTCTCAGCCGAGTGACCCTTACTGGACTAAAAATTCAATCAGCACACGACTGAGACCAATTAATCTCGGCCAAGTGGTACCTTATGTATCCGGCCTATACTATTGCACACGACTGAGACCAATTAGTCTAAGCCGAGTGCCTTGTTCTGGAACACTCATGTTAGAGGGGACACGATTGAGACCAATGGGTCTCGCCCGAGTCCAATAGAATTTTTGCACTATCTTTAAAAATTTTCTCTACTCTCATACATGCACAATGTCAAGGAAACATTATTAATACAAGAACAACATTCACACCATTTGATTACTAAAACAAAGACATAAAACAACAGTGAACAAGGATTAAAAACAACAAATTTAAAATAATTAATTATTGGGGTTTAAGGTGAGAGGTAAAGTTTTGGATTTAACAAGTCCCCAGCTCGACTTTTGAAGTTCTCATGGCACTTCCTCTAATGTGATGACCACCAATGCCACTTTAAATTTGGAATCGAAGTAAGGCTTGAGACGGTGACCATTGACCTTGAATTCTCGACCATATCCCGGATGTCTAACGGTGACTACTCCATAATGAGTAACATGCACAACTTCGTAGGGTCCCTTCCATCTGGATTTGAGCTTTCCTGGAAAGAGTCAAAGACGGCTATCATACACCAGCACTTTCATTCCCGGGATAAATTTCTTGGATATTAGCTTGTGATCGTGCCATTTCTTTGCCTTATCCTTGTAGCCCTTCGCATTGTTATATGCCCGTAGACGAAATTCTTGTAGCTCATTTACCTGCAAAAGACGTTTTTCTCCAGCACTTTTTAGATCAAAGTTCAGAAATTTAGTTACCCAAAAAGCCTTATGCTCTAATTCTATAGGTAAATGACATGACTTCCCATAGACAAGCCTAAATAGGGACACTTTGATTGGAGTTTTAAAAGTGGTTCTATAGGCCCAAAGTGTCTCATCTAACCTTAAGGACCAATCCTTTCTAGACCTATTAACATTTTTTTTCCAATATTACCTTCAATTTCCTATTAGAGACCTCTACTTACCCATTAGCCTGAGAGTGATAGGATATTGTGATTTTGTGCCTTATGCCAATTTTCTTTAGTAGTGCCTTAAATTGGTGGTTCACGAAATATTTTCCACCATACTAATGATGGCCCTAGGTGTACCAAATCTGGTGAAAATATTTCTACGTAAAAATTCCAGCACTAGTTTAGAATCACAACTCCTAGTAGTTATGGCCTCTACCCACTTACTTACCTGCTCAACAACTACTAAGATGTATTTGAATCCAAATGAAACTGGAAATGGTCCCATGAATTCTATACCCCAAATATCAAACAATTCTACTTCAATAATATTGTTTAAAGGCATTTCATCCATTTTAGAAATATTTCCTATCCTTTGGCATTTATCACAACAAAGTACAAAAAATTTTATATCCTCAAACATGTTTCTCCAGTAAAAACCTGATCGGAGAACTTTTGCATCTATCTGATTGGCACCATGATGTCCTCCTGCTTCACCCCCGTGACGAGCTTGCATAATCAATCTTTGCTTTTCCTTAGGGATGCACCTCCAAGTACTTAATCCTCTCACAGCTTAAACAAATGTGGATCATCCCAAATATAAAATCTGGCATCTTCTTTCAACTTCTTTGGTTGTTGCAACGTCAAGTCCTTTGGAATAAAGCTATCTGTAAGATAATTTGCTATATCAACAAACCAAGGAATATCTGCATTACATGCATAAATAGCACAAATCAACTCATTAGAAAAGTAATCATCAATTTCCCCTTTATTGATGTACTCATGCTCCAAGTGGGAGGGATGGTCTGCAATAAAATTTTCTGCACCCTTTTTGTTTTTTATCACCAAATTAAACTCTTGCAACAACAACACCTACAGAATCAGTCTTGGCTTTGATTCCTTTTTCACAAATAAATACCGCAACGCTGCATAATCAGACCATGCAATCACTTTAGAGCCAAAAAGGTAAGGTTTAAACTTTTCGAAGGCATATTCTATCACAAGAAGCTCATTCTCGATTGTCGTGTAATGGACTTGAGCTCCTGTCAAGGTGTGGCTTGCTTAATAGATTGTATAAAAGACCTTTTTCTTTTCTTTGTCCTAGCATAACTCCCACTGCAAAATCACTTACATCACACATTAATTCAAATGGAAGATTCTAATTCGAAGAAATGATCACCAGAGCTGAAATCAACATTTGTTTCAATGAGTTGAATGCTTGCAAACATTCTTTAGTAAAAACAAATGGTGCATCCTTCATTAATAAATTTTATAAAGGTTTTGCAATCTTAGAAAAGTCCTTGATGAATCTACGATAAAACCCTACATGTCCTAAAAAAACTCCTAACACCCTTGACATTTGTTGGAGGGGGAAGTTTTTCAATCACTTTTACCTTAGCTTTATCCACTTCTATCCCTTTCTCCGAAATGTTATACCCTAAGAAGACACCCTCATTCACCATAAAATGACATTTTTCCCAATTCAACACTAAATTGGTCTTCTCACATCTCCTTAACACTAAATCAAGATGCCTTAAATAGATCTCAAAATCTCTCTCATATATGGTGAAATCGTCTATAAATACCTCCATAAATTTCTCTATAAAGTCATGGAATATGGCTATCATACATCGCTGAAATGTAGCCGGTGCATTGTATAGCCCAAAGGGCATTTTCCTATAGGTAAAGGTATAGTAAGGGCAGGTAAAAGTTATCTTCTCTTGGTGCTCAAGGGCTATAGAGATTTGCAAATATCCCAAATACCCATCTAGGAAACAATAAAACCTATTGCTCACCAATCTCTCAAGAATTTGATCTATGAATGGTAAAGGGAAATGGTCTTTCCTAGTTGCACTATTCAACCTCCTATAGTCAATACATACTCTCCAATCCGTAACCATACGAGTTGGAATGATTTCATTTTGCTCATTCTTTATCACTGTCATTACCCCTTTCTTAGGAACACACTGAACCGGACTTATCTAACTACTATTAGAGATACGAAAGATTATACCTATGTCGAGTAATTTTAAAACTTCATTCTTTACTACCTGTTGTATTATCGGAGTCAATCTCCTTTGAGGTTGCACAACTGGTTTGCAATCTTTCTCCATTGGGATGCAGTGAGTACAGTAGCTTGGATTAATTCCCTTTAGATCTACTGTCTCTCATCCAATGGCCCCTTTGTGCTTTTTTAGTACTGCTACAAGCAATTCCTCTTCAATACTTGTCAAAACAGAAGATATAATTACTAGTTTTGATCCATTCTCTAAAAACACATACTTTTAAATGAGATGGAAGGGGCTTAAGTTTAGTTTTTAATTCTCCCTTTTGTAACTTTACCCATTTTTCAGGGACATCTTCCTCTTTGCACTCTTTCTCCAGCTCTTCCATATCTTCTTTCTCCCTTTTGGTCAAGTCTTCCTCCTTAACATCATTCACCAAATAATGTCTCAATGGATCATCAAGCAGGATTTTCACTTGCATTTCCTCCTTACAGGCCTCTATTACAACCATAAAGCATATTGACCCCTCAAACTCACATGATGGGTGCTTCATCACTTTATTGATGTCAAGTACCATTTCCTCATCGTTGAATCTTAAAGTTACTATCTGCCCGTGCACATCTATAAGAGCTTTGGCTATATTTAAGAATGGTCTTCGCACAATCAATGGGACCTTTTTGTCCTTATCCATATCCATCACCGCAAAGTCAACTGAAAAAATAAAGTTGCCCACTTTAACTAGCTAGTCTTCTATGATCCCCTTAGGATGCTTGACTGAGCGATTTGCTAGCTGAAGTGTCATCCTCGTTTCCTTGATATGCCTTAGCTTCAGCTTTCTGCATATTGAGTATGGCATCAAATTTATACTCGCTCCTAGATCACATAGTGCATTACCCACCAAATTTCCTCCTAATTCACAAGGTAATGTAAAACTACCTGGGTCTTCTAATTTTTTAAAAATTTTATTAGTGAGAATAGCACAAAAATTTTAAAAAAGTTAGACAGTGTCTACCCCTTCTAGCTTTTTTTTATTTGAGCAAAGATCTTTTATGAATTTGGCATATTTTGGCATGTGAAGTAAAGTCTCAACAAATGACAAATTTACCTACAATTTCTTGAACATATTCAAAAATCTCTCTAATTGCTCATTGTTTTTCTCTTTCCTAGCTATTGATGGATATTGAAAATATGATGCATCAAAAGGAAAATTAGAGTTTATAATATTCTTATCCTTATCTTTTTGCTTTGGAACCTTTTCTATATTCTTAGGATTAGAGTCATATATCTTTGTTGTCGGTTCCACCTCTTTAGAAGAAGATAATGGTTGATTACCTTGTTCAACCCCTTGGACTTACTTACCACTCCTCAATGAGATAGCTTTAGCTTCTTCCTTCGAATTTCAATCAACATTTGAAGAAAATGCACCTGGTGACCTTGTAGAGATAGAAGTTGCAATTTGGCCAACTTGAGTTTCCAAATTCCTCATTGTTGCATCTTGGTTCCTATTCCATTGCTTTTAAGTCTTCCACCTTGCCTCTTGGCTTGTCATGAATTGATTCCAGCTAGTCATAAAATGAGCAAACATTTATTCAAGGTTTGGTTTCTTCTCTTATGGTAGGGTTGTCTATGTTGAAATCCAAGAGGTTGGTATAGTGCCTGGTGAATTTGTGGTCATTGATAGTGAGTATTTGCTACTGTGGATTGGTGTTATTGATGGTAGCCATGGTTATGGTAGGCTTGGTTATGTAAAGGTGGGTTAAATGGGACTTTTAGGTTAGTGTTTGAGGTTGAGGTTTGATTTTCATCTCTCCATGAGAAGTTTGGGTGATTCCTCCATTCGGGGTTATAATGATTACTGAACGGATCATTTCTCTTGTAATCATTTAAGGCATTTACTTCTCTCATTGCTGGAGTGTATGGCTCAATTGTCCTTGCATCATTACCCAAATTTCCTCCCTCAAATGTATTGCCCTCTTGGATAATTGCTGACACATTCTGAACCTTTAGTCCATTTACTCTTTCTTCAATAGCTCCAATTGAGCTTTTAGCATATCCACTTCATCTACCATATAGACTCCTTGCCTTTTTGGCAAAGCTTTTAAACTAGACCACTGAGCTTCATTCATGGCCATTTCATCAAGAAGCAAGAATGCTTCTTCTGGGACTTTGTTCATGACCCTTTCTGTAATGCCCCTCAGTATATCCTAGAAGAATTATCACTAATTAATTATTAGTTTCTATGTTTAATTAAGTATAAATGCATGTAGAAGGACCTAATTGAAAAGTAAA